>CM027583.2:5861948-6461948 GCA_015852605.2 Populus deltoides
AGCAGAGTAGTCAAGCCCGAGACCAGGAGAGAATAGATAGGCGAAGCAGCCAATAGCAGTCTGTTCTCGCCTATCGATAGATAGCAGGTTGCTTCCAAGCTCAAACCATTTGAAACTGAATTGCGACTTTTTCTTTTTATTGACCACCTCATGTTCCAAAGTGAAACGGTTGTTCTTCCTTCCCCGCTCCCTCTTTTTATACATATGCGGTGGCGGCTAGGTAACACAATGGAAATGGATCGGACTGCAAATCCTGGAATGATGGTTCGACCCCGTCCTTGGCCTCGGGGAGTGGCGAGCAGCACGGAACTTTAATTAATCAAATGGCATAGGGAGGCTTTCCTTTGTTAGAAATCCACAGACAACATACTGAAACTTCCAAACCAAAAAAATGCAACATGAGAAGGAGCTTTTCTCGCGGATGTAACCCTTTCCCTATCGGTCGAGCTATTTCAAAAGCAGGTTCGCCAGGACCTGCTACTGATAGAAAGACGGATAATGTTTAATGAGGGTTGGAGACAGGTTTCGAGTTGCCCAATTCAGTTGTCACTTTGGTGGCAAATCTATTACTTAAGCGGTTCTGAAAGCAGCTGTCCGTAGTCCAGAAGTGGGTCTCGACGGACTTTCCTTTAAGAAGGTGCTTTTTTTTCTAGCCTTCTTCCATACAACCATCGAAATATCTGCTTACCAGGGCAGATGCCCCTTTCTTCTTTTAAGCAAGGTTTTGGAGGTTGAGTAGACTGGCTTGTGCTGAAGATGGTTGACAGTGGGATTCGAGCCCACGCCCTTTCCAACTAGAATCTTTGTCTGCCTCTTTGCACCAACTCGGCCACCTCAAAATGGAATTTCGGGGAGTGAATAATAGGTAAAGAACAAGAAACAGTGGTATAGAGGCATTTTATTTACCGCCTTTAGCTTGTATTTCTTGTAGTGATGATATATAATCCCCATTCTCTAGCCACTATTATCAACAAATAAACAATTTTTACTTGTAGAGTAGTTGTACCTGGTAAATTTTTGCTTAAACTTCATCACTTGTACATTTATGAAGAAACAAATCCTCTTCGAATGTTCGGACTTTCTAGTCTGGAAATCTTTAGTGGAAAATCTCAGATATTAATGTTTATGATATGCTACTTTGGGTACAATTTAATGCCATTTTTAGCATAACAGAATCTATTGAAAAAACAATTTATTACGAAAAATGAGAAGACATGCCACTGGATAGTAGAAGCACTTGATATAGCACAGTTTGGGTAGCTAGGTCTGCTACACAAATTTAAAACTGCAGAGATTCAATTTTAAGGCGTGAATCCTTTTCTATTGATGGAGCTACATGGCTGGAAGATTTAAACTCATCCTTAATAGTAACAGATATGAAGTTAATACACTGCTGGATGTTCCTGTTAGATTCCGAGGTCTCAGTTCCTTTATAATGTCATGTTTCGAGTAACCAAAAATAGATCAGACTATTACACGATACTTCAGGACATGTTTTTTGTGAGGGGATATGTCTATCCTTTGATCAATGTTACGTGCTATTGTCTCTCCTTTCAGTGTATTTCTGTACAATTTATGCCAGTGGAGCATGCTAATTGCTATACATTTCTCCTGAATATTTATTTTCCCCTTTTTTTTTCTTTACCTGGTTCACCTGGGGCAATTTTCATATTGCTAATGTTCCTTCACTGAATTGGTTTTCATCTGAAGAATCCAAGGACTGCGTTTTGGGTTTAGTCATGACACGAGAAAATCCATATCCAAGAGAACTTCCACTACTTTCACATAGCTGCAAAGGAACGTAAACTTCCAAATGTCAAACTATTTCAACGAAAATGGGGTTTTAAATTCTACACTGATGAATTGTGCAGATGACTGGAATTTAAGAAGAAAAAAAACATAGAAAGAAACAGCGTTGATTACCTCAGTAAGCTCAGACAAATGGCGGGTTCTAAATTCGTTGATGGTGGCAGCAATCTCTGACATGGGCAGTTTAGCCTAAATGGAAGAGGAAAACCCAAATGAAAAAGGAACCATAAGAATGTTAACGGGGAGCTATGGCCAAACAAGTACAGCTATATGTTCATCTCGATGCCAGAATTGTTTTGTTATATTGTTGACTTGCAGCCTTATACAAACCAATTTTTTGTTGCACTTGGCCAACTCAAGCAATCAGATTCTAAGTTTCGGATATTTCAATATATAACTCATATGAATGGAAGTTAAAATAAAGCCAATCCAACAGACTCGTTTGGACTGCATGAATGGCATTTTAGCTCCAGATGGTTTTGACATAGAAAAAACATAGAATTTCCAGTGACATGCGACTCAAGAAGCAAGCTGTTACCTGTGCAAGAACAGCAGCAGCCAACTGTAGACTTGGTTCCAACGTTTCGGGGACAACCTGTAAGAATTAGTTGTTAACAGGGTGTGATTAAGTTGTTTTATAAATCAAAGGAAACTCAATAAAAAGCTATATCAGAAGTTTTATTGAATATTACAGCTGAAGCACCAGCCTTCTCCAAATTAAGGCCATGATCAACATCATGAGCACGGACAAATGTCTTCACATTGGGAAAGTACTTGCTCAGAGCCCAGACAGTTCTATAATTTGCACCAGGTGTATCTAGAGTTATTGCTGCAGCACATGCTCTTTCAGCACCGATTTTATGGAGGACCTAACCACATAATACAAAACACATCAAATGTTGAAACATCACATAAGTAGCCCATGATGCATTTAGCTTTACCTCTCGACTACCAGCATCTCCAAAATACACAGGAAGATCCAGGGCACGGCCTGCTGCCACTCTATCACTGAAAAAAGTAAATTTTTAACAACCAAGACACTTGCAACATCTCTCCACTCATTGTCAAAAAAAAATATCCAAACAATAATATGATCATATACAAAGTAATAAGAAAGGGAATATATTTCCGTTCTTTTCTGAGTAGCAATCGTACAACATGATTTTGCAGCATACCAAGAAACACAAGAACCACTGTAGCTGATATCTAAATCCAAGTAGCAAAATGGTAGCTAAGACTAACTTTTTAATTTCTATTGAAGCCTTTGATAAAGATATGCTGTTTAGAAAGAAACCAAGTGATAATTTGTAGGTGGAAAGAAAAAACAGAAATTCTTGTAGACAAAAATACTACTTCAATAGGGTGAATAGGCAATGAAACAAAAACACAAACATTCTGAGATAACACCAGAACATTTGCAGGCAGTCTTTCTCAATCTTTGGCTTACCTCCTCACATCAAGAGCAACAAATGGAATTAATCGTTCTGAGAGAAGCTGCGCTATAATCTGGCAAAACCAAATGAATGTCATGATCATGTACATTAAGAACTAAAAAACTTCAGAATATTAGCCACTTTAACGAACACAACAAATCAAATAAGATATGTACCAACCTGGCCAACACGTCCAAATCCACATATAATAATATGATCCTGCAAATCATCTGTCTGTAAACAAAATCAAACCAAGAGAGATTAATCATTAAGTACTCTGTATAGTTGTCAAGCAAACCTATCATCACAAACATCTAATCTTACACAGCTGAGAAAAATATAACTATTGGGTGGTTGCTACTTCCTGAATAAAGGGGAGGATAGTGCTGGAAAACGATGTTTAAAAGAACTCAATATGCAACAAGAAGAAAAAACCCTGGGGTGCCAATGAACTATAAAGAATAAAAGTTTTCCTTGTTATATGGGATGCAGCTATTTGTTTCCTAATGGTTATGGAGATAAATGAATGACCTGATTTTGCAGTAGCACTTACACCATGACTAATGCAGTCTCACCAGCATAAAAATGACGTCATACAAATATGATCAAGAGAATGAAACTACAGCGAAAAACAAACCACAATTTTGCCACTTACAATTATTGTTATAAAACTCAGAGAGTATGAAATTCCAGGCACTTCAAAGCATAGCATAGTTATAAGACCTAATCTAAGGCTCAGTCGTGGGTAAGGCAGGTTGACCCACAAGTCAGAGGGTCAACCCAAGCTTTGACTTTAAAAAAAAAGCCTGAAACAATGTTGTTTTTGTAATAACAAAAAAGACCAGGTTTTTGACTCGGACCAGGCCAGGCCCCAGATTGGTGGGTCACCAGGTTGACCCACCAAGCCAGGTCTTATAACTAGGCTTTAAAGGCAAAACAAACAGATTCTGATCTGGATATGCAAGGGAAAATGGATGTTTTGAAAGCACATCTACAAAATTCATGCACTGCACTTACGCAATTGAGAGGTTGCTTATTTTCACTATTCATTGCCCCTCCCATAAGTGGCAATAATGAAAACATATTTTCTCAGGACGCATCACTCAAGTAGCATCATATTTGCCAAATGATAAGGATGCTTCAGTAGTTTATATGAAACCTCCAATGCTTCACAATTCATCATATCTATCTAGTTGTAACTCAGTCACCATGCAACAAAGTATCAAGCTCAGTAAACTACCGTAGCAAGGTTTGAACTTCGACCCAGATATCACTAAGGGCTAAAACTGACTTTCACAATATTAGCTATCAATTCATATGCTAGTGACCTCACCTCGCTCTCAACTGGTAACAAACTACGAACATCATGCTGCTCAAAGCGAGAGGCTATTAACTGGCCGCCAGCAGCTAGCCATGGTGTCATGGCCATTGAGATCCCCACCACAAGAAACAATAAAGATGATAACTGAGGAGACATTATACCCTGCAGATGACAATAATTAGGTAACCCTTGTACAGGAAACAGGCTTTTTATTATCAATATTACTTTCAGTTTAATTAGTGAAAATTATCCAGTCCTGATATTTTCCTTATCAAATATCATTACTGAGATATTTTCCATATCTCAATATCTTTTTGAAATGTAACAGACATTTTGAAACAACAACAAATACACAGAAGATATTAAACACATAGGCCAACCAATTAGTGGACTTTGTATAAAACACTACAATACCTTGTTGAATTACTGCCGACAAACACATTAAAAATCTACGCAACATAAAAAAATGTAATAATTAGGAAAGGATACCTGATTAACAGCTTCACCAAATGCAACAAATGCGAATTCTCCACCCGGAGCAAGAAGAAGACCAACCCTTATTGCAGATATAATTGAAACACCAAAAACCCTGCCAACTAAAGCAACCAACACGGTCTTGCCACCAATTAAAAGTCCTAATGATCCCATAATGACAGGAAAATTTGAAACCAGAAGTTTTGGGTCAATAGACATTCCAACCTGAGAACACAAAAGGGCAGATGTTAACAGGTAATTATTGAGGGTCAACTTAGTTGCATCATCAAAGTAGCAAAAATCATGCAAGTTCAACGATTAACATATTATCAGTCTAATAACAGAAGCAGTGCTATAAGTTGTATAGAAATACAGTAAAAAAAAATTGTTTGAAGAACGGACTTTCAGAGTTGGCCTGTTCTTCCAGTACAAAGAAGAAGATTTCACATGTAATCCTTTTTTGTTATGAAAGGCCAACAATTGACTTATAAAAGAATTAAAACGAGAACTACAAGTAGTAAATAGATAGATCTTAAACAAGACTGCATTTTTTTAAACACCTACCGTCATGAAAAAAAGACCCAATAGAAGCCCGCGATATGGGGCGATATCTGATTCAACCTGCAAGGAAAATTCAGTTTCCGCAAGAAGCAAACCAGCCAGAAAAGCCCCTAACGCCATGGAAAGTCCAGCCTGTTCTAGGAAAAAGATAATGGCACAAATTCATTAACAACAGTGACAGTAATAACAATAAGATTAAATAAAACATGTTCCAGCAATCTGAGAAGCATTTCCATACCCTGGCTGTAAGGAGACTGGTCCCCAGAATAACAAGAAGTGTGTTGGCTGAGAATATCTCTGCATTTTGATTTTCTGCAATTTGTTTATAAATTGGTCGAAGCAGCTACAAAAATCACAGAAAGGGAATATCAGCACACTGTTCAGATGACACCACGCATTGCCACCTTGTGTAAAAAGAATTCCCAAAAATTCCAATCAAGACCGTAGAATAGGTAAGTTTAAGATATAACTTGCATCAAAAGGAGAAATGCCATAATCTAGAAAATATAAGACTTACCAATCTTCCACCAGCAATTATCGCAGTGATGGCAACTGCTGCCTTGACAGCTGCCATCCCAAGAGCTTCAGCAATTGCTTGAAAACCAACCTGAAAAGCAGCAGATCATATCACTTATTATACCAACATAGGAGGCAACGCCAGCAGGAATGACAATATCAGAAAAGGCAATTTAAATTATCAATAACTTTATATGCATTCTACAAGAAATAGAAGATAGATTTTGCATTTTTTATGGTTGATCTTTCAATAGCAGATGCTATTGAAAGAAAAGGAACACTAAAAAGTGCATCCAGAACTCCAGATCCTGCCTTTATTATCTCCAAAGTACCCTGTATGACTCACACACTGACAAAACATCACATTAACAAACTTTTTATTCATTGAGCAACTCACTAGTATCCAAGTGGAATTATGAACAGGCATGCTGCATTTGGCTTCCTTTCTGTTTTTCTGTAAATCTTAAGAGACCTATTTTATGTTTCTTACTAAGTCATTGTAAAATGGGCACATGACGCTTGAAATTTTGCTTCACATGATATTGATGTTTGTACTTTTGTACTTTTGCATATAATAGCAAGGAACACTTTTCTGCTTCTTCTCTCGCTGTGTTACCCTCTGTTCTTTTGGTAGGTATTATTGTTTCTCAGCAAACAACGTATCTTGAACAAGTGTTCTACTAATAGTTGGCAGGGCTAAATAGTCCTATTGTCTTGTAGTTTCTATTTCTCAGATTCTGATTTCACATTAGAAGATGCCTTATCCACCTTGTCATGATTGTAACATCTCTTCCATCAAATGAAACCTTGTTTTATCAATAAAACTCATTCTTGCTTTCCACAGAATTCAGAGAGTTTCAGCAATTTGTTGGTAGTCATCAAACAGTGTAGTTTATTATGATTTATCATATGCATTGCATTGGGATCATTGTAATATCTGTACCTGCTACAAATTTTAAAGTATTTAACTAAGTTTCTTTGCAACATGGATAATTCCATTGGATCATTCTATAGTCATTTATCAATAAATAAATAGACAAATTGACTCCATTTGGGATACGAACTGATATGCAGTGCAGCATTTGTGTCACTTCAAACAATCAATTAACTGAATTAATGCTTAGCTTCCGATTGAATGCAAAGAAGGTTGCTCATTATAAGTCATTGATTATGACCCATAAAATAGCAGAAACATTTGCAAGTTTCTTTGACTTTCAAAGCAAAACGAAATCAAAGGCTCACCACCATATCAACATATAAACAAGCGAGTATTGAAATTTACCCCTCCTTTGGATGAATTTGGTGAAATAAGGGGTATGAGTATTAGCAACACCACAACAGCCAAATCCTGAAAAGAATAAATAAGATCAAAGATTCCACTGCAACAACATGACTACATAAACATGAAAATTGATTAAAAGAGATCTCAAAGAAATTACATGGAGAAATTTCTACCCCACAAAAGATTGGGAATTTTTTACATGATTACAGGCGTAATTTTTACTATAACGCACTGTGGTAGAATTATAGTCTCATCTTGAATATTATTATGAGACAGATGCATATGATATTCATACAAGAAAGTGAAAGCATAAGGAACCAATCCTATGGCATAACATGGTTATCAAGAAAAAGAAAAAGAAAAATGCCACTAATAAGACAAAATCTTTTTTCTTTTCTTTTTTGGGAACTGTGGAGTAACCTGGAATAGTAGGACAGAGAAAGTAGCACGTCCATGACGTGATGTGCTCTCACCTCGCTCTTGCAACACCTGCAAATTAAGACCGCCATTTATCAGTTCTCTTGTCCATCAAAATAAGTATTTGGAGATTTCACAGACAGGCCCATGGAAGAATTGAGCCTTGATCAGAAGCTCATTTTCAGTTAGAGGAGTCTGGCACAATTACAAGTGTGCAATTATAATATTGACAGATTACATCCAAAACATGACTTGAATAAGAAACAAAAATGTTAGATATGCAATCAAAATGCTGATATTTTAGATGTTCAAATATTTGGAGATTTCACAGACAGGCCCATGGAAGAATTGAACCTTGATCAGAAGCTCATTTTCAGTTAGAGGAGTCTGGCACAATTACAAGTGTGCAATTATAATATTGACAGATTACATCCAAAACATGACTTGAATAAGAAACAAAAATGTTAGATATGCAATCAAAATGCTGATATTTTAGATGTTCAAATATGCAATTGGTGTTAGTTTAAATTTACCACTTTGCTGGGTGCATAACAACATTGTGGACACTAGATAATGTAGAAGGCTAAAATATTTTGGTCTAGGAAGCTTGTAGTTGATCAGGAAAATTATATTTCCAGAAATGAGGGAGTCTTAGTTTGAGAAAGCTGAAATGCTTGAATTTAAAGAAAATCCTGCTACCTGTAGAACAACAGCAGTGGAAGATAGTGCCAGGCCATTTCCAATGACAATTGCAGCAGGACCAGGCAGCCCAGAAACAAAATGTGCGACCAAACCAACAACCACTGCTGTCACCAAGACCTGCATCATGCACGTTGAAAATGGAAGATAACAAACATATAAATAGAAAGCTCGGAGCAAAGATGGATTGAGCAAATGAAAAAAAAAAGAAGGTGGTGGGGGGTTGGTTTCCAAGTACCTGAGCAGAGCCTAATCCAAAAACATATTTCTTCATGGAACTGAGCCTTTCAACAGAGAGCTATAAAAGACAGAAGACTGCTTTAGTATCAATCTTTTAAATTAGGATGAATCTTAAATTCAAGCCACAGAATCTAGATGTACAGCTCCACCTCAAGGCCAATATTGAATAGCAAGAAAACAACTCCAAATTCAGCAATTGCCTTTGTACCATGCACGTGACGGATGATAGAGAGACCATAAGGGCCAATCAAGATGCCAGCAGCCAGGTATCCAAGGACAGGACTGCCTGGAATTGCAGATCAGAAGACAATCAGTGAAACAAGATCATACAAATTTCCAATTTCGTTTTGGAAAACAACAAGCTGACATAAATATAGATAATTTCAGGAAAGCATAATTGATTATATGGTGGGGGGAAATTCCTAACAGAAGTACTAAGGAAATAATAATAAAAAAGGAGTTAGAAATTTCACATTGGAACACTAAAGCACGTATAAAGGTACAAACTTATTTTTATACTAAATATATTGATGTCACCTCCAGGAATTTTCTGAAATATAGGCACAAAAATAACACTAGCAAGCAGCAACCACAAAACATCAAAGAGAGATGCTTCCTCTTCATTCATCTGTCAAAACAAGGAACCAGGTTAGGAAGTCATGTATACATGCTTGACTTCAGATCCAAAGCAGAAGTGCAGGGTAGTATGAACTTATGCCTCTTGATGAGGAAGCATTGCAATTAGTTTTTTGACTCTCTTCGGGAGTTTCTGAATATGTCGAATCAGAGGCTTTGCATTTGATGAAACTTCTTCAATGCTAGTCGTGACAATATCTGATTGTTGAAGCATCTGAGGACTCCTCTCCACTCGATTAGAGTAGAAGGCAAATCTGTGCACAGTTCAGTACGCTGTGATAAAAAGAAGGCAACTTCTACACTACATGTAAGAGTCTATTAACAGAAGCAGATAGTGAGACATGAACCTATTGAAATAGCCTTCAGAAACCTCTAGATCATCATAACCAAGATGTAGTTTATTTCTCTATTGGAAGTTGCGATAAAGCAATATGCAATAGATACCAAGAAAGGCCTTGATAAGGAATCAAATTTTCATGGCATTTTGTGATTACCTCTGCTGATGCACCTTTACGATCTCATTTTATTTATAACCTGAAAATATTTTTTAGTATCTTACATTCATTGGAACAGGTTACATGTGTCTTAAAGGAGGACTATTAACAGTGATGAAAATAAAATTAAAGAGCAACAGTAATACATACCCTGTTCCAAACAGCAATAGGCCAAGAACAAGTTGGGGCAATTGCTTTCTTGCAGACTCCATGAGGCCCTGAAAAACCGATGCTGCTGTCACCTCTGTCTCATCTCCACTGAAAGAGAAGAAGGATGCAGAAAAGAAACGAGAAGATTTCATCAACAATGCCTTGGGAGCGCTGAGAGGTGAAGATGAACTCTCCCAGGTCAAGTCCTTCTGTATTTCCTGTTTTTTTGTTTGATCGCCGCTTTTTGACTTTTCAGCTTCTGCTTCAGTATCTTTATTAGAGTCCAAGCTCAATTTTCCATTCTCATGGTCACTAGAATCATCGGATAGATATAGCTCTTCAGAACTCTGGCTTGTTTTATCAGATAGTCTATCTATTGAAGGCTCGCCAACTAAAACATCACCATTTACAGTCATATCTCTTTCTTTCTCAACATCAGAAGCACTTCCTCCACCCATCTTCTGCTCCTCGATTACAGCCTCATCACCAGATACATACCCCCGGGCTGTTTCCAGGATATCAACACGAGAACTAGCGAGAGATTTCTCAGCTTTTTTTAATGCAATCTCTGCATCATTCACTCGTTGAGTAGCCTCAAGTTCAAAGGCAACAGCTTGCTCAGCTAGAAGCATAATGTTTGCAACATCCTCCTCTGCTTTCAAAGCATTCATTTGTGCTTTCTCAGCTTTCTCATTCAACACGCCTACTTCATTTTGCAATGCTTCCTTTTTACTTTGCAAGCGCCTCAACTCTGCTTCACAATTTGCCAAATTTGCCTGGCAATCCCTGATATCATTCTGAGCAGCCAAAATTGTCTCATAATCTTCTTTACCATCATTTTCCGCATCACTCTCTCCAGAACCCTCCAATGAATCAACCCTTTCTTTCATAGCTTTTATTGACTCCACTGCCACCTTAAGCCTTGCCTCAGCCAAAGAAAGAGCCATTGTTGCTTTTTGCGCAGCTTCTTTAGCAACACCCTCCTCGTTCACAATATCCTGAATCATATCAAGTGTTGAGTTAACATCATTCCAAGCACTTTCAGCCTCATCTTGCAAAGCTATTGCAGTTTCTGATATACTTTGCGCCTTTTCCTCAAACATCGTACTATTAAGCTGTGCAACTTCCAAATCCCTCGTCGCTTTGTGTAACAATTCCTTCAACTCATCCAAATTCAGCGCGTCCACCACCACCCCAGTCTCCACTTCTTTTTCTCCTCTTCCACCCTCCTCTCCAAAGCCACTATTAGACCCTGCTCTCAAGCTCTCATCATTACCCTCTCCGTTTTCTACATTTCTACCATTCCCATCAATATATGCTAACGAATCATTACCTTGACACCCCAACTTAACACTTCTCAATCCCTTAAATCCATCAATAAAATTGCAAAACAACGGATCGCTTGAATACCCACCAACAAGCAAATGACTATGAATTCCACGACCACCACCATATGCAAGAACACTCTTCTTTAATTTCTTTGAAGGTCTTTCTCTCGAAACAATCTTCAAATCAACATCATTATACCCATAACTTCTATATCTAAATCTCGAATGTAACCCATTGGACACCCTATAATCAGTACCTTGTGTTCTGTAAAATGCATTTGTTTGCTGAAAATTACACGCGAACGCCATTCCCTGTTGTAAAACAAACAATCAAACTCGCTTAAGCATTTAATCAAACACCTAGAATCAATCATTAAAAAAAAAGAAGAAGGAATGGAATTAAGAGCAAAAAACCCTTATATAAAAAAAAGAGCAAAAACCCATTTGTGCATACAAATAAAAATGAAGAGAACGAAACTAACCGGTCAAGAGGACTCGAAACTATGAGAAAATCAATGGCGGAGTTTGTTAGGGTACAAAATGACACGACAACACTGCCTAATAAACATATCAACTTGTGGGTTATTTATTTATTTATTTATTTATTTATTTAATCAAGAAAGGCAGAAAGGAAGGAGGGAGAGAGCTTGAAAGGAACTGTCAACAAATATTAATGTAGTAGTGGAGCTCACCTCTGAATTTTTCTTTTCTTTTCTTTGTTTGGAAAGTGAGAAAATAAAAGGGCAAATTGAAGGAAATTCAGTTATTGGTGGATTTTTTTTTAATTATTTTTTTTTATGTTCCTCGACAAAGATGCAAGTGTTCTGTTAAGCAATTATCTATAATATTAATATATTAAAATAATTTTAAAATATTTTAAAATAAAATATATATATTTTTTAAAACAACACTTTTTTTTATTCGATAAAACCTCACCTTTCCGGAAAGCGCACTTTGTAAGCCCAGGTGAGGGAATAAAACCCTGGTTGTCCCAGGCTCTTTCAAGAGGTGCACGCATTGACTCGAACTTGAGGCCCGCTATGCAAATCTCAAACCTTTTACTATCACGCTACACCCCTTAAAAATTTTTTAAAACAACACGGTAACACTGAAATAACAAACACTTCTAATTAGAAAGACCTTAACTTGATTTTTTATAACATTTTTATATTAAATTTACGTTGAATAATACTTTAAATGATTTTAAAAAATAAATAAATATAATCTAAAAACATCATAGGAAAATCCCTATAGAAAAAACAATATGATAAAAATTTAGAGAAAAATCAAAAGGTTTTAATTAGACAATTATAAACAAGAGTTTAGGAACTAAGTTATATAGATTTTCAGACACGAAGAACTAATTTATAATTGTATTCGAAACCCAGGGACTCAGAAAAAATCTGCACTCGTGTTTTTTCTTCCTTTTGCAACTCGGGGGGTGAGAGACACGCTAAAAAGTCTTATTAGTCTCAAGTATATCCTCCAGGGGGGTAGCATCCAGCAAGTCACGATTCAGGGGATGTTTACAAGTTGAATATGTTTTTCGAAATTTAAATTGTTTTTTAATTATTTTAATATAAAAAATAAATTTTAAATAATAAAATATATATATTATTTTAATGTATTTAGAAATCAAAAACATTTATCTATTATACTTTCAAATATCAACTTCATAAACTTTAAGGAGATTCATCTCCGTAAGTTTTAAGAAGGTATTAGGAGGTGTTTAATCACATGGTTCCACTAGAATTTTGTAAAATTTTATTTTTTTATTTAAAATTATTTTATTATTTTATATATTTTTATATTATTTTAATATATTAATATCAAAAATAAATTTTTTAAATAATATTTTAATACATTTTTAAATCAAAATACACTTTAAAAAAAACACATGTCACATCACATACACCCCTTTTAATGATCATGTACTTCTTTTATTTTTATTTTAAAAAATTGCCCCTACAATTCCCTATATTTCAAGTTCCTCCTTGTCGTTAGACTCTTTTTTCCAGTCCTGTTAACTGGCCATTAACTAAAAATCTAAAATTCAGTTATAATATTTCAAATCAAACCTGAAATAATTAATTTTATTATTACAGTGACTTAATCTAAAGTAACTTTTTAGATTTTTGAAAACCATTATAATATGGATATTATTATTTAATATTTTAGTTATAATCGTTTGATTCACTTACGTTATTGTATTAATCGATGGATTATATTTTAGTTTTGATTTCGTTATCATCGATAGTAAAATCAAATGTTTCTGATGCAAATAGAACTGGGAAATCCATGTTTATACACCGGCAGGGAGTGGATCAAAATCATTTAAAAAAATTTATATTTTAATTTTATTAAAGAATAATATAAATCATATATTACGATTTTATTTAATAGTTTAAGTTATTGGATTAAGATGATTTTTTAACTATATAATTTTACTTTATTTTCTTACTAATATTTTAGGTTTTTAACGTAAATATCATGTTCGTAGCAGTCCTACAATATTTAGGAGCTGTTTATCTTATTTTTACAATCTGTTTTTTAGTTTTTCAATCTATTTTTTGGACAGATTGAGGTCGTATTGGTATTGATATTAATATTGTGGTGTGGACATGTTATTTTTTTAAATTATTTTATTATTATTTTGATGTTATAATATTAAAAATAAAATTTATTAAATTAAAAATATTATTTTAATATATTTTTAAAAAATTACAAATTTAGCTCCTAACAAATATAATAAATATAATATGTTAGATCTAGTATTTCATAGCATATAGAAATTGATGTTCATGTCGAATTATCAAGAACGCATAAATTGCATAAACCATAAAGCGGAAGCGTACCTGAATCCATATCCGGAAGTCGCTATCTAGAGTCGTACGGATGGCCTTCCAGATTAACACGTTCACCTTAGAGAGCCCTTTGATTCTCTCTTTTGCGTTAACCTTTTCTTTCTCTCTAATAATGGGATGTCAGTATAAGAATAATCAGGAAAAACCGTGTAATCTGGGGACCATAACCATATATATAGGCAACCAAGTGCTTTTTGGTATTCATGCCTTTTGACATTCCCACCCTTTGGTATTCCTATTTTAACCCATCACTAAAATTAAGAATAACCCCTTAATCTTTACACATTAAAGGTCCACACCCTATTAGATACACCAAAACCCAATTGCCTAAAAATACTTAGCAGATCATTTTTTTTTAATTAGGCTTCACCTTATTTGACAGTCCACAAACACATAATTATTCTCATATAAGCCCAACGTTGGATTAATGATCCAACATAATATTGAAGATTGAAATTAAGAAAAAATTTAAATTTATAAGACCAGTATATAATTTAGTATAAAAAAAATATGAAGCATAATTTCTGAAATAATTTAATATTAAAAAATTAAACTTTAAAAAAATAGATTATTAAATGATAAAATTAAAATAAAAAAAACATAAAATACTATTAGAATAATATTTTACGGTTGTAGATATAATGTTAATGCATTCTTCAATCTACATTAGTTGATAATTCATGGGTATCCTTGTTGTTCTTTATTAATATACCTGTCACTGCTGTTTGTTAGTATTGTACTAGATGTGACTTGTAGGTGGGCTGAATTCTGAATTTTTCTCAACATGAAAAAATATCTGAGTGTCGTCGTGTTTTAAAGAAATATAAAAAAATACGTGGCGAGAGTCATGTACTCGTATGGGTACAATAAGTTAATTTTATGATGATGATAATGATGATGATAAACAAGTGTTTTTTTAATTAAAAAAAGTGATCACGATGATATGTATAAAAAATTTACTTCCAAAAAAAAATCACAAAATTCAAATTCACAACTCAATACTTAATGATGTATATGAAGCAAAAAATTTAAAAGAAGCTAAAAAATAGCTCGAGTTAGCATATCAAATACACAATTTATATCGGAGGACTGAAATAATCTCATAAAAAAATAAAAAATAATTATGAGATTCAATTCCCAACAATCTAAATGTAAGATAAAATTAACAAAAAAATTAGCAAAAGAGGCAAAAAAAAGGACCTGAGCAACCCTACCAAACCCTACGAGCTGGATTATGTGAATATGATAACCAAATCGAAGGCAAAACAAGAAAATTTATGAATTCAATTATCAAACTAACTCAATGTTGAAGGACAAAAATAAAAAATATTCAATCTTAAAAAAAAACTTTGGAAAAAAACTTGAGTCAGCCCAGGCTACTCCGTCAAACTAGTGATCTAGATCATGAGATCATGATAACCTGAAAAGAAAAGCGAATAAAATCATGGAGATTAATTCCCAATGAATCAAATATTTAAAGTTGTGGTTGAAAAAGGAAGGCAGTGTTAAAAAAATGATATATAAAAAAAGATCGATGTCAACCTAAACTAACATTTTAAACTCGTGACTCAGGTTGTGTGGCCAGGATAACTATGTTAAAAAAATAACATTTTTAAACTCGTGATTCGAATTATGTGATCGGGATAACCGTGTTAAAAAAATCATGAAGTCCAATTCTAAATCAACTCAATATCAAACAAAAAATTAAAAAAAAATTAAAATAAATATAAAATTCAAATTAAAAATCAAAATAACAAGAATAAAATTTAAAATCAAACAAGATGACATGACATTTTTATTTTTTTAGCAAATTAGCACGAATCCTAAAGAGGAAGGGCAAAAGAGAGATGAGAAGAGAAAAAAAAAAAGAAAAGAAAAAAAGGGGCCAAGTCATACATGTATCACGCCACCTCTTTGTGCGCCGCTTCCAATACTACCAAGGAGACCAATTCTTGAACATCGTAGAAAGCTGCATGTGCTGCCATAACACGAAGACTAGCTTGCACGCACACAACAAAGTTTTACTGCTTATCTACCCTTGCTCACTGTACTTGTTTTAGGTTCAATTTAGATGTCTTAAACCTTGATTGTTTTACATTAATATAATTTTATTATATTTTTTCAAATTAAAGATCAACTGAGTTTAGGAATTTTCCCTTAACATTGCGATAACCTTATATATAATTGAAATAAATTATCAAGTCAAATCATAAATAAATGTAATGTGAAAAGATATTTTTTTAAAAAAGTTAAATAACAAAAAAAAAACGAGCTCTTCCCTTAATTGCATAAATTAGTCCTTGGTATTATATAAAAAAGAGAGACTAAACATTTATTCAAGCTTTAAATTCGATCTTCAAAGGTCTAATTCTTTTAAACCAATGAAATTGAATTTTATTCCTCTAAGCTGAGCATCAAGTGACAGAACATTTCCCTGTAAACAAGCATAAAAAAACAAATTTCCGAGACTAATCACAAATCAATGCAACATTAAAGAACCAAATAAAAACAAAAAAAAATTAAGGGATCAAAATGAAAAAAAAAATCTTAAAGACCAAAAGAAAGGGAATTATTGTTGTAAATTGATTTCTCTAAGAAGGCATAATGAACCACTAACCCTTCTTAGTTTTTCTGATAATAATAACAATATTTGAAATCCAACATAATTATGTTCTTCAATCTACATTTTCAAGGGAGCTAGCTGGAGCTGGAATGTAAATTTGCATGGTAGAGAGTTGAAACGCTGGCATCCATAGAAAACGCAGGCCATCTGAGCAAAGATCTGAGATCAATAAATATTGATACTGGTTCCTAGGATTTGGGTTTTTCATTTGTATCCTGTTGCCAAGAGTATTAAATTGCAAGAGGAGGAATTTGTAAAAACTAGTGCAATTCAATATCCTGTAGCAAGGCATCTGTAACATTAGATAGTCAAATCCAAAAACAAACTTTGAACACAATCCAGCAATAATATTCAACAACATGAAAACTCAAAGCAGTCCTGGCAACTTGAAAAGATAGCAATGCAAGAAAACATGATGTGCTTTGTTTAAGATTGCTCTTCTGACTTTTCCTCCTCCACAGCAGCTCCTTCCTCTGGGTTTGACTCGGCCAGTTCAGGAGGTGTGGAATTTGATCTCTTGTGTCCAGCTGATGCAAGGACATGGCTGTAGGTTCCCTTTTCCATGAAGAGCTGAGCGAAGTGGACCTTGCAGTAGAGGACTCCATCAAGAGCAGCATAAGATGAATGTGTGAGTGGACATCCACCATGAGCACACCTGAAGCATGTCTTGTGGTAACATTCTCCCTCCATGGTAACCTATGTCATCAATGGTTATAGCACATCTGTACTTATTCCAGATTATCATAGGCATGACTGTTAAATAACAGAGACTTGAAAACATTTCTCATATAGATCCATCTATAATAGATAAGATGAACCTAAGAATATGTTCGTCATTTATCTGATAAAGACTTGAAAACAGGTCTTTAGGACCTAATGAATTTATTTAAGTTTAGAGCTGAAAACAAACCTTCTCCAATGGGTACACTGTTTTGCCGCAAGTGGAGCATTTGTCTTGGGTTCCACAGAACACTGAAGATAGTTTGCTGGGGATCCTAGACTGTAAAAATACACAGAAATTATAGTGTTATTACAAGTCATGGAAGAAAAGGATAAAATCTGAAAACTAGAATGTATTTTGAAATATCCCAGAAAAATATCATTCATCAGGATGGTTTCCAAATGCCACCATAAATCAGTTGATGGGACATCCAAACACACCCTGAGCACTTAAAATGGAGATTATGAATATTGTACCAGGTCATGAGTCCTCTCGGGCTTCCCTGCAAGAAAATGTCGTCAAATTGTTAATGTATATGGGAAAAATTAATCAAACAATGGCATGTCATCGAAACAGTACTATAAGAGAATTGAATAAAGGACACATAAAAAAAAAAGATATCACCTTTCTGAAAATTCTTGCTGAAATCTCCACCCTCCTTGAAAAGTTGCTCAAAATGAGTCTTGCAGTAGAGGACTCCATCCATGGATGAGTAGTTGCTCATCTGCCATGCGCAGAATTATTTTCAATTGTGGAATATCATTTGTCACAACTCCGAAGCCAAAAAAACAAACAAAAAAAAACACAATGAAAGGCAACTAAGTACTAATCCGTGAATTGGAAACTCCACCAATGTTGAATGTTGGCTTGCTTTTTTCCAAACCCAGTTGATCAATCTAGCTTATAACACATGAACATTAATATAATATGTTTTAGCCTTGAAGGGGAACCCTTATTGCACAATTGTTTTAGATAAATATAAATTCCCATTTAAATAACACTAAGATTATAAAGAAAAAACTATAAAAAGAAGAACAGGAACGAGAAGCAGAGCATAAAGGAAGGGAGAGGAAAACATACCACAAGAGTTCCTTTGCAGTGGCTGCATTTGAAGCAGGATTTATGATAAGGCACCCCTTCAAGAGACATCATATCAACAAAATAAACAGTCTTATCACAAGCCTTGCACTTGTCCAGGGTTCCCGTGAATGCCATTGTTCTTTCTTTTTACTCCTCTTTCCTTGTATCCTTCAAAATGATCCTGGAACTCGGGAAATAATTTGTGTTCAAGTTGTCTGAGAATCTAAGAGATGTCCGAACAATGAAAAGCACCCTGGGGTTGTTCTTCGTTCCCTCCTCAGACACATGGAAATTAAACAAAGAAGTCTTTCTCTTGTCAAAACAAAACTAATTTATACCAAGTTCGTCACAAATTCTTGGCTTCTCTTGCAATGGAGAAAATTGTTTGGATCGACCTGTGTAAAGCGGACACGTGATTGGAGATCCCAAACATCTATGAGATAAAAATGTTAATTATCTAATTGTGGATGTAAACCTGTTGGATTGGAGTAAAAAAAGGTTTGGTGCTCTGACTTTTTCTGGAGAAGAATTGCAAGGGGGGCAAAATGGGGGGATACAAAAATTTAATCATGAAAATGAAAAACCAACTGTTATTGCGATTTGACATGATGGCTGTTGATTTATTTTTCAAGTTAAGGATGAAGATGGAATTTTAAGGTGTGATATTTGTTTTTTTAAATAATTTTTATCAAAAATATATTAAAATAATATTTTTTTATTTTTTAAAAATTATTTTCAATATCAAAACAATAAAAAGATATTTTAAAACAAAAATTAAAATTTTAAATTTTAAAAAACACAATTACAAACACGTTACCCCCAGCTACCTCTAAGATATACTATCAGTTGTCTGAAAAGGTGCACACCAGACCAGACCAGACTGTTTAAATGGTGGTGTGCCCATTATGCGAAATAGCAATAAAAAATTCAAGCTTAATCGGAAGTTGCTGCTTGGGATTGTTCTCTTCACTTCAGATGTAAGGAATTATTTTATTTTATTTTATTTTTTTAATTTTCAATTTCAAAGAGCCAGCAATTAGGTTGAGGTTTTAATACACACACACACACACAGCGCGCCAGCAATAAAACCACCCAGAGATCATCGGAAAAAAAAATATTCGTGTCAGTAACATGCAATGCCAACAGAAAATTAAGCGAAACAAGAATTACAAATTGATATACAGACATTAAATGCAGACAAAAAGTACCGGATTCTTACGATTTCAATGATACACGGCTTCTCAGTTGACGACCCTTCACCGGAAAACGATAACATTTTCACTTCAAACCCTTAAATTCTACAGGTTTTTTTTAACACAAATGCACATTCATTAAGCATATTTACAGTGATGAATGACGATATCATCAAATACCTAGCAGAAGAAACCTCATGAGCCACAGCGACAGAAACACTTCGCCGCATCCGTACTGAACAAAACAAGAAAACAAAAATAATTAAATCAAACATTAAGCACGCGTAATTATGATTCACTCTATCCTAATTAATCCTTGCTTGCGCCCATATTAGTAATAATATTATTGTTATATTATTTGTACCGAAATGTAAATGCTTTGGGTTGTTTGATATTGAATTTTAATTTTTTTTTTGTTAAAATTTTTTTTTTTATTTTAAATTAATTTTTATAGTATTTTTTATCATTTTGATGTGTTGATATCAAAATAAAATTTTAAAATAAAAAATATTTTAATATATTTTCGAGTAAAAAATACTTTAAAAACAATCGACATCACATTTCTAAACATCCTTTAATATAAAAGCTCATTTAATGTTTGTGTGCTTGATATTATGATATAAAGTGCTTTTAATTTGAAAATATTTTTTAAAATTTCTTACTGTAGAACATCTAAATAATAAAAAAACATTCAAAATAATAATTTTAAAATTTTAAAATTTTATTCCAAGGATATATCAGTTAATTCACAGTGTATTTTTTTCAATGAAAATACAAAAGCAACCCTTAAATAAAAGTTAATTTTTTAAAAAAGAATAATGATGTAAATTTACTGTATGATTAAAACTAAAATACTAGTCATGTCTCGAATTAATTTCAATACACTAAAATTATCATAATACAATAACTATTTTACCCTTAAACATTCTGCTAAGAGTTATTTTTTTTTAATGCAAGGAAGAAAAAAATACCATTCCCGTACACGGTAAACTATATTTAGGTGTAAAGTATTTTCTCTTTCTCTTTTAGTTTCTTTTTAATAATTTATAATATAGTTATAATTATTGAATAATAAATCAGGCTAATCACTACCGATAGACGGGACCACTAGTTTTGCAAAGGCCCGTGTCTGATTTTGGAATTGGTATTATGATTGTTTTTTTGTAAGTGTATTATTTTAGAAATATATTAAAATAATATATTTTTATATTTTAAAAAAATTATTTTTCATAAAATGATATAGAAATACTAAAAATATATTAATTTAAAATAAAAAAATAAAATTTTTATATATATATATAAAAAAACAGGGTTTAGAATTTAACTAAATGTCATGCCAGCACGATGTCGCAGACTTGTGGCATGCTTGTGCGTTGTTGTGGGTTTGTGAAAAAAATTAAAAAAAATCATATGGAAAAAAATTGTTGCAATCCACTATGTTTTCAAGAAAAAAAAACTACAAAATTAAATTTTCAATTAGCTAAATATTAAAAAAATAAAATTAACAAAGATAATTTTAAAAAAAATTATAACAAAAAAATGAAATGAAAAAAAAACTATGTAGAGAAATACTGTAGCAATCTATAGTGTTTCATGAAAAATATACAATTGTAATTCTCAACCAGCTCGATATTAAAAATAATGAAATCGATAAAGATAATTTTTAAAAAAATCATAACAAGAAAAAATCATGTGCGGAACACTGTAGCAATCCACAGTGTTTTTTTTTAAAAAATTATAATATTAAATTCTCAACCAGCTTAATATTTAAAAATTCAAATCAACAAAAATAATTAAAAAATTTTTTTGAAAAAAAACAAAAAAAATATCATATGTTTTTTAATTAAAAAATATATTTTATTAACTAATTTTTCTAATATCAAGTATTCACATTAAAATTTAAAACCGCCAAATAAACGCTTCCTTAGTTTCTTTTTAATAATTTATAATATAATTATAATTATTTAATAATAAATCAGGCTAATCACTACCGACAGTCGGGGCCACTAGTTTTTGCAAAGGCGTAGCTAGTAGTACTATCCATCAGTGGTGGGTCGCGATGATGGTAGTAGTTATCCACTTCATGTGATGACTTGTCCACCTTCTAGATTTTGCTTCCAGGCATTTAATCCAACCAGCGCGTGATTTAAAAACAGTCCAATCAGTGCGTGATATTAAAAACAGTCCAATCACCACTTTTTATCCATTTTCTCTCTTTTTCTTGCAAAACCCTGTTAATAATCTTCTTCTTTCTCCTCTTTACTTGGATTAAAAATTCACAACCAGTAACCGGCTGCACATTCTTTCTGTCTTGTCCAAAATGGCCACCACCTTATCTATATCAGCTGGAAATTGTGGCAAAGAGAGGCCATGTATTGAACTTGGTTCAAATGCTTCCATTGTCAAGGATGTTTTTGGTGAAAATTTGATTAGAAGTTGTAAATTTAGAAGGGGAAATGGATATAGGTGTAAAGGGGTTCGTGTCATTGCAAGAACTAAGAAATGGAAGAAGCATGAATACCCCTGGCCTGATAATATTGATCCAAATATTACTAGTGGGCACTTGAGTTACTTGTCTCATTTCAAGCCTTTAACTGAGAAACCAAAACCAGTGACACTTCCTTTCGAGAAGCCATTGATTGATCTTGAAAAGAGAATTATTGAGGTCAGTTAGTTGTTTTTCTTTGTTATTATTAGTGTAATTCCATTGATAAGGCAATAATTTCCCTTGAGCCCTTTTATTATTTATTTGCTGTATAGCTCATTGTGTTTCTTGCAGGTACGTAGAATGGCTGATGAAACTGGCCTGGATTTCAGTGATCAAATTTTGGCTTTAGAAAACAAGTATCAGCAGGTAAATTTTGCTATAACCTATAACCATTTCAGTTTTTGCAGTCGAATCAAAATTTAGCATCATTTTGCATTTTTGCGTTGAGCATTTGGATTAACTAGATATCCACAGGGATCCTTGACTTCATTAACTCTTGGTCCCTGCAACACGTAATTCCTGCAACTTACATGGCATAATTCTTTGATAGAGGCATTGATTCTTGCAACTTATATGGCATAATTCTGTTTATAATGTCTGCAAGTATATGAACTAGTGAATTGTTGAAGAAGGCCAGCACATACAACCAACTCTAACATTGATAGATAGGTATTATGCTAGTCTTATCTGTTATTTCTATTTGATATTCATGTTAATTGCGCCTATTCGTTCTCTACACTTCAATTTCAGGCACTGAAAGATTTATACACGCACTTGACACCCATTCAGCGCCTGTCTATTGCTAGGCACCCCAACAGACCAACAGTTCTTGATAATATTTTCAATATCACTGAGAAGGTATGGCATTTCTTTAGTATTTAGACTAACTTTTGAAGTGTAATTTCTGATTTTTCTTTCGTCATTGTTTAGTGGGTGGAACTCCATGGAGATCGTGCAGGTTATGATGATCCAGCTATTGTGACTGGTATTGGAACCATTGATGGTAAAAGCTACATGTTCATAGGCCATCAAAAAGGTAGGAACACAAAGGAGAATATCGCTCGCAACTTTGCAATGCCAACTCCTCATGGGTATGTTCAAGAATGTTACAATAAATGAATAAAAGAAGCTATCAAATTGCAAGACATTTTAATTTTGCACAATTTTAGAAAATTCTGGTCAAGATAAAAATATCATTAATTGTTCTTGCAAGTTGCAAAGAATACTGAAATTGTCATCAGGAGCCCTGCATCTCTTGCATGTTTTTCTGGTGAGGACTAGATTTATGCTTAAAGCATTGACATAAACAGCTATCGGAAGGCCTTGCGCATGATGAAATATGCTGATCACCATGGTTTCCCCATAATCACTTTTGTTGACACTCCTGGGGCCTTTGCTGATCTCAAATCTGAGGAACTTGGTCAGGTGTGTGCACACCTTTCCCTTACCTTGGAAGTAGCCTAGCATTCATGCGTCCATGCCATTATCATGAATGGATTGTTCTCTTCTGACTCAGGGTGAAGCAATAGCTCATAATCTGAGGACTATGTTTGGCCTGAAAGTGCCTATTGTATCAATTGTAACCGGTGAAGGTGGTTCTGGTGGAGCTCTTGCAATTGCTTGTTGCAATAAAATGCTTATGCTCGAGAACTCTGCTTTCTATGTTGCAAGGTGATAGTAGTTCTTTCTTCTTCTTCTTCTTCTTCTTCTTCTTCTTCTTCTTTCCTTATTTTTCTCTTTTCGAAATTATACTATTTGTTAGTTGCAATCTAGGAAACCTTTAGAGTTCTCATTAGGGTTCCAAATTATAGATGATAAACTCTCTATTCCTCGTTAATGAACTAATCAAGCTGCAAATAGGAAGACTGCTCTGCTTAAAGTATCCTGCTTCTGTTTAGGTACCTTCTTGGGACGTAAACTGATATTTCAAAGTGTTGAAACTGGAAATTTAGAATGTTACAATTGCAATTGTAATGTTACTATTGGTTTGTAACTAGACTGTTACAATTGCACATATGAGAGCTTCATCATTTCACCTCTGACCATTAGCTCCGATTATGGAGTCTTCTATATTCACAATGAATTCTTCTTTCACTGTTATTTTCTTTGTGGCTTTTAAACTCCTGGAATTCTGCATAGTCAAATTCTCAATGATTCCTTGATGTTTGAGTTGTTGCATCATTTCTGTGGTATTGTTTCTTTGATCAGTCCTGAAGCATGTGCTGCCATATTGTGGAAGTCTTCTCAAGCAGCTCCTAAGGTACTTTAATTGTTTAATCATTAGATTTATATGATGATTTGGCCATTTAATTAATCACGAAATGGTTAACTTTTCTAGGCAGCTGAGAAACTGAAGATCACAGCTCAAGAACATTACAGGCTGAAAATTGCTGATGGCATAATTCCTGTATGCAATCTGGTCCCATAACAATTTCTTCCTTTCTTTCAGCACCAATGAATAATGATGGCATATATTCAACTCAGCAACTTTCTTCAGTTCAGCTTTTCACTGCTGATGTCATTGCTATCATTTACAGGAGCCTCTTGGGGGTGCCCATGTGGATCCTGCATGGACTTCCCAACAAATTAAGCTTGCAATCATCCAAACCATGGAGGTAAGTGATACCCAACAAGGACATCTGCAACCCTTTTTTTAAGCAAACATCGTTTCAAAATTTTGCAGATCTATTCACTCAGGAGAAACATATTTTGTCCATTTACTGTTCCCTTATTAAAATTCTATATGTTGCTACTGAAGTCATTCTCGGATTGCAACTTCTTGTCCCTTTTGCCATTAGATAGAGCCCTGGGCAACTATATCTATATAGAAGTATTGTGCTTTAAAAATTTGCTATTTCAATTTCTTTCATGCCAGTAGAGCAGGATGTTTCCCCCTTTTTTTGGTTACTTCTCCTTTATGATTTTGCACTCTACTTTTGTTACTTATTTGCTTTCTTGGTTTTCTAGTCATCCCCACTACTTAAAGCAATGCTAACATGTATCTAGGAACTAACAAAAATGGATAAGGAAGAGTTGCTCCACCACCGGAAGCTCAAGTATCGGTATATTGGAGGTTTCCAAGAAGGCGTGCCGGTGGAACCAGAGAGAAAGCGCAACATGAAACTATCGGAGGTTAACAAGCCAATGACAGATGATATCGAGTTAGAGCTTGAAAACTTGAAGAAGAAGATTCTCGAATCCAATAGTGCTACGGATCCAATTTCAAGCCAAGCAATTGAGAAGCTCAAGCAAGACCTGGACCAGGAGATTACCAATGCTTTTATTTCAATGGGCTTACAAGAGAAGCTCGAATCAGTCAAACTGGAGTTATCTAAAGCCTCAGACGACCAACCTAATAAGCCCCCCAATCGCCACTTGAAGGAGAAGGTCGACCAAATCATGCAAGAATTCCAGCATAATTTGGCACGACCGGGAGCCTATCTTGGGTTGAAGCAGAAGCTTGAAAAGTTAAACATGGTTGGCAAGCTCATTGAGCTAAAAGAGAAAAGTGAGAAACTGAAAGCAGAGATAAACCAAAAGGTCCCAGATGAGTTAAAAGCAAAGATGAAACTTTTGAAGGATGCTCGAGAAAAGTTGTCAAAAGGCGAAACAACAGACAAAGATTTGGTGGAACAAACAGAGAGGGCAAAGCAAGAGCTGATTGAGTTTCTAAAGTCAGTTGGGTTGGATATTGTAGGGGTAACTAAAAGAAATGTAGCACCTCCACCGCCTTCATTGCAAGAGAAAATAACAAAGGTGAATAAAGAGATAGCTGAAGAAATTGAAAGAGTGATAAATGTTGCAGGTCTTGGTGACAAAGTTGAGGAACTGAAGTCAGAAATAGCAAGAGGGTCGAGTTCCGAAAAAGTAGAAAAAATGCAAGCAGAGATCAAGAAGGAAATCCTTGCTGCTTTGGATGCCATGACATGCAAAGAAAAGTTAGAGAACCTGAGAGAGGAGTTGGCATCCACCTCGGGAAAAGCTGAAGACAAGGTTGTGGCCGAAAACGGCAGATTGTGAAATACATCTACTTTATACATCATTTGGTATAATAGTTTTGGATCCTGCATCTAGAGACATAAGGGTGTATTCGAGCAACTATTTTCAGCGTTTTCCTTTTTCTTTCCTAGGCTGCTTGACATCAGTTGAACTCCATGATGGGACAAGATATAAAGTCTCTGCATTGTATTCCTGTAATCCTAGTGAATGATTTTATCTTGCTATGTTTGACGAAGGTGATGGAGGAAATTTGTGGTTCCATAGAGCAAATCCCATGGAGCTCTTTGTTTTCGCAGTAGAAACTGCTATTTTTTTTAAAATTATTATATTTATTTATTTCCAGTTCTGTCATGTCATGAAGGAGCAGATATAAGCTTATCAGATATGACAAGATTGATTGGCACAGCTGATTGATTTCCTTTTCCTTGATAGACAAGTGGATTTGTTGGTGTACCTACAAGATTTGTCTACTTACTGATTCTTTATCTTTTCAAGCTTGCCTTCCCCCTTAAGTTGAATTGCTTTTGCTCTTGCTCAATTCTATAGTTTCACTTTCTTCTTTGATCTTATCCGGCCCTACAAATGCTTGCAAAAAGCACTCTATCATATGATTTGATTTTCCGTTTTCTTCCTTTTGTTTACTTCCTTCTTAAGCTGCCTTTGTTTTTTTTTTCTTGACCCATACAAGCACCTACGGACTCTTTCTAATTTTTTTTATTTTTTTAATGATTTCAACTTTTGAATTATAGGTATTTTGATCCATGTTGCGGGATTTTAAAAGTACGGTAATGGTTGTTTTTTAAAATATTTTTTATTTTAAAATATATTAAAATAATATTTTTTATTTTTTAAAAATTATTTTTAATATTAACATATCAAAATGATCTAAAAACATAAAAAATATATTAATTTAAAGCAAAAATAAAATAATTTTTTTTAAAATTAAAATCATTTTTCAACCTCAGTGTTAAAGACTGTCTTAATCCATTTTCTACAAATAAATCACGGGTTGCGTGTATTTCATTATAAAATAAACTAAAAACATTAAAAAATTATATAAAAAAAACCATCAAGAAATCAACCTTCCCTGCTATTATGATAAAAATATTGCTACTATACTATTCTCTGGCTTTTAATTTTATGATTTTTTGTGTTTTTTTATCCAGAAAAAAAAAAAAAAAAACTAGCTTGTCATTTTTTATTGTCGATCTAATAGCAAGGACAGGGCGTCGCTCAAAATATCGTACGATATAAAGGATAAACTTAGGGGGGGAAAACTAATTGAGGGACTGTCAATAATAAAAGACATGGTTCTGGGGGCATCCGTATAGCTTAGCCTTCAAGTAGATGTTTGAATAAACATTTTTTTAAAATATTTTTTAAAATGTATTAAGATAATATATATATTTTTAATTTTTAAAATTTATTTTTAATATTAATACATATATAAATTAAAAATATTTTTTAAAATAACAAAATTATGGTTAAACTGCTACACAAACAATATATAAGGAGGTGTTTGAATTTTTAATGTAAATATGTTTTTTAAATAATTTTTAATTAAAAAATATATTAATTTTTTAATTTTTTTAAAAATAAAAAACATTTAAAAAAAACTGTACCAAACAACCCGAATATAAACATAAAGCTATATTGCACCCAACTCCTCGATGTCTTGGTAATTCTTAACGGTATTGAAATGTTTGAAATACTACTTACACCTCGCAACTTGTTTGTTTTATCCACTATGGTCCCTTTGAAATTTGAATCCTTTGGATCCGACGACAGAGAATGGAACAGAGAAATTAGAATCGGAACTTTATTTTCAGAAATAAAGATTTTTAACTTTAAATAAATTTAATTGAAATAAAACAATAACTAATAGAAGCATTATAAAGAGGGAAACTACTAGATAATTACCGAGAAAACCACAATTCCTTTTTTTTTTTTCTAATAATAAAATAACAGCTCATTAAGTATCAAACATTTATACAATTATCAAATTAAAATAAAAACATAGTTTTTCACTATATTATATGCCATTTTTTTTTTCAAGTGAAGATTTGAAGATATAAAACATATTATGAACGCAACATCATGAGTAGCACTATACCCATAACTAAACTTAATTAGAATGTGATTGTGTTGGACTAATTACAGTAAATTTAAATTTCTTTTTAATTACAATCTAATTTAATTAATAAAAAAAAATAGACTCGGTCATCTTCTCTGGCCACCTCTTGATTCTCGCATCATTTTAACAGTATTTGACACTGTAATTGAAAAGTTTTGAATTTGTTTTATTTTTTTATTTTAAATTAATATATTTTTTATGTTTTCAGATATTTGAATGTGTTGATGTGAAAAATAATTTTTTAAAAATAAAAAAATATTATTTTAATATATTTTAAAATAAAAAATACTTTTAAAAAAATTCAATACAACACATTTAAGCTTTAAAAAAAACAAAAAAAAACATTACAGTTTCATAAAATAAAATGGTTATAATTTGTAAATAAGCAACAATAGCGACATCTTCGGTGTGTCCATGAAAAAATATTTTAATAAAGGTCGGTGGTGTTACTCGATAATTTAAACAAAGGAGGGCAACAAATGCAAATAACAAAACAATATCCTGAAGCCCTAGAAACGGTTTCCTCCTCATTTTTTGGCCTTTCCATCGAAACACAGACACAGCAAGCGCCATGAATCTTCCTCTTTATCTCCTCTTTCCGTAGCCTTCAAAAACGAAATCATTCAATTTCTATATCTGCAACTTCTAAAATCACTCCATCCTCTCATCCTCTCCTCAGATCCGTACCATTTGACCCCTCAATTTCCACCCGAATTTACGATCTCATCCAAACGGAAAACCACCTCTGCACTCCCCTACAGAACCAGCGCTCTCCTTTGGAATAACCTCCTGTTTTGCGCTAATTTACGATTTACCCCATTATGGAACACTAGATTTCTCTCTCTCTCTCTCCCTCTCTCTCTCTCTCTCACTGTTTAAATTTTCAATTTCAACTCACAAAAGAAGTCTTTAGTCTTTAATTCTTTGAACCAAAACGCCACCGTTTCAAATCTCATTGATTCCTGTAAGTATTTTAATCTACCGTTGTAACCTTGAACCCTAGGCTTAAGATCGTTCTTGTTTCTAGTTTTTTGTACAAATTCTGGGGTCTGAATCGGTGATTTAGTTGCTTAGTTAGGGTTAGGCTTCTTTTTTTTGTGATGAACAACAACAATAGAGGAAGGTATCCGCCAGGGATCGGCGCCGGTAGAGGCGGAGGTATGAGTGCGAACCCTAATTTTCAATCCAGGGTGCCGCAACAGCAGTACGTGCAGAGACATTTTGGGCAGAATCATCACCAACAACAATATAATCAACATCAACAGAATCACAATCAGCAACAGCAACAGCAACAACATCAGCAGCAGCAGCAGCAGCAGCAGTGGTTGAGGAGGAATCAGCTAGCTGCTGCCGATTCGAGCGTTGACGAGGTCGAAAAGACTGTTCAGTCTGAGGCCGTTGACTCGAGGTTAGCTTTTATTCATATGGATAAATTCTTTTTTAAATGGTTTATGCTATTTTGCTCAAATACATATTTATATGTCGTATGAGTGTTTGCTAGTGTTGGAAAAGAGCCCCGTAGATGTTATTTCTGTAGTATTTTAAGTATGCTGTGAGGGAAGGATCTGAACGCAGAGATTGCTTGCAATAGTTATAAGTTATCAGAAAATGATGGTGAAAAACCTTGGACTGGATGCGAGCATCACTTGATGTTATCTGTTAGTTCGGATGTACTGTGTGGAATATTTGTGTCCCATGCAAGAGCAGCATCAGATTGCGCGGGATTTTGTTGACATTTCTAGACTTCTCACCCTGCCCTGCATACATTGTGCTGCTCTATGCTTTGTTTATAGTGCAATCCTTGTGTTTTTGCAAGCTTCCAATGATTGCTGTAGACTGAAGTCTTATGTCTCCTGTTTTTTGTTTCTTCTTTCTAGTTCACAAGATTGGAAGGCAAAGCTAAAGATACCACCAGCTGACACGCGATACCAAACCGAGGTAGGGTATTTTTAATCAGATATTTACTTGCTTGTGGTCATGGTTGCTGTAATTTCTGTCATACATATGTTAATTTGTGTGATTGCTACTTAGAAAGTTATTATTATATTTGGAGCCTTGAGCAACTTTCAGCAACTGGCTGCAGGGAATAGCAAGTTTTTCCTGATGAAGAATGGGTCACTATTTGACTTGACTTGCATGGAAACTACACATAATGTAATATGAATATGCTGTCTTACATTGACTCTGAATTGGGAGATTGATAATTAACTAAATGACAAGTGCAAATCAAGTGAGGTTAAAGTCAAAACTTGTACCCTATGTTTTGGTAACTACATCCAATATTGCTCTGAGTAAATCAATGAGTTTTGGCTCTATTAATGTCCTGAATAATGTCTGTTACTTTTATGTGTGCGCCATAACAGATGCATGTCCTTTTAATGCACATTTCTGAACTTAAAACAAGGATTATGTAACCTTAGACTGTCTTGTCTTTGCTCTGCACATGTAAAAGAGCATTCATCTGACTTCATTATAGTATGGCGATGTTGGAAATGGTTCATTTTTATAGTCTGGTGGATCCTTTGTTTTCTTTAACAGATATAATGTCAAAAGAACTGTGGAAGTACTGTCTCATTAATGAGCTGGTGAACATCATGTGTATCTGCAGACTTTTTATAAAAGGAAAAATCTATATGAATCCCGTTTCACTGTTTAAACATCTGTCTTGCAGGATGTGACAGCCACAAAAGGGAATGATTTTGAGGATTATTTTCTGAAGCGTGAGTTGCTTATGGGAATATATGAGAAGGGTTTTGAAAGACCATCTCCTATTCAGGAAGAGAGCATACCAATTGCTCTTACTGGCAGTGATATTCTAGCTAGAGCTAAAAATGGGACAGGGAAAACAGCGGCATTTTGCATTCCTGCCTTGGAAAAGATTGACCAAGATAACAATTTTATTCAAGGTCCGATCTTCAGTCAATTAACTTTTTCATTTGCTATTTATGTGCATGTTTATCATATAAGACCATTGACATGCATTAGTTGCATGATTGGACTATGATAGTTTTACATCATATAATCAGCTTTATTGTCTTTTGCATTGTGACATTTTCTGATTGCCACCAATTAATTAGTCTGATGTCCGATTATGGAAAGGTGAATGTATGCATATGGTTTGTTGCTTGCAGATTTGATAATGACTGCAGGTGGCTAGTTTGGCATTTAGGAACATGTTATCTGTAGAGTTTATGAAGTGATAATGAAATGAGAAAATAGGAATATAAGCACTATAATGGTGGGGTGATGATTTGAGTTCAGCTGACCTTTTTTTGTACAACCTAAATCAGTGTTGTCAAAGGCGCTAAAAAGCGCCAAGCCTGGAAAATGCTCGAGGCGCTAGACGCATGCCTGAATGAACCAAGGTGCTCAACCTGTATGATATAAAACATTACATGTATAATATTATATATGATATCTTATTAGAAATTTAGGCAACATTACAGAAGAGAGAGAAGGAAAAACACGGAGAGAGAAAAAAAAAGTGAGGAAGAGAGAAATTAAGAAACAAAAATAAGAGATGACAAAAGAAAAAAAGTTAAAGGAGGAATACCTTTTTTGTTCTTCAATCTTCACTCTTCTTTCTCTTCTTCTCTGGTGGTGTTTCATGTTTGTTTCTGTTCTTGTTTCAACTTCCACATCTGTTTCACTTCTTTAACTTTCATGTTGGTTTCTTTTCTTCTTTTTTTATCCTAATCTATGTTTTTCACAAAACTAAAGTTTTTTCTTGTATAAGACCAGAAAAAGAGACAGACAAAAAACATAAATCTTTTTTTTTAAGAAAAAAACAGAAATCAAAGAGATGCCTTTTCAAACCAATCCTCAGTGTCGGTGTCAGACAATTTTCATCAGACAACGCCATCATTGCTTGCATCTCGTGCCTCTTCAAACTCCATCGCCACAGGCTAAGAAAGGCGCCTTGGCCTTGCCTCGGACGCTTAAGCGAGCGCCCGGGCGCCTTGTGACAACACTGACCTTTATATCAATTTGTTCAAGCAATGTGAAACATGAGCTTATTATTTGTAAACAATTCACAAGTAGCAGTCTTTCTTAATACTTGATTTTATTTGAAGCTATGAAATTGTAATCTGCTTCCAGATTAGCATTATGGAAATTGCATTTGACTTAATGAAAGCATTTGCATGCAGTTGTGATTCTTGTGCCAACACGTGAGTTGGCTCTTCAGACATCACAGGTTTGCAAGGAGCTTGGGAAGCATTTGAAAATTCAAGTGATGGCCACCACTGGCGGTACTAGTTTAAAAGATGACATTATGCGTTTATATCAACCAGTCCATTTACTTGTTGGGACTCCAGGAAGAATACTGGATCTTGCAAAAAAGGGCGTGTGCATTTTGAAAGATTGTTCAATGCTTGTTTTGGATGAGGTAAACTTTAATGCAACTAGAGTCTCCAGTAATATAACTTGACTTGATAGTTCTGTGATAATTTTAGTTGACTTATATTTCAGATTAACTTTTAAGAGTTGTTGAAATAGGTACACTGATGTGTACAGGAGATTGGTTTAGGCTTCTGAAAGAATATGTGCTTTGTTTAGGTCCTGAACATAAGGTTGAAGGATTGTTTTTTTCAGCTGTATTAATTGGCACAGGAAATACAAATAAATGCACAGATGATTTTGTCTTTTGAGCTCACGAGAAGATTCATCTCAAGCTTTTGGTTGGTCGATAAGTGAAAAAAATTGTATCAATTGGTTGAGAATTATTGGCTTGCTGTTTTAAATGTTGAGTTCATATTTAAAGATATGGATTTTCTTTGATGGTTTGGGGGGGGGGGGGCGCGATTTTTTCACTGGTTCGTGTTGGCTGAGATACTATTCTTCCCTCGCTATATTTTTCCATGAAAAATGTATTTAAACTCAATTAGCAAATTTTATTTATTTATTTTTCTTTAAAGAAGCTAGATTTGTTTTTGGTTTTTGGCTAGAGAAAGAAATTAACATGGCAGATTTGAAGATTGAGATCAAGAGAAGATAGAACCAAATCTGAGTCTTTTGTCCCTCCGCGTAGATATCTTGGCTGTTGTAGAGAGGAGAAGAATGATGTGTTGTTTCGAGAGTTCCGGGAAATAAATGCTTTGAAACATGAATGTAAAAAACACCCTTTGTTACTTTTATCATTTTTGAAAATGACAAGGAACAAAAGAATCTGGGCCAATGCTATGTTATATATATATATATATATAATTTATAAATTATCTGTTGTCATATAGTTTCTCACTCATATGGCAGGTATGTTAGCGGTTTAATGATGTTTATGTGTTCCACTTGAAAGGTGCTATCGGTCCTTTAATTTTGCCTTTTCTTGTAGTTTTTTAGGAAGAAAATTTCCCTGTTTTCCAGGTCAATGTTGCCAGCCCAGCTACATTCACTGAACTTCAATTCTACTAATTGCTTTTTGTAGTTTCTTACCTGATATGAAATAACGTGCTTATGTAAATATTATCAGTGCTGTGCTTGAGTTAATTTTTTGATGTACAAGCATCTGAATGTTACTTGTTTTTTGTTCCTCAGGCTGATAAGCTTTTGTCTCCAGAGTTTCAACCTTCAATAGAGCAGCTTATTCGTTTTCTTCCTTCAAATCGTCAGATTTTGATGTTTTCAGCTACATTTCCTGTTACTGTTAAGGACTTCAAAGATAGATATCTAGAGAAGCCTTATGTTATCAATCTTATGGATGAACTTACTCTCAAGGGTATTACACAATATTATGCTTTCGTTGAAGAACGACAGAAAGTCCATTGCTTGAACACTCTTTTCTCTAAGGTTTGATATCAGCTAAACAGCTATTTTGTATTCTTTTTTTTTTGTGAATATGATGTCATTGTGGTCTATATGCAGCTGCAAATAAACCAATCAATCATCTTTTGCAACTCAGTGAATCGGGTAGAATTACTGGCCAAAAAGATCACAGAACTTGGCTATTCCTGTTTCTATATCCATGCAAAGATGTTGCAAGACCATCGTAACAGAGTATTTCATGACTTCCGCAATGGTGCATGCAGGAATCTTGTCTGCACCGGTGTGTTACCTGTGTTCTCTGAAATTATGAGTATTCTTGTCTTTTTGTTAGTTGATTTAGTTTGCTTTTTTAAATTTCATCAGCTTGTATGACCTTTTTGTACATAATAATAATGATGATGATCCATTACATAATTAAGGAATAAAACTTGTGGAGTTAGGGAAAAAGTGGCAACCAAGGGAAGTGACCTGACCTAACTGCTTATTTCTTAATTGTAAATGTGGATTTTTTAGTTGTGTATCTTGGAGAGCTGCAACTTTCAACATAATAACAGAGCAAGTTTTCTATTCTTGGGAGATTTTTTGTTGTTGTTGAAGTAGTCATAAATTGTGCTTTATATACATTGAATAATGTTCTGATGATATACGATGCTTGTTGCAGATCTTTTCACCAGGGGTATAGACATCCAAGCAGTGAATGTTGTTATAAACTTCGACTTTCCCAAGAACTCAGAAACATACCTTCACAGGGTATGTTGGATGCTATATTTTTCAATCAACACTGTATTAGACATTTGTATATTCTTTCGTACCTTTGTTTCATATACAGGTTTCCAAGCAATACTAAATTAATTTTATTTTATTATCTTTATGTTTGTTTCAAAAACAGGTTGGTCGATCAGGAAGGTTCGGACACCTTGGTTTAGCTGTGAATTTGATCACGTATGAGGACCGCTTTAACTTGTATGCATTTCTTCCTCTGCCTTCTATTGGAACTTTGCATCTATTATTAAGGAGTTTACTAACATATCTAATTGTTTTTCCACAGGTATAGGATTGAGCAGGAACTTGGAACTGAAATTAAACAAATTCCTCCACATATTGATCAGGCAATCTATTGCCAATAACCTGTGGTAGATGCCTCTCATTGCACTCAACAATGGTGTGTGGTGTCAGTGATTAGCAACGGTGAGTGCCATCACTAATGTATGTTTTCACCAAATCTCTTCTCTTATTGATTCTTTCATGTTTGCTTTAAAGAAAGAAGAAAAGGAGGAAGATTTGATATCTTAGATTGACTTGAAATAATAAACTAGATACCAATTACCAAAGTTATGCTTTTCTGTCAAGAACAGAAAGCAATATTTCTCTGGAATATGGATTAGTCAGTGCATGAGGGAATAGTCACTCCTTGATTTGTTATTTGATTACAGACTTGGTTAGTATAGAATTTCATAAGAGTATTGAACCGCCTCCTTTTTTACGTGATAATAACAAACTGGATCTCTGGATTACAGGATATTATTAGTTCTCATGATGGTTTTTTTTTTTTTTTTTTGGAGGGGGTGGGGGGACTCCCTCCAGAGATCTGCGACACCTGACCTGATTTAACTCTGATGATGTTACAGGTTTCAAGCTGTCCATTCAAAGATGATATAGCTCTGCATCTGAGGGAAACTTCTAAGAACTAAATATTATGGGTGGAAGACTTAATGATTGCTGTATGCATTTAATCCTGGAATGCTTTAGTTGGTTTCTGGATGGAGTTTTAACGGATTGTGAAATCCCAGATACATAGATGCTGGGTTCAGTTCTGGTGTTGCGTTTTGATTTCCTTGACAGACTGGTTTCATATTCTCTGCTCTTAGTTTTCTTACTGTTGAAATGAAGGCTGTAATGCATGGAGATGGATCAGTCCCTTCTCGCTTGCACCTCCTGTTCCATGAATAAAGTCATTAACTTAGAAAATTTCATGGCCCTCCCTCCCTCCCTCTTCACTAGGATAAAAGTTTTTTGTTCCCCCCCTCTTTGGGTCCTTTTGATTGTCTTAGGGTGTCGGTGGTGTGGTGGGAGAGAAGGTTTAAATGATTTCTCGATGTGATTAAAGTTTGATTCACGGCCTACAATTCCTGGATAAAAATTATGTTCTATCCATTGTCAAATTCGACCATCGCTTCGCTTGCTGTTAGATTTTTCTTTTCTTCAAGATAGCAAGACAGCATTTACTGTTATGATTTGTTGTTAGAATATCTTTTTGCCATATCTTGCAATGGAATCATAACCCCAAAGACTATTCCCCTGCCCATGCTCTCCCATCTGTGCGTCACTTCCAAACTCTGATGTTTTCGCATTAAGTGCCACACAAGCAGAATCATATGCCCCGAGTTCGCATTTCCTGTTGCTCTGAATAATTGCCGCCAGGAGACGCCGGAAGTGTTCTGCTACTGATACTTGTGGGGATGAGAGTGGCGGTGATTTTGGTTCAGTCAAAAGAGGTGAAAAACTCTCGAGCCTGGATGAAAATAAAAAAATTTCAAACTGAGTACTGTGAGTGTGTGTATTTAATGTTCCTTCATTTATGATGAAAGAAGAACCATATGAGCAATTGAGATCTGTATCTACTTCATTGGCAGGTTGCGTATAGAGGGCCCACGGTTTATTAAATGCAAGAACTTGCGCGGTGTACGAGCATCTGGTGATAGCCGACATCATAAATGAAAGATTGATCACCTCACACGAAACCTTCTCACTCATCTTCATGGTGAAGATAGGAACTGCTACTCTTGTTTCTTCTGTGATTTGTTGGGCACCGCAGAAGAATTTCTTAAACCAGTGGGAAACGAGAGGGTCTTAGATTTTTAAAGTATTTTTTTATTTTAAAATACATAAAAATAATATTTTTAATTTTAATTTTTTAAAATTAATTTCTAACATCAATATATTAAAATAATTTAAAAATATAAAAATTAATCAACCTCCTCCATTTAGATGGTACTCCCGCGGCAAAATACAAGTGTAATTCGTGTGCGGTGCTAGACTCCAAACTGCTGCTTCAGGAAAACATCAACAAACTCGCCAGGTTCTGCAATACAGCAGAAGTTATCTATCATTATGTATACGCTTAAATATAGATTCTGTTTGAACCACACAAAAATATTGATTTTTCAGAAAATTTATCCTTAATTACCATGCACGTTAAGAAGGAATTAGATTTTTATATTTTAATCCAGATTACAAGCCGAAATAGTAACTAGAAATATGTGTCCTGAGAGTAAAAAACGTCGAGTTTCATTACATCATGAAAGGCAGCTCATCTACGTTTCCAAGTTCCTTGCATCTTTCTTTATATATATATATATATATATATATATATATATATAGAGAGAGAGAGAGAGAGATCTCGATCCACACCCTTCATACGCAGAATAAATTCTGGATATGTGGTCAGCTCAGAATGACTCAGTTGAAACACGATTCATGGACCCTGCTAATAGCTCATAAACAAAGGGAAAGGGGTTTTCTAGTCTTTTTCTTAATAATTATTTTATTTGAAATAATTAACAGAATTGAAGTTTTATTTTAATTTCAACCTCATTTTATTTCTTTATCAAATTTTATCCGTATTATTTTAATTATAATTTCAACCTCATTTTATCCGAGTCTTTTTGATTTAATCTCTAATTGTTTGGTTAATATTTGTTTAATTTTAAATAATTTTTTAAATTAAAATTTTGTTTTAATTTTATACTCATTCTTTTAATTACTATTGATGTAATATGAGATCATTTTAGAATTGATTTTTTTTTTGCGATTTCACCCTTATTATTTTTTTTCTGTTAGAATTTTTCCTAATTCTTTTGATTTTTTTTCTTTGTCAAGTTTTTTAGGTTGATATTGTTTTTTACAAGATTTTATCTTTCAATATTAAATTGATTTGAATTTGAGCTTTTTAATTAAATCTATATTTGAGATTTCATGAGTTGTGGGTTTTTAAGAAAGTTAATCCAGCTTTAGGAGCTTCGCTTGGGGTAGCTTTGACTTTTTATTTTATCATTTTTTTAAGGTAGTATTTTTTATAATTTAATCATTCAATATTTATTTAATTCAACATTGGGCTTTGTTTTTTTTTCTTTCTACATCATTTTTTTTGTCTTTTGTCTTTTGATATTTTTAATTGGGTTATCTCAAGTTTTTTTATTTGTAGTTCTTTGTTAAGTTAATTTATTTAAAAAGAATTTTATTCGTAAATTAAATAAAATTGATTGATTTAATATAGGCAATCTCCACTTTATTGTGTTTTGTTTGGTTTGCCTTTCTCGGACATTGCTTTAGTGATCCATGCGACTTCTTTCAATGTTGTCATGTAACCTTTTGTAGTGGGATTCAAAACGTCTTAGTAGACTCTTTTGGTCATGGGCAATATCTACGATGGAATGACAATGGGTTTCTCGAGATCTTTTCTTTCTTCTCTATACATGCATGCTATCTTTGGCTCTTTTTTTTGTAGTTGATTGTTGCTAGATTTTTTTTTACATTCTGTTTCTTGTCATTGCCTGCGATAGATCAGATTATTAATTTACCTGATCTCATTGGATGCAATCAAGTTAATGACTTGAGTATTGGGTTTTTCATACTCTTTTTAAAAATATTGTCATCGCTTGAGCATTCCATTTTAACATTAAAAAAATTAGACCAACAAACAACATAGTGGGAGTCATTGATCCAGTCAATAAGTTATTGTTGTGTGTAACTATCATTGTTTTCTAGTTACCTTGCAGAGAAAATCTAAAATGTCTAATTAGAATCGCAGTTGAAACCATATTTCATTGCGTTTAAAAAGTGTGATTAATTTAAAAAAATATTAAATTAATTTTTTTAGTATTTTTTATTATCTTTTTATACTAATATTAAAAATAAAAAAATATTCTAATCTAATTACAAAGTGAAAAATAATTTTCAAAAAAATATCTGATAATAAAAGCTATTGCACTGGCAATACAGCTCTAACTAAGCATCAGATAGTACAGTGCTATAAATACTCTGCTTGTCTTTTGTCCATGCTGAAGTTTATAATGCTGATTTAAATGCTTCGGGTCTTTGACAGTTTGTTGTGTCGCATTAAGATTTCATATCACTTGATTTGACGTGAAAGAGAGGAGAATAAAAGCGAGAAGACTTCAAAGCGCCATATGAACAATCTTATAATTATGCAGCGTCCACTGTAACAGCAAGAAGACAGAAGAACATCTATCCATGGATCTAAATGTGTCTATCGATCCATGAACATGCGTGAGCCCAGCATCCATGCATGTGAAAGCATATGCGATGGAAGAAGCGCAGCAGCAGCTGTCAGTCTTACCAGGGAGTCATCAACCTCAAACAGCAAGACCCTCTGCAGTTCCTTTGACTTGTGGCCGACTGTATTTATTGCAGTTGAATTGAGGAAAATTTTAGAGAACTTCTAGGAGAGAAGAAATCAATGATATTAGTTATTAGTTATTTTTCGAGTATATTTTAAAGAAAAAAATAGATATAATTAAAAAAAAAACCTATGAGTTAAAATATTTTTATTATATTTAGTGTACTATATATAAATTTTACTTTCTATCTTTTATTTGTGTAAATTTTTTTAAATAAATTTATAAAATAACTAATGAAATATTATTAATTACTCCATAAAATTGCTGTTAAATAGACTTTACACGCCCCATTAGTTAACAAGAATTAACAAGAAGTAATTCTTGCCTTTTTCTTATTTTATGGTTCCTACTTCCTGGTTAGGTGAGAAACGTGTCATTCACGGGTCTCAGACTCTCAGATGCCCGAACTTTCAATGCCATGCTATCTGGAAACTCTTAAATTTGCGTGTAAGAGAGCAACGGAAAAAACTGAAACCCACGAAGCTAGTCGTCTCTGCCAGCCCATGCAAATAGCAAGAAAAATGGAGTTTTTTCCTTTCCTTTTCTTTTACCTTCTTCCACCTTTTGATTCTGTAGCGCCATGTCCGGTTGTTCAACACTTGCGCTCCATTGAATCTTGTGATCAAAAAGCAATTCCATCCTCTGTCGATAATTCCCGCCAGCATGCATCTTTCGTCCAATATATCTTTGAAATTTGAAATTTTACCCATGAAATGTACACATATCGCATTAATTCTTGCCTGGGAATGCCATGCATGCGGATGCCGTAAATTGTAATGTATTTATGCAAAGCCTCATTGTATTAGTCTGGCACTGTTGAATCGAAGGCTTACGAAGCAAACTGTTATGTGGGTGATTTTGAGGCTGAGGCTGAGCTTAAGTATTTGATTTATTTCATCCTAGATATCATCGTTTGAGAGGGATCGTTCTCTTGGCAAAGATGAACAAAAATAAATGTATAGTTTTTTTTTTTTTTTTTTTTGGGGGGGGGGGAGGTCCCCACACGCGCGCTCGCGTGCAAGTAAGCACATGTACGTTCAATTTAACATCCTGGATGCAAGATAAGGACCGGTGTGGTAGCCAGTTGTTGCAATATTGAGTTAGCTCTCTCTGCATTCACATCCCCCGCAGAGCTGAAGTTGGTGGAAGATAAGAGTTCGTATTTGTTAGCTAGACCACAAAACAAGTTTTATTTGGCTTTATTTATTGATTTGTATTTTTTGGTAATAAGATTTTGAGTAATATTTTGTATAGAAAAGGTCATGTCAATTTTTTTCTAAAATATAAATGTTATTACTTTTTTAATCCTTTAATTTGTATAGATTCTAAGTGAAAAGTTATTAGTGCATAATACAGAAAAGAGCACTGCTAATTCTTCTAGCAACGTATTTGATGATCAAAAGCTACTACACACGCTTGTTGAGCGCAATGTTGCTACTAAGAGGGGATGTCCTTTCTAAGCATGATATATACAATGTGAAGTATATTGCTCAATGGAGGCTCCATCACTTAATGTAAGTTTGTTTTCTTTTCCTACATGATTGAAAAATAAACAACGATGAATAATTTTTTTACTAATTGATTTTAATAAACGAATGAAATTTCAGATTACAAATGTATATGATACTAGCACAATAACATCGGTGATGATATTGTCGATGGAAATGTCACTGTTTCATTAGAGTCAAGTTCCCAAAAAAAAATTATATTATTTTTTAATGAATTAATTCTTTTATAAATTTGATGTGCAAGGAAGATTTTTACTGGGACAGGGCTTATAACATTGTTGCAAGAAGAGTTTGGGAGAATGACAGCGCAACAACATAAGATTTAATTAAATTTTTTATATTTTTTTATTTCAATGTTAAAATTTTGTTTGGGTAAGCTTATATCTAGCACGTGATGTTTAGGAGTTTCATGCAGCGGTCGCAATCCGGTGTGAAGAACCAGAATAAGAAGATTCATGATTCAATTACCACGTACACTAGCAAATCCATTCTGTTTGTTTCACATACGAAGCGAATTGTAAAACTCTTTTTTATTACATCTATTTTTTTAAAATTATTGTTTTATGTGAAAATGTTTAACTAGCAACAATTTCATTTTATAGGCTACAACTCTTGAATGCAAACCAAGATTGATGGAGCTTTTTATAGAAACTCACATGCAAAATGATGACCGTTTTAAATGGGTGCAACAACTTGTGAATATTTGAATTCAAAAGTTCGTGGTAAGTTTGATTTTAACAAAAAAAAATTAAGTTTTTATTTTTTAAAAATTAGATGTCTAGTTTCTTTTTAGGAAACATATACTACTCGATTATAGGAGAGATACATAGACAATTCTTCGACCCATCCAGAAATCAATCTGGATATGTGGTTGAAGGTTGGATTGTCTGGTGGACCCGATAGAAATAAGATTTACAGTATCTCAAACACCATAGCTGAGGATTTGCAGATGGGTTATAGTGTATCGACCGTTGGTTCTTCATAATCAGGTTCAAGCTCTCAATCTTTGGAGTTTCAGGCGATTGTACAATAACAAGTTCGAGCTTAGACAATCCGGCTACTGAGACACGACAACTTAATAGTGAGACAACTAAACTTAGAAGATTGTACTTGCAACTGTTGTCAAACATGGGTGGTAAATGTGGTCCACCTAATTGCCCCCTAATCCTAGAAAGGATCCGCCTCATCCTCATTCAGCTCTTGTCCCCTAGATGAATCGTATTCAAACTAATAATTTTTAAACTTGTAATAAATATTTTATTTTGTTTTTTATTTTAGTTTTATTTATTTGAATTTTTTTCTAGTCTATTTATTTGATTTAAAAAAAATAGTTTAAAACAAATTACTGAGGGAATTACCAACTGAGTAAATCCTCAAAGAGTTAGAGAGTTGAAAAAAATCACATGAAATGTCACTGAAAATAGGTAAATCATCAATGAGTTTAGTCCATTGATAATATGAAAATAAATCACCGATGTGATTACAAATGGTTTTTTATGTCGGTGATATGCCATACTCAGAGATGATATTATTAATGAAATGATGCCAATATTTTTGTTTTTGTCTGGCACGCTTTTGCTGTCTATAAATCCATCAGTGATTTTATTACCGACAGAATGATCAACATAATAAAAATCATAAATAATAAGTTTCCCGACGAACAGTAACCATCCATGATTTCGTCGGTAAAATTATTTCTGACAGAATCAATATCTAAATACAAGATAATCCGTCAGTGATATGCAAAATTCAAGTAGTGTTTACTCTTTATACAAATTTAATTATTAATCATATCAAATTTATTATCAACATTCTTTTTTTTTGTGTGATCTAAGTTTTATTCAAAATCAAAATTGACATGTGAATATTTGTACAATGTTATGTTTAGAACTATATAGATAATGAAAATATAATGTTTATATTTAAGTTGTGCTTTGACTCCATCGAGCTAAGTTTCTGGGCTGTAGAATACAGGTGAAAACTGTGCTTTAGCAAATAGAGTATAGCTTATTATCCCTTCACAATTATTTCTTTCATCACGAAATTTAGTGCTCATACATTTCCATATATATATATATATATATAGATTCATTCATTCTTCGTAATTTACATATCTTCTTATATAAATTTGTTTTGTACCTAGCAATCACAATGGAGTCATGCAAATTCATTGTATTTTAATTTCATTATATCTTTGTTTTCTTATATCTGCAGAGAATTTCCCCATTACAGTAAATATTAATCTTGAATCCTTCTTGTTTAACTCTTACATTTTAAAAGCAAAAACAAAAAATTCATACATTTTTCTTCTCCTTTTCGCAGTAAATGTATTATATATAGAAAACATGATTGTGAATTCTAAAAGGTATAGTTTAATTGGTCAGGTTCTAGATTACCAGTTTAAGTTTTACAAATCTCAAGATTATTAATAAATATATAAAATTAATCAAGATATATATAAATTAATTTTAGATATCTATATTAATTTTAAAAAAAAACACATGGCTGTCAACGACGCGCCATTTTTTCTCATCAGCCAAACAAACGATAATATAGTGAGGGTAAATACTACTGCAAGAAAGAAATTAGAGGGGAGGAGAGGGTCAATACTCAAAGATGTCATGGATCGTCGTACAGAGCAGGTGCAGTCATTGTCCAAATGCCATTAGTTCTCTCTTTCCCCATAAATTTTCTCTGTCAATAATCCACCATTAATGCTCTCCCTTTCATCTTCACTGGAATCCCCTCTCTCTTTCTCTTTCCTGTTTTGCTCAATAAAAAATGTACGTGAAAAATAAGAAAAGAAAACCCTATAATTTCTGGTTGAATGATGCTACGAGGCCTCCCTCAAATGGGACAATACCTGTAATTATCGTGCATAAATACTTACACTGCATATACGTACATTTATTGCATTGCCAGCTTGAAACTTGCCGATGAACCTTTATTGCACAATCCACAATAAAGTATAGCTTTCGATTTGCATGATGATATCCCAAAATCTCGGTATGCTCATAAAAATAATTATTTAGTATTTGAATGGTTATTAATCTTGAAACTTAAGATTTTAATAAGATATTGTAATAAATAAATAAATAATAATTTTAAATTTAAAAAACAGAAATATTTGTTTTTATTTTAATACAATAAATATTTTAAGAGTTAAGGTATGAATACTTAAATAATAAAAATTATTAACTCCTTGAATTTAAATCTAAATATGTTGGGTCTAACAAGTTGTGAGATCCATATTACTTTTAGTTTAGTACATGACTGAGCGTAGATATATTAGATTTAGTAACTCGTGAAACTCATATTGCTATGCTGAGCCAAAATAATTTGAATTTGATAATTTATTAGATTTATATTAATTTAAACTTATAAATAAATTTAAGTATACTCATCAAAATTATGTTAACTTGAACTCAATATATAAGAAACTCATATTATCCTGAGCTGAATACATATCTAAATTTAAGTAAATTAGATCTGGCAGCTTCCTGTGCCAAAGTTTACACGCTCAACATGTTACTTAATCAAAGCAGGATAGATATGAAAGCTTTCAAAATTCAGGTTAAATGGAGTTATCACGAGTTTAAATTTTTTTATCAGAGCATAAAAAAAATACGGAGTAAAAAATAATAACCACCACCTTGGATAATATTACTCTAGCATTTAATTTATAGCCTCTCTCTCTATATATATATAAAGCTTTTCAGTTTTCTCTTTGAAAAAGCTTGTCTCCGAGCGAACTTTAGAGGCACTTGCTTTTCCTCTTGTTTTTTTTTTTCTGTATTTTTTATCTTTCACGGTAAATTAGAAGTGGGTTTACTTTTGTTGGAAATTGTTGTTGAGGTGATAAAAAGTGAAGGATTGATCGAGGAGATGGGGAGGACACCTTGTTGTGATAAGAACGGTTTGAAGAAAGGGGCATGGACACCTGAAGAAGATGAGCTTCTTGTTAGTTACATCAAGAAGAATGGGCATGGTAGCTGGCGCTCTCTCCCTAAGCTTGCAGGTATAAACTAAAGCCACGGCTTTCTTTAGGTTTTCGAACTAAAGTTGCGTTGATCTTATTTTGTTTCTTCATGGAGTTATATGTCACCAGCTTGGAAAGTGCTGAAAATGTTTTGCGTTTGTTGGGTCACTAGAATATTTGTTGGACTTGGATAGTATCATTATGGTATTGTAAAATGCTTTGAATATTAAAGAGGTTGAAAGCTACTTCACAGTATTGTGTTCTTTCCTGTTGAATGGATGTTGCTGGACGTTCACGCTACTTCACATGACTGTTTCCTACTCAAGCTAAAATTTTCTTGATACTTTTTTGTTCTTTTCTTTTTAATGTCTTGATCTTCACTATCAAGTCCCTTGATTATAGTTGTACGAAATTGACCTGAATGCTACAACGTTTTCAGTGGTACTGTTGATAGGAAACATGCTCTCTTCCAAAAGGAGATTGGCCTTTTAGAAATCTTCTTTCTTTCTTGTAAAGTTAATTTTCTGTGCTTGAATTTCTTGAAACAGATCTGCAAAAATAGGAAGTCCCTTGCAACTAATTTGTTTGTTTTGCAGGTCTTCTTCGCTGTGGAAAGAGTTGCAGGCTTAGATGGACAAACTATCTTCGGCCTGATATTAAACGGCATCCTTTTACTCTCGAGGAGGAGAAGCTTGTCATTCAGCTTCATGGCATTCTTGGAAACAGGTATTTTCTTGATATATGAAAATTGAGAATACTGCAAGTACTTCGCAAAGTTGCTGGACCAAAGTGTCTTAAATTGATCGATTTCTTTTAAAGAATCATTACGATTGTGACTTAATATTGTGCATGTACAATTGCAATTCTGGGCTTGCCAATTCTCTAAATATAGCTAGACTACATCCTTCGAACTCCTGCAAGCTTTTTTCAGCTGATTTCCCCCTTATAGTTGTATGCATATACAAACTAGGATGAGCAAACCATCCTCACAACCAGCCTCTTTTTGTGTTCTAAATTTCCATTGAACCACTAGAATTTGAAAGCAAACTTGGACGTAAAGTTACATTGGTGAGCACTAATTTTGGAAATAAAATGGCCATAATTATTTCAGAAAGGAAACACTTGACAATTTTGTGTGGTGACAACACCAAGAAGTTTGTAATTGTTTGCGGCAAGTGTTATCAATTCAACTGTGTCAAACTGCATTTGGAATGGGAAAATAGGATTTGGTTGCTTATATGCGATATAGAACCCCGTGCAGTTTGTAATTAACTCTTCCGAGTGCTGCATCAATGACTTTTTTAGGTGGGCGGCCATTGCTTCTCAACTACCAGGCAGAACAGATAACGAGATAAAGAACTTGTGGAATACCCACCTGAAGAAGCGCCTTCTTTGCTTGGGACTTGATCCCCAAACTCATGAGCCCTTTACGTCCCGTGGACCAGCCAGTAAAGGACCTGCATCCCCAGCTACTCGCCATATGACGCAATGGGAGAGTGCTCGGCTTGAAGCTGAGGCACGCCTTTCAAGGGAGTCATCACTCTTCCTTCCACCGATACCGGGAAAAATTGATTGTGATTATTTTCTGCGCATATGGAACTCTGAAGTTGGAGAATCTTTTCGAAGGATCAACATGGGAGGTGCTAAGAGTACCTGCCCAAGTCCGGTTTCTCAGGCTTCTTCATCGACAAAATGTGGATCAATTTCAGCTATCACAGCAGATATTAGCCCCAACTTAGCAGGGTCCTCTGCTGCCGCAAGCAATCAAAATGAAGATATGGAGTGCAAGAGCTGTAGATCCGATGCAGAAGATGTGATGGCTGGGCCTGACTCATCAAGTTCAGCTGAATCGGAGGATTCGACAGACTCCACATTACAACTTCTGCTGGATTTCCCCATTAACAACGACATGAGCTTCCTAGAAGGAAATATAGACAGCTATGCCACCTCATCTGGAATGTTGACTGGAACCTCCATGATACCCCCCTTGTGAAGCATGCATGAAAATGTTGCTCTGTATAATGAATCTTCTTTTGCTGGGATTTTGACATGCTCTTCTTCTTTTTTCTTTTTTTTTTGCACTACAAGCTGTGAAACTAGTGTACGAGCACAGAAACTCATGAGCTAAGCTGACGGCAGTTGTGGGTAGTTTTTCAGCCTACAGTTAGCGTTTTTTTATTTACTAGTACCCTGGTGATTATATATAGAAGACACGTATCCTTTGCGACCTAAACTTCCAGGTTTAGCCTCGCATGTATGCTATTTATGTAATGCTAAAATAGTCTCACTGGGATCATTGATTCTACTTGTTCATTAGAATTCTGTCCGCACCATATGAACTTTTGATCATGTTTTGTGAGGCGATTTTTGGATTTGATAAGATTCAGTTGGGTGGAAACTTTTCTATTTAGGCAATCAGCAGTAGATGCTAGCCTGTTATACTGCCTGAGCAATATGGTAGATTAGCAGTCAGCTTCCGAATGGGAACAACACTGCTGAAGGACTAAACAGTTCATTGCGATTTTGTATACCTAGTTATTACATGTTTCTGAAACCACCTTAGTAAATCAATAATTGCTTCTTGTCACCAAACATTAAAATTTTCTTATCGTGACTTCTCATCGGTCATTAGCTTTCGTAAGATCAAAAAATAGAAAAAGCAAGTGATGTTGCAACAAGACAACTTCATGCCAACTTTACAAACATGTTAAAACTTGTTTCTCATAGATCAAATATTGTATTCCTGTACATAAACACACTGAATATTTAAATTTGCTGATGTTTTATGAAATAAGACATAAAACTATGTGGAAAAAAACAAACATGAAAAGCATTAAGATGAAAAAAGGAATTACAAACACTATATGCAGAGGACGACTGATGATTCAACTTGCTGCTTGCATGCTAGGCTCCTAAAGTTGCTGCTTCAGAAGCAACCAAGAAGCTTCTTCGGGGTTTGCCCAGTAGCACGATATTTCGCTGCCATCTCCTCTGCTTTTAAGAATTCTTCGCCACGTTTGGCTTCAACCATGGCCCTCTTTTCTTCAGCATCTTTATGAATCAAAGCAACCTTGTTTTTCATTTTCTCTGCGTATTCTGCCTTTTGTTTCTCCAATTTTTCCTGTCAGTTCTTTGTTTTGTCACTCTCCAATCCGAAATGCTAAAAGAACTATACTATAAGCATAAGGAAAGTAATCTCTACAGTTTGTTAATTTTAAAGTCTGTCATCCTGAGATTGTTACAAGGACATTATAATTGAGGGGGAGAGCTTCAGTCACTTGGAACACTAAGAATACTGATTGGATCTACCAGAGAGGATTAAATTATTGATGCACCTGACTGTGAAAAGAATTTCAGAAATGAACAAAGAACCAGGATTACAAGAGTTCAATTACCTCCATCTTTCTTAGTGTGGCTTCCAGAGCTGCCTTTTTGCTGTTCTCCCATGCAACAACAGCAGAGAGCTTTTTCTGAGACCTGTTAATCAGTTATAGCCCATTGCAAATTGTCAGCAATTACATTCCTTCAGATCATATTATTATCGGAAAGAGAGTTATAGGACACCTCGCAGTTTATCGCATCAGATAGATGTGATTAATTTCTCAATGCACAAGTTCAGTTTCAATTCTTCAACTTTCAATATTCTGAGGTCAAGTAGAGGACCTATTCCTGTTATGCATAGAATGTGTATTTCTAAAGCCATGTTGGAATAGAAATAGAGATCTAAACGTTCTTATAAGAAGCTTACTTAATGGCTTAAATGAAGCATTAGAGAGGAAAACCCTACTCAGATGCACAGACCAAGAGAAACCCAATTTTTACCACCTTTTTTAAACACATTGCTAACAGATTTATTTGGATTATTATAGCAGCACCGCTGTACATTGAAAGCAAAAGGAGAGAAACAAGAAGACCTTACTTGTTTTCCGCTTTAGTTTTCTCGCTGTCTTCCCATGCCTTGATAAAGGACAGTCTCTTTTCTTTTTCAAGGTCAGCCAGAGCTATATCTGAAAACAAAAACAATAAAAGAATAAGTTACTTTTAATGAAACTTCTTAATCGTGGTCTGCCCAGGAAGTTAGCATGCGCACGCATACAGACTCAAAACAGCATTTACATGTACATAACATTAATCACTGAAGAGATTAGAGATTAGAGACAACATCACGTGAAGGTCTTAATGCGTGCAAGGAATTTCCAAAAAGATGACAACGGACTAAAACTGGACAGAATCCCTCGGCAAGTATAAGAAGATTCAAACAGAAATAGACTCGTTCATTTACAAAGAACATCCTACTGCTCCATTATTCTTTGTGGCTAACAAAAGGTACCTCTGTCAATTGATCCACCTGAAATCTTTTTCAGAACAGGTTCTGTCTCTGCCAAAAAAAAGAAAAAATGAAAAAAATTAGAAGCAGCTAAAGAATTTATTATATGGATGGTAAAATTAGGTTGTTGAGGATGTGATTCATAGAGAAAGAAATTCTGTTCAGTCATCAACATCCTTATTTATTTAGTTCCAATACAAGCAATATACACGATAATCAAACTAAAAAGAGAAAAAAAAATCGAAACAGCAACAAGGTTTAGACCTCGCAAATCATGTTTAATTCTGGGGTAATGAAGTCATGAAATGTGCTCTAACAACTCAATCAGCACAGAGTTAGTGCTTAACACCTGCACCTATATTGACCCCTTTCATTCGTTATCATATTCTAGCTTGTATTACAACAGAGGCGCCATCACTTTTGACGTATCCAGTAAGAATGAAAGGAGGCTGTTTTCCTTGAATGATCATTGTTGAGTAAGAAATTAATCCTTTCAAAAGGTAACAGTAAAAAGATTGATGAGAAAAGGCACATCTAACCCAAAAGGGCCACAACAGACAACTTTGATGCAAAAAAAGTCTAACATGATTAAGTGTAGTTTTGCAATTTTCACATCAGAAAGCATGGGAAAGTCGAGGTCCTATTGCAGAGTGTAGAATTGCATGATTGATGTTACTAAAGCAAACCGTCACCCATTCCCTTATCAAGCCATGTACAAGCATAAAGCCAGCTATGGATAATAAGTGTATCAACCCAATAATTCCTTGTTGGGTATTATACAAGATATGGACAATTTCTACTAAAAAATAAAATCTTTGGATACCATTGTGCTAAGTAGGGACTGTTTTCAACTAAAAAAATGTTTGTGGATGCCATTATCTAGGTAGGGACACTTTCTATCAATAAAATTAATTATTTAAATACCATTATGCTATGTAGGGACTATTTCTATTTTCTGTAAGACATAAAAATAATTGAGCTAGCATAAAGAAGAACTCTAATAGACAGTGCGTCTATGTCATGTTCGTATTTTCTCCAGCTAATAATATCATTTGACAGAAAGAAGAAACAGTCAAAAATCCAAACATCTTGGTTTTCAACAACTACATAACAACAAAAGAGACATCCCATCCACTAAAATTATCTAGATACAGGCTGCAATGCGCTTATGATTAATGTCTTCAAAATCAAGATATGGAAATCATACAGCCAGAGATCCATCTGACTCCCAGGGAAGGAATAGACAGCCCTCTCTAAAAGAAAGATTCTCCTTTTAATATATTCCATCTTGAAAATATATTATTATTACTCTCACAAAAGTTCAAATCTTTCACCTGTATGTAACTAAGCCAGTGTTCCTCTCTGGGTTTTTTTTTTTGGAGATAAATGATGGATTACAATTAACAAGAAACTCGAGATCTCACTCTCTTGATATGCAAAGGTATCAGTGAGCTTCTATGCCATTAATGAATCATGTGTTTGATACCTTAAGAGTAAAAATTTCTTTTGCTTATCCTATCTGATGAAGTAATTGTGGAAAATTCAATCCCTTGAAAGAGCAGCAAAGTTGCCACATCTATCTGGATATTTTTACTTGCAAGTGTTCTTTGCTTGAAGAAAAGGTGAGAGAAACAGTGACAGTAACCGATACTTGAATTTATCCGCATTCATCCAGTTATGCAGAAAAATCAGAAATTGATAGAAATTTCTTTCTTCAAAGAAAGAAATTCAACTCAATATCATACTAATTGGGTCAACTTCTCAACACAAAATCAACAAAATTAATGAAAAAAACTACCAAATCCAGCCATTTCCATTCAGACCACTCTAAAATTTCCCAAGCACAGCATCATTTCAAGACAAAATGATCATGGGTTTTGGTTTCTCATAATTTTCCAGAAAAATAAAAACAAAGATAAAGAACTTACTTTCAACAACAGCAAGAGCTTTTAATTCATCAGCTACCTTCTCTTTCTCTTCAGCTGCTGGAGGTGGTGGGACTATGGCTTTCTCATCCGCCACATCACTTTTAGTTTCCACCGGAGCTGGAGTCACCGGCGTCTCAGTTTCTACCTTCTTCACTTCTTGCTCAGCCATTTCTTTTCCTCTTCAGCTTCTCTTCAACTATTAACAGTTAGCTTGAAAATCTTTCACTTTGGCGACGTCAACAATATCTTCTCGTGCCCTTTATAGCTCCAGACAGCGCGTGTCATCACCGCAGGTTACTCTCGCTCGTGGGTTCTACACCGTCGATTTAGAATACAAAACAAGAAATTCTTTTAATACGGCGGTAAATATGTAAAGTGAACTTAAAGAAGGATTCGCGTACGAAGCGTGGATAATTGCCTTTTGCCGACAGGTAAAACAGGTAGAGAGTGCCACGTAACGAGGAGTGGCGTTGGCTCCTTCATACGACGACGTAGAGCAGATAGATACAAAAATGGATGAAATGATTGTCTGACGAAGTGGGGCCAGTTGAAAAGATAAACTTGACTGCGTGGATTAATTGAGAATAAATAAAATGCGAAATGGGGTCCATCTAACTCACTCCCCTGTGCTATCGTCATGGTTCGGCAGCCTGCCAGGTGCCAACAATTTTCTTGGGACCCAAGAAACTATCCCCAATTTATTTTGATGGGATACTTTATTTATTGCATGCATTAGTTTCATGCTTGCACTCCATGAATGCATGAATGAATGAAAACGGATGTTGACTTGGTGAAGTAATTGTGTTCTTGAAAAAATTAATATATTTTCTTAGTCGTTTCCATGATAATTTCATGCCACAGCTCAAGTGTATTTTCTACAACTTATTATCTGTGTATTTTTTTTTCTTGAAAAAAAGGTAAAAATATAGACAAGAAAAAAATTACTATGCCATGTGCAAATGCCTCACTCAAGCCCCTGTGCTCGGTTGTTTTGGACAGACCTTTTTTTTATTAACTCTTTTTTGTTTTTTTATTTTTAATTTTTTCTCCTGGTGTTTTTTTATTGGATCTTACATTTTAATTTTTATATTTTTTTACCGTATAATAAAAAAAATATTTATATATATATGTATAATTAATTTAACTCTATGAAGTCCATAACCTGAATCACAGGTTTACCAAGTTGACTAGGATTAATTTGGTATTGTTTTTTTATTTACACTTGATGATATCATATCATGATAACTCTCATATAATTTAATCTAAAATTCAAATTGAACAAAAATATTAGGTAAGATATTTTCAAGTTTGAATTATTGTATTGAATTTAATAACAACATAAAAAATCTATAATTTAAATATTATTATTTTTACATTTAAAATAATTTTTATCCCTAACAAGAGCGAGCACGGGAAATGAACTCGATAATCTAGGTTGGTGCTAGCTTATAATATATGTTTTAGTTTCCCAACTTCATTGCTTTTAACTGGTTCCAAACATTCGTCCTTCACCTCGTTATTTTGCACAGTATACGATGAATTTAGTAATAATATTAGGCATGCAAATAGTATATTACTGGCTGTTATCGTAGTAATAATACACCAATCAGGGTAGTTCTCGTTGTAGATTCTTGGATGCCGTAATCCAGTGTTATCTAATTGCATGTTTCCGTTTCACTCTCTTTCTCATTCCTGTCGTTTCTCGGAGAACCGGCCGGCGCGGGTGCCTGCTGGGATTGCGAGGCATGTGAGACACGGGACCCGCAAATTGGGCGGTTGCTTTCAGTGCTGTCATGTGGAGGATTCATGGTGATTAGTGCTCGTTAAGAGTATCTGTAGCTGCGGCTGTGCCGGTTTTTTAAAAAAAATATTTTTTTATTTAAATATTTAAAAATAAAAAATATATAATTTTAATATATTTTAAAATAAAAAATATTTAAAAAAACAACTTATGATCCATGTCTTCTTCTCTTTTTTCTCTGTCAATTGTCGAGGGATATAAATTTTTTTATTTTTGAGCCTTCGATGGTTTAATGCAACCGACGTAGAGGAAGAAACCCAAGCTCACCATCAACTACAAGATTGTGATTAGCCTTTCTCATTATGATGCCTGGTCCGAGAAACCTCATCCATGTCTTCTTCTCTTTTTTCTCTCTCAATTGTCGAGGGATATAAATTTTTTATTTATCAATCAGTGTTATTCTTTTATTTTTAATTATGTTTTAAAACTATTTTAAAAAAATTTTAAATTTTTTTATTTTAAATTAATATTTTTTGATATTTTAAAATCATTTTGACACGCTAATATCAAAAATAATTTTTAAAAAATAAAAAAATTATTATTTTAATATATTTCTAAATAAAAATTATTTTAAAAAATAACTACAACAATACTTTCAAACATATATTATCATGCATTTTTAAGAATTTCTTTCTTACAATTTTTTTTTTAAAAAAATCATTCTGCATGAGAAATTAAAAATGACGTTTTAACCAAGAATCATTTAGAACCACTTATTATCGTTATAGAATTATAGTTGTTTTGTCTTGTGTGAAAAACTTTTATTGATTGGATGTTTATAAGTGAGTAATGTCGTAATCAGCTTTCAGAGTTTTTTTTAATTATTATTGTTATTCAACTGTGTTTTAAAAAAAATTAAAATTAAAAAATTAATTATTTCTTTATATTTTTAAACCATTTTAATTATTAATATTAAAAATATTATTTTAATATATTCACAAAACAAAATACATTTAACAAATTCCTAGCACCGATTCCAACAACTAGTTCAAAGAGTTTCTACCAGGTGTTATTAACATCTTCCTGCTGCTGCTTGCTTGGTTTTATTTGAAGTTTTGTTTGAGAGTTGAGAGTGGTTTCTTGGATTGTTTAAGAGTGTGTTTGGCAGTGTGGTTACGGGTGCTTTTTAAATAATTTTTTCGTGTCAAAATACATGCAAATGATTTTTTTTAATTTTTTTAAAATTATTTTTGACATCAACACATCAAAACGATCCAAAACATATAAATCATATTAAATTTTAGCAAATAAAAAGAAAAATTTAAATTTTTTGGGAACACAACCGCAGCCGCGTTTCCAAACGTGCTCTAAGTCCTTTACTTGAATCAGTTTTCAATTATAAATAAATATTGCTAGACATTGAAAAAAAAAGAAAAAAATATCAAATTAAATTATTCGAAGACAATATAAAAACAAATCTATTTATCATATCAGCTCTTATCTCGTAACAAATAACAAAGATATACCAAGCAAAATATGTTCAGTGAAAATCTAGAATTTATACATATTTAAAACTATAAATATATGCAACTAAGATGTTTGTAATAAATATTTTTTATCCTAATTATATCAATATTTATGCTTAATTTAAAATAAAAAATAGTATTTATTTGTTGAAACACTTTAAAGAGCCTGTTTGGCTCTGCGTTTCAATCTGCGTTTTGTCAAATTTTGAATTTTTTTTTTTGCTAAATTAGGGGTTATCGATATTTGATGCTTAATTTACAAATTTTTAAAAAAAAATAGTATTTATTTGTTAAAACACTTTAAAGTAATGAGATTTGTATTATTGTCAATAATGAATTTTTTATTCTTAATGCTCTATTGTTCCTTATCCGTGCATCTAAGATGTTTGTAACATGTCTTTCATAATGCCAACAACATCATTTTAGTTTAGATACAATTCTAAATAACGTATTTAAATAAAAAATCAAGAAACTTAAATATTTCTCAATAAAACGAATCTAAATTGTAGCTTTGAAAGGAAAATCAAAGCTTAAAATGACAATAAATTCTAAAATATAAGGTGAGAAAAAAGTATGTAAAACCTAAAAATTTAAAGTTGAAAACTCTTCCTTCAGTTTTCTATTTTTACAGTGAATTTTGAAAACTAAAATTTCAAGAAATGAATAAGAATTAATTCACATCATTATCAAATTTTGATTAATCATTATAAATAAAAAATTAAATTAAATTTGTTTTTAAATTAACTTTTTATACACACACACACACACACACACACACACACACACATTTTATTATATATATTATATATATATATATATATGTTCCTTTGAATTAATTTGTAACGGGCAAGATGGTCATGTGCCTCGTTTGTCTTTGGTTCAAGACAAGTTTCCTTCTTTTGCAAGAGATATGAAGGTGATTAAGTGCTCTTTTTTTTTTTTTAATTATCATTGCTTATAAGTCACGTACAAGTGACATATTAAAACTGCTAATTAATAATGATGAAGCTTGCTAATTTAATTATTATATATATATATATATTAACATGGGTATTCGGTCAACTTGCGTGTACTTCGACTAATTTTACAAATCTTAAAATAACAATTATATAAATCTTTAATAACCTTAAATTTTACAAAACTTTAATTAATAATTTTTAAAAAATAAATTTAAAATTTAACTAAGCGACAACTTTTCAGCATTAACTTAATTATCTTTCTTCTTACTTGTACTAAGGAGCTTAATCGCTTTATTGCAATAATGATTAGTTTTATGTTTGTTATTTCATGGTCCGCCTTGATCCAGGATTTGAACAATATGGATCTCGGGTTCTATAAACAAGTAACGTAGACTGGTTATTGGGGCCTTTCTGTGTTGATTTTCTTGCTCCACGTTTTATTTCTTCAGCCCATAAACATAAAGGTTTTTGTAATATTGTTTTAATAAAAAGAAATAATTTGAAGACAAAAAAGCTACCAATTTAATTTATTTTTAAGATATTTTAAATAGTATAATTAAAATTAATTATATGATTTAATATTTTATTTTAAATATAAAAAATTACGCACGGACTCATCCATGATTTTATCAAATCGACGACGTATCAAAATAATAAACCAGCCGCGGTCTGCTCGGCTCCCGGTGAAAAACCCGGGAAAAGATGGTGGAATAATTTCCTGTGCTCCAAATTAGAACTTTCAATCTTCGAAACCCTAAAACAAATTCACAAATTCAACTAAAATTGAAACCATGAACACTGACATTCCAAATCCAAGTTATTCAACAGAGAAACAATGGGGAGAGAAAGTATCAGAGAAAGTGATGTCGGCATACAAATCTCTCCCTAAAAAAGGAAAGCCTCAAGGCTGCGAAGTCACCGTCTTAGCTTCATTTCTCCTTTCCTCTCCTTCTCAAGGTCACTAAACACTACGTCTTCGCTATTTCTTATAAATTCAATTTCTTTCTGATTTGGATTTTACTTTTTTCTCAGAATTGGAAGTTGTTGCGTTGGGGACCGGTACGAAATGCGTTGGACGCTCACTTCTGAGCAACCGCGGTGATATTGTCAATGATTCACATGCTGAGATCATTGCTAGAAGAGCTTTAATTAGGTTTTTTACTATATTTGGCGAATTAATGCGTTTTTCTGTATGCTGAAATGTTTTTTTCTTCCCTCTTTCCTGTAATAGCATTGATTCCCTAAGTATGTTTGTTTGTTTGATTTTTTTAATTAATTAAATTAGGTTTTTCTATGCGGAGATTCTACACATTATTCGCGATTCATCTGAGGATGGATGTAATAATGGAAGCAAAGAAGTGAAAATTAATGATGGCAGTAACTGGATTTTTGAACTGGAACAGCATGGCTGTAGTGAAGAGAAGTTTAAGTTGAGAGAGGGTTGGCAATTGCATCTGTACATTTCACAATTGCCATGTAATTCCCGGTGATGATTGTAAAATTAAATGAATGCTCAGTTTCTACTTTGTTTGGATCTTAAGCTAGCTTTGGGTATGCATGCGTTTTGTGACTTTGTTTTGTTTTAGTTGTTTCTTGTAGGCGGGGATGCTTCTGTAAGTTCACTGTTGTCTCCTGCGAGAAATGTTTTCACAAGAGAAGGGGATCTGCCACCATCCCTATGTGAGAATGGTTCGACAAGTGACCTTTTGGAGGTTACAAAAGAGAATAGTGGTACAGATGGATTCTGTATCTTTTTTGGCTTATGGTTAATTCACCTGCTTTTATATTTGATTCTTGCTGAGCTGCTTATTTGAGATTTCTGTAAGTTGCACTAGAGGTGGAAAGTGCATGGTGATATTACTCCAAGTAGGATAGTCTTGTCATCTTAGATGACATTTATTGATATTACTCCAAGTAGGGACCTGTGTCATAGTTTCTTTCATAATACTCAAATTCATTGGGAAGCATAGTATGATCTCAGAGAAGTGCTATTCTCTTTCTGGCAAGCAATAACAGAAGTATGTTGATCTCTGTTGCTTCCATGATCTTATGCCTTATCTTTTCAATTTTATTATTGTTTTCTGTGATGGCTATTTTATCAAATTTTGTTTTTCAATTCACCTCCTTAGGCTGGTTGAATAGATTTTTCAAAACTCTTCTATTCATCAGTTATCATGTTTCTTTTAAGCTGGCACATTTTCTTCTTGAAAGTTATATCAAGATGAGACTTATTGGTCTTGACGTAAGCATTGTTTGACTCAAAACTATTTATAAGCAGGTAGACTTTCAACTAATAGTTCACAAATCAGTGGCATGGTTCAGAGGAAACCTGGTCGTGGTGATACAACATTGTCAGTTAGCTGCTCTGACAAAATAGCTCGGTGGAATGTTGTTGGAGTTCAAGGTATGTTATTTCCAAATTTCCAAAGTAGCTCTTCCTTTGTTCCAGCCTAAATTAATATGCTAGTTTTCTGAGTTAGTGAACTTAATTAGTATGTAATATGTCTTCCATTTTTGTTTTCAATTTATCGTTTTTGTGCTCTTTAGTCTGGCATACCATTATCATAGTACGGCATTGTCATGTTTCTGAAGTTGACTCACTTGCACTGAATTTTGATTTTACGTGAATAACCTATTAATGGTATCATATGCACAAGATGGCTCATTTTCTGTTTGCACAGACATGCATGTGATATATTTGACGATGCCTCATTTTGACTATCTTCATGAATTTTTGTTTTTTTGAGAAAATTGTCTTCATGACTTACTATATATAAGTAACCAATAGGAATTAATAATTGCTTTAGTTAAGTAACAAAGTTCTTATTCCTCTTATGTCAGGAGCTTTGCTTTCCTACTTTCTTCAACCTGTTTACCTTTCTTCGGTAACCGTTGGGCAATCCTCTAATAGTCCCAAAAACTTTTGTCTAGAAGATCACTTGAAAAGAGCCTTGTATGATCGAATCCTGCCATTGTCGAATGAACTAGTTGCTCCTTTCCATCTAAACAAGGTATTTAATAGCATAGCATTCAATATATAGCGGATCATGCTCGTGATGATCTATGGTACATAATGCTACCAGCAGCCACTTTTTTATGCAGCTCCTGAACCACCCATGGAATTTAAGCATGCTGACACTGCTCTAGTAACTTTGACATGCGGGTAATTTTGAATTGATCCTGTTCCTGTTCTAGGTGCACCAATTATTTATCTCTGTTTGTTTGTTACAATATACTTATGCCTTGACCCAGGTATTCCATATGCTGGAGCAAGTCTGGCATGCATGAAGTCGTCCTTGGGACCACTGGAAGAAAGCAAGGCACTTCTGCTAAGGGGGCACTTTCTCCAGCTACCATGTCCTCTCTATGCAAGTATACTGAGAATTAGGCTTATTCATGGAAAGGTTTCCTTTGCTGTTATTGTTATCACCGTCAAGTCATAATCTTTCTTCTTTTGTTCTAGAAAGCGGTTATTGGAGGTTTTCTTGACATTAAAGCAGGAGTTCCAGAGTAAATGCCCAGCCAAAGATATTTCTTATCGAGAACTCAAGGTTCTGCATTATTTCCTGAGATCCTTATTCCTGTTGGTTTTCTTTCTAAATAATAGTTTGATGATGTCTTGCTTGAACGGGATAAACTTGTCATTGAAACGCTATAAGCTGTGTTGATAAATTGTAAATGTCCATGTTGTTGGTGGATTTCACATTTTTCACTGGGTCTTGTCTCTTCCATTAGCTTGCAAATTCAGGCAGCATAAACCAATCTTCTCTTATAATAATAAATGTACGTCAACATTATGTGCAGAGTTTAAGTTCTTGGTTTATCTGAAGATCAACACTATGGTTCTTGTTGCTAGTACAGTAAGATTGACCTACAATATGATCATATGCTAATTCCCAAGCTTCATTTTCGTAGCCATATTAAGTCTGCAACGTATACATGTATGGCTATTGAATCTCCTCTTACTACTTTAGTAAATTCTCTTGCAGAACAATGCTCAAGCATACAGTTCAACTTCAAAATCTTTTAAAGAAAGTGCGGCTTTTAACAATTGGCCATTGAAACCCTTGGACTTTGAGGCCTTCTCCATTTTGAGGGAGTGAGGTATGTGCCGCTCAACTTCAGGTACTTGTAATTACAACTTGTTACGTGTGCACCATCTGGCAGTCGGTTGTCCAGCTCCATCTTATGCATAGCTAGATATGATACGATGCAACCAACTTTTGGGATAAAAACTGACAGGCAGTAAATTGTTGTGAACTTGCTCCCTTCAGCTCCATCTTATCAAGTGTTGCTGATGAGGACCTGTGTCTATCATCCACATTTCTGGCAGACCATTCACAAAGGGGGAGCGCATCTTTTGCTGGAACCGTGATGGGTGCTTTTGCACCATTTGCTGCTTCATGACATTCTCACGGCACATCGTAGGAACTCAACTGTTCTATCATCCTCCAGAGCTGCTGTGATGAGAGCTCACAATTTCTTCATGGCAGAGCCACATAACTAGTGAGTGCTGCAATAACATGTTAAACACACTGCCATAACATTTTAGGTGAACCTCTCTATAATGCCCACGTGCATGTGATTTGACGTTGATTTTGTACTCTTTAAGTATCTGAATTGCGGGCACTTGAAAATTCCAAATATGTTTAGCTGTGGCCTATGCATGGACTCAAAAGAGATCTGAATGAAGAATGATGCACAAGACCTATCATACCTTTAAACCCTTACACCTGGTTTTGTACCAAATTAACCATTTATAATTTTTATGTTTACAATAAAATACTAAAATACATAATTTGAAATACATGTGGAAACTAATTAAATTAACAATCTTAATTACTGTCTTTATTTTAAAAATCAGTTAAAGGAAATGAAAGATTTGGACAAAAACCAAATGTTAGGTGCATAGCCACCACCAGTCAGTCAGTTGGCCTTGGCGGGGGGTTGAAAAAAAAAAAAGGGGGGGGGGGGGGGGGGGGCACCAGCCAGCCAGCTCAGCTCAAGAATTGACGAACCAGATCCTGAATCAGTTTTGGTTAGTGGCCAGGATTGTTTGTGCACTGATCAGTCGAAACCCGATCAAAAGTGGTAAAAAACCGGCAAACTTGAATCGGTTGAATTAGAACTGATTCAACCTGTCGTGTCACTTGATAAAGCGTTCCTCTTGGGTATTCAACCCCAAGACCACTTGCCAAAAAGTTCATCTTTCTAGCCAGTCAGTGTGCGTGTCTCTCTCTCTCTTTAACGTTTTTTGTTTCAATTGAAATGTGGTGTGTTTTGATTTCGAAGTTTACAATTACTTCCTCTGCATGTTGCCAATGTTCTGTTTTTTTTTTTAATTAAAACTATATGTTTTGATTTCAGAGTATTTTAACAGTAGTTTCAGGGTTATACTCTCTTTATATTTAACAAATATAATTCATTTTAAATCTAAAAATAAACTAATTCTTTTTTATTATATATTTAACAAACATAATTTCAATTCAAATCTAAAAATAAATAAACTTTAAATTATACAATTCAAATTTCTAAAACTCCTAAAAATATAGGAATTGAGCCGATGTGATCTAATCGACTTGACGAATCTAAAAATAACTTGAATCCAGTAAAAATATAATTTCACTAAAAAAAATTAAGAAAACATTTTTTATATATATATATTGAGACGATATCTTATTAGATTGACCCGAGTTATAAAACCATAAAACAACCTAAATCTATTTGGGTTAACTCACAATACTTGTGTTTTAAGTAATGAAATTGAAATAATTTTATAGAAAATAAATTGAAATAAATAAAAAAATCTAATTCATATTTAAATGTGTGTATCTGGTATTCTCGTCCAAGAACTTCAAATTCCAAAGCATCATTGTTGATGATTAATCGTGTTCTTTGGAAGTTGCTCTACCTCGTCCTGTGGTTGTCCGACAGGAAAAAAGACAAATTAGGGCGCGGGCGCGCGCATCCAATCCAGGAGCTTACTCCGCCACACGGACACAGCATCTCTCTTATTCTGGGACCGCCAATTACAACGACTTTCAAACTCGGTCAAAATCCTATTAACCTCAAGCCCACAATTTCTCTTCAAATCCTTAAACTCCACGATAAACCCACTATTGACCCCTCCGCCACAGCCAAACTCCATGTGGGAATCGACACCTAAGTCTCTCGTCAACGAAATAGTAAATAAAGTGTCGCCAGTTGCGTCGAGGGAGACGAGAAATGAAGGAGAGGAGCTGGCAATTACTGCTCTTGTTACTGGAAATACAGAGAAACAGAGTGAAGTCAAGGGAAATGTTTTTGAGGCACTCGATGTTCATGTTATTCAAATATATTAAAATATAAATGAATTGTTAGTACGTGATAAAAGTAAAACACACTATATTTATACTATTATTAATCATCATTTAGCCCTTTCGACTTGCGTTTGCCATCAGGAATGCTCTCAGGTCTCTTAAAAGCAAAAGACAGAGAGCACGGTTTGAAGCAGAGCTTGAGAGGCTCAAAACGATATGAAAATAGATAAGATGGGGATAAAAGATTCTGAACTCGTAGAACACATTGTCACTGGTGATCACGACCTTCCTCGTTAATACTCTGTTGTTTCCATCATGCGTGACTCAGAGAGATGAATTTTGCTCGTCTAGAGAGATGCTAAATGGGGAATTGACTAAGCGAAAGAAATCACAAACAAAACAACAAGAGCAGGAGTGCAAAAGGAGGATCTGGAAGGGATAAGTTAAGAGGTTCCATGTGAATGGTTCAGTTTGCTTGGCCAATGACCAACATATGTTACCTCTTGTTATCCCATATGAATCGAAAAAATCAAGAAAATTAACATTCAACATTTTTGTGGTGTTTAGTATTACGGTCTAACTGTATTTAAAAAAAATTAAATTATTTTTTAGTTTTAAATTAATTTTTGTGTGTATTTTTAAATAGTTTTGATATACTAATGTTAAAAATAAATTTAAAAAAATAAAAAAATATTATTTTAATATATTTTTAAATAAAAACAAATTTTAAAAAACAACATAATACACAAATTTATATGGAATAACTGGCCATTCTCATTTTCTTTCTTCTTTTTTTTCTTTGGCGTAAATTGACCGCTCACTTTGACTGGTTAAGAGGGCAATCTCCCACAGGCTGCGGAATTCGTGATTTGTCTTTATGATAAAGGACCAAACATTTTTTTTTTTCCTGTTGGCTACCTCTACGCCTAAACTTCACACCGTAAGAAAATGCTTTCACACTCTAGAAGCACATGGCGAATGCCACCATCCTCACGCAAGCCAAGTTCTCAAGTGTAAGAAAATTTCCTTAAGAGCAAGTACGAGGCAGATAGCAGATTAGCTACCGTATAGCAGTGATTATTCAAACTCTGAAATCTGGGATCGTAGGAATCCCACTTCAACAGTGATTTCCAGCTCCAGATCCTATGAAAATCAGAGAACCTTGGCCTTGCGAGTTTCTATCGTTTCATTTCTTCCTTTGACCTCAACAATCAATGCAAACTCTTAGCAATTTGGTTTTTTTTTTCTCCCAACGATAAGAGATTTTGTTATATCTTACATCTGGACATGAAGCTAGACAAGATGAGTTCGATCTCGTGTATAAAGAATGAGCTATGCCTACCCTGTTTCTCTGTCTCTTCAGGCTTTTATTGACGCCTACGCTGCTTGCTTTGCACCCCATTTCACATGGATTTAAGTCCAATTGGCACCATGATCATGGACGATTCACGTTTTTTCTTCCGATTCACTCTATAATTAATTATTATGACTGTGCCCACGAGAGTTTTCCTCAATGTAAATCCCTCATTTAAACGCTTCCTCTCACATTTTCCTTCTTTCAAGTTGGAAGGTTTGTGATGTTTTAGGCTAATTTGACTTTAAACGCTAATTTAGAAATCCATTAAACGTTTTGACCGCTGGTGATGGCAACTATATTGTATTAATCTTCGCACAACAGGATCGTACCTTAAGTTATTGATTATCCTTGTCATTCTCTTCTGAGAAATAATTAATTACCTTGAACTTTAATTTCCCACTAAGCTAGCTTAATAATTAATTATGAGACTTTGGGCACTGGATTGGCGGGGAGCCGTGTGCTTATCTTACAGGGAACTTGGTTTTAAGATTTTTTAATCCCGCCAAGTAGTCAAGGCGGCTATATCCAATCAGAGATTCGCACTGGAATTTTCTCACCAGAGTTTTCTTCTCGTTTCATCATACTAGGAAATAATTAATTAATGAATTCAGACCATATCATATATATTTAAAAAGCAACATCCATAATTAATTATGTCTGAAATATCATATCAATTTTGAACTCAATAACTAAATTAAGTAAAAGAAAACAATTAGTGTTGAAAACCTCACATTCGTGGATCAATGGAAGTGATTCTTGAATATGAAAAGACAATGTTGCCAGGCTATATTCATCCTCTGTCACGAGGAGGGTGATTAGGGATTCAAGCTTTAGTCATGCTTAATTACTACGCACCACTAGATTCTAAAAGCCCCTTCAAAACGTTATGCTTCTTTTATATATATATATATATATATATATATATATATATATAAAAGTGCTAGGAGAAATCCAAGGACTGACTTTTTTGATAAATAGAAATCCGATGGAGGACTTTGAACGTGAACTAATTAGCTAAATGTCTTCATAAATGCAATAGAGACAACTGATCAGGACTCTGCTTCTAATTAACCTCTCTTCTTCTTCTTCTTCTTCTTCTCTGTATCTAGCCAGACTTGGGACAGTCCATTTCTTCTTGTTTTTTTTGGACAAACAGTCCATCTCGTATCTTCTCTCAACTATTCTTTTTCTTTGAATAGAGACTTCAAGAAATTAACTCTTTAAGAGGGAAGACCTTGAGCAAAGGACTCAAAAACTCTCCACATGTAATTACGTGCACCAAAAGGTAATGTAGAGCTACATACAATCACAAGTCAAATTAGAGCTTTTCAAGGTAGAGGCCGGATAGAGCCTGTGAAATCATGAGGGAGAAAGAAAAATATGCAAATGATATCTGGCACTCAGGGTTTGGAAGATACTTGACAAAGCAACAGTGGAGAACAGTGAAAAGGAGAGATGCTGCCACTGTTTTGGTAGCCTTCTTTCTCATCCTCTTCCTTGGCGCCTTAGTATTTGTGGGTTGGTTTGATGCTGTAAGTTCTATCAAACCCTTTTTCTGTTTTTTGTTTAAAAAACAAAAAACTAAGTCCTACGAAGCCTTGACAATATATGCAAAACCCTTTAGATAACTATCCATATCTGTATGTATGTACGTATGATCCTATCAAACCCCTTTTCTTGTTATTTTTTTGTTTGTAGTAATTTTTACTTTCATGATAATTTCCTTCACAAAATCAATATATGGTGTTTATTCCAGCCCACTATTTTTACTGTTTTCCAGTTAATTAACATCGCTGGGGTGGGGTGGGGGGGAGGGGTTGTCTCTATAATTTTGTTGTCTTACTTCGTTTGGTTGCTTATTTTCTTTAAATTTTAGAAGAGAATGGTGTTAATTTGTTGTTGTTGTTTACATGTTGCTAATACAAGCGATGCCTGTAATTGTCAGTCGGTATTTCGATGTATTTCTCGAAAACCAACCCTGACACCCGCAGGAATGCCTTCAGAGTTCCCACTCCGATGCGCCACAGGAAACCTGAAGCAAACCTGTCCAGAAAACTATCCTACTAAACACAACCCCACCACAAATCCTGACCGCCCGTCAAACCTTACTTCTACATGCCCATCATACTTCCAATGGATCCATGATGATCTACGACACTGGAAAGAGACAGGAATCACGCAGGACATGATCGAACGGGCTCGAAAAACAGCACATTTTAGGCTTGTGATTGTCAACGGGAAGGCCTACGTAGAGAAGTACAGGCAATCAATACAGACGAGAGATATGTTCACCTTATGGGGTATTTTACAGCTTCTAAGATTGTATCCTGGTAGATTGCCTGATTTGGAGCTCATGTTTGACTGTGACGATCGGCCGGTCATTCCATCGAAGCATTTTAGGGGCCCAAATGCTGCCCCACCGCCATTGTTTCGATACTGTTCAGATTGGCAGAGCTTAGATATTGTGTTCCCGGATTGGTCATTCTGGGGCTGGTACGTTATCCCTTTCTTAACTCCATCTTTATTTATTTATTTATTCATTCTTGTTTTCAATATTTTTCTGCGGATTCCTTCCATGTCCTAACAATTAATTTTCCATGACTAATTTAAACTAGTTGCGTCACTTTTGGATCCACGAAAAGCTTTGAGCTTTACCCAATTGACTCGATGTGCTAAGAAGTTTGGTATATGAAAATTTAAAGGCAAATTTTATCATTCTTCTCCAAAAAATTAAAAGCATAATCTGAGGATGTAATGATAATCAATTGGCAAATAGGCTCTATTGGGCTACTGATCCCAGGCCCTTTCGGCTCTATAAAGGCCCGTGCCATTTATAACATTCTTGTTGTGTTTGGTATGGTAGGGCTGAGACCAATATACGGCCATGGAAAAACTTGTTGAAGGAAATCAAAGAAGGTAACAGCAGAACTAAATGGAAGGACAGGACACCCTATGCTTACTGGAGAGGTAACCCATGGGTGTCTCCAATAAGGCAGGACCTCCTCAAGTGCAATGTCTCTGAACAAAATGACTGGAACACTCGCCTGTATCTTCAGGTAATACGTGCTTTCTCTCCTTTATTTATTTTTTTTTAATTTGTCAATGATGATTAAATGGAGGCATCTACAATTTTCTCTTCAACATTATTTTAGGACTGGGTAAAACAATCTAAAGAAGGGTACCGAGAATCAAATCTACAAGATCAATGCACCCATAGGTAAGCAAAAAGCACCCCCCCCCCCAAAAAAAAAAAAAAAATTCTTGTTAATATTGATGAAAGTTATTTCTTTGCAGATATAAGATCTATATAGAAGGATGGGCCTGGTCTGTAAGCGAGAAATATATCTTAGCTTGTGATTCAGTGACCTTGTACGTGAGGCCTCGTTACCATGATTTCTTTATAAGAGGCATGGTGCCATTGCAGCATTACTGGCCTATTAGGGACAACAGCAAGTGCACTTCCCTCAAGTTCGCCGTGGAATGGGGCAACAATCACACCAAAGAGGTAGGTGAAGATAAGTGTCATGAATCTGTCATTACTTTTTATCTACTTGCATACCTCATGTTCATGTCGATAATTGTCCAGATAATTTCCACACTGTATATTCATACAATGCTTATCTCAAAACTGTAGCCATCGACGTAACTTCTGCACTAAATTCTGGTGTTGCAGGCACAAGCCATAGGAGAGGCTGCTAGCAACTTCATTCATGAGGATATGAAGATAGATTATGTGTATGATTACATATTTCATCTACTAAACGAGTATGCAAAGCTCTTGAGATTCAAGCCAAAAATACCCCCAGGAGCAGATGAGCTATGTCCAGAAACAATGGCGTGCCCCACAAATGGTACACATAGAAAGTTCATGGAGGAATCCATGGTGCTGTCTCCGAGTGATGCAATCCCATGCACCTTGCCTCCCCATGATCCTTCGGTTCTTGGAAGTTTGCGGGACAGAAAAGACAAATCAACTAAGCAAGTAGAATCGTGGGAAAATGAATATTGGGAAAAATTAAGTAAGAAGCAATAGAAACCGATTAATCTAATTTACTCTCTCTCTTTTTTCCTTCTTATTTGTTGTAACGAAATAGGTGCTTTCAAGCAATTACCCTATCTCCTAGATCTTATTGCTTAATTTCGACTTTGTTACTGTAATCAAGCTTGTCAGCATTTAGAATCTCTATCAAATAATTATCTCGAATTTAAATTGGCTTATATAATATCTTAAAATAAAATATATATGATTTTTGAATATATCTTCTTAAATAAAAGCTTTTTAAGCTTAAAATGTATATAAATTTACACTATTTTATATTTAATTTTTTATTTTAATTCAAAAATTTAAACTTTTAAATAACTTTTTAAAATCGGATTAACCTGAAGATGAAAAAAAAAAGAAGAAGATCCCTTGTAACTGTGACCGTTCCACCATTCCCAGGTTCTAACGTAGTGAGAAGTCAGAGTTAATTTTTCGCAGCATTTTTTTAGAAAAATCTAATTTCAGTAGGAGCCTATCACTCACAGTGGAGTGAGTTTTATATATATATATATATATATATATATATTATTTTTTATTTTTTTTTTGTTAGTGACCGTTCGCTCATAAAACCTGAGTACTACGGTGTGCGGTGTCTTCAGTAGATCATAAAGCCTGAGTACTACGGTGTACGGTGTCTTCAGTAGAAGCATGGCTGCCAAGGCAGCACTACTGGCCCCTTAGGACCAGCGATAAGGGCCAACTCATCAAGTTTGCCGTGGAATGGGGCAATAACCACACTGTTCATGTAAAGTATATACATGCAAGACTCTCTAATTTCTACTGATTTATGAAAATCAGCAGGAATTAATTACGGGCACAGGCCATTGGAAAGGCAGGAAGCAAATTTATTCAGGAAAATCTACGATTATTTGTTTCATTCGTTGAAGAAGTACGCAAAACTCCTGAAATTGAAGCCAGAAATACTTATGGCAGGAGCGGTTCTGAATCAGTGGCAAGTTCTGGGGATGTTTTATGAAAAATATTCGGGGCCCGTGACCAGGTGATGTCTTAAAGAAAACTTAACAAAGAAGAATAAAAAGTTTCTGGACTTATTTTTGAAGGATTTTCAATCAATCCCACTTGTATCCAGAAAAGAAACTCTTTGTTGTGCAAATTCCACACAAATCAAACATAAAATAAAAGGAGAAAAACTTAATTTAGTCCCAAAACGATGTGCTCATTTTCAATTGAGTCCCAGATCTTTGAATTTTATCAATCAGGTCCAATAGATGTTGGACGACTTGGAAGCAAGCTGCTCTGCACTCAACTTTAGGAAGTGTCGACCGGAGTTTTAAGAAATTTTGATATTTTTTATTTTAAATTAATCTTCAGTGTTTTTAGATTGTTTTGGTGTGATAATATTAAAAATAAATTTAAAAATATAAAAAATAATATTATTTTAATATATTTTTAAATAAAAAATATTTTTTATTTGGCATTAATTCATAGTATATCACTAGTTTTTCTTTCTAACTAGATCTTAAATACATTATTCATATTAAAGTTGATGCATTAAAAAAAACATCTTATTTCAGCTTCTACTGAAATTTAAACTTTAAATAAAATCTTACCATGTATAATCTTTTACCAACCAGACCAAACAAATATTTGTCATGCTAGCCTCACCTAGCTAATCCCGTGTAACTAAGTTATCCGACAACTTTCAGATATAATTAAGATATTTACTCTTGTATTTTTGTTTTGGATTAAATATTTTTTCAACATATTTTTAAAGTTAAAAATATTTTAACAAAAATCAAAAAGTTTATGGATACATATAATCAAATAAATTAAGAATTACGTGTGTTAATAAATAAAAAAAACTAAAAATAAAATTGAAAAAATTAAAAGACAGGTGTAAATCAAAATATTTAATCTCGCAAGACAAAATATTTATCCGGGTGTGTTTGCTAAATTTATTTATTAAAATAATTTTTTTATTCAATCAAACGATAATAAAAATAAACACATATTAAATTGGCTGGATAAAATAAAAGGAAAAAAAATACTATATAAGGCTACATATATTAAAAATATTATATGAAAATAAATACCTTTTGTTTTAAAAATAAATTTCACTTATACAAAGAAAAAAATATATATATAAGAATTGGAAGAACCTCCTAAAAAATTAAATACATACAAAATAACAAAAAAAATAATTGTTATTTCAAAGATGTTCTTTGAACAGGATAAAAAAAGATAAAGGATATTAATCTAAATACAAATATAAAAAAATTATTAATTTAAAAAAATAAAAAATATATTTTTTTGAAAAAAATGGGGCCTACCAGGCCTATCAATCAAGGTCAGCTCGCTTGGCCATTTTATTAAGGCCCACACAGCTGGCCCTTTATAAAATCATACAAACGAAGTAGTTAATATATCTGATTTTTTATTATTTTTTTTTTTTTTTTAAATTTTTTTATTTTTTTTTTATAATTAACATAGGCGCTGTAAATAATTAATTTAAACACGTGTTCTAATCATTACAAACTTGTTACCAAAGAAGGTAAAAAAAACTTGCTAGTGTGAGGATGTTGGTCCTGCATCGGATAAAAGCGAGTATGCACAGGTGGCAAAACGTGTTTAAATTCTTCGTATTTTGGGATAGAGAAGGAGAGTGTTATTGCAAATTTTAGTCTGAGGCTCAATTTATTTTGGCATTTAGAATTGTTTTAAAAATATATTTAATTTTAAAAAATATTAAATTGATGTTTTTTAATATTTTTTATGATTTTGATTTGTAGATATTAAAAATAAAATAGTAATAATAATAATAAATTATTTTAAAAATAAAAACGGTGCATATAATCTTTTTAACATAAACATGATATTGATAAGAGGTAAACTAAACTGAAATTATCCAAATTTGAACTAATTTTTCCATCTGTCAATGTTATCTCATGCTTTACTTTTGCTCCTTGCGTGGAGCCACGTGGGATATAAAGCTAGAGAATATTCCTTTTGAAATCCTCCTCTTCCCAGCCATTCCCCGTTGCTAGTAAACAAAAACATAAATTATTATAAATACTTTGAATTTTATTAGCGACCGTATTTTACATGTTATTATTTTATTTATTATAATTTATATGCTATTCTTTTTATATTAAATATTAATTTATCGAATCAATAAAAAACATATAAACTATTACAAGTTCATCATTCAACATGTACTATGATTTTTTAACTACCTAAAATACCCTTACTTACCCATTTTCATCTCCTCCACCATCTCCGTTGACCAAGACCGCCGCATTAACGACCAAAACCACAACCTCCGAGTCCTCCCTCGACAAGACCACAGACTCATCATATCCTCATAGAAGGATTACACGTATGATTTAAAATATATATATTATTATTATTATTATTTCTGGCCATATCAAGCCAAGACACTGCGAAACGGCAACCACAAACTTGACTATCGACGCGACAGGTTACTCAATAATTGGTATTGAAAGATTTCTTCAAGAACGAAAGGCTATTAATAGAGGAGGGCTTATTCGTCCAATTGGAAAGCATAATACAAGGAAAATAAAAAACCACAAGCTTGCTCCTCCAGCGTTTTTCTTATAATTCCAATTAAATAGAAAATGAGTCAAAGGTAAAACAAATAATGGCCATTTATTGAAAATGGTGGACAAAATAATTAATATGGTTCCATTATATTCCACGTTCTTACAAGGTCTGAGATAGAATACAAGACATAAAGTTTTATATTCCACGTTCCATTATATTCCATTATATTCCACGTTCTTACAAGGTTTCATTTATCGGATGATATTCAATGACTATGCTTATTGAAATTAATTTTTTTATTTAATAAAATGATAGTGGAATTAAACACACATAAAATTGATTGGATAAAATCAAATGGATAAAAATTATTTCACGGTTTTGCACTTATTAGGAATAGTATAAAAAATAAATATTTTTTTAAAGTTCAATTATATATAACATAAAAAAGAATTAGAATAACCTTTTTAAAAATTAAATACATGCAAAATAATAACAAAACAACCACTAATTAAAAAAATACAAAAAATAAAAACCATAAAGAAGAAACATTAATTGAAATATAATTTTAAAAATATTTAAAAACAAATATAAAAAGTAAGTTTTTTTAAAAGAAAAATTATAAAAAATAAAATAAAAGAGACATGTCAGGCCACCACTTGACACATTAAAGAGGAGGCCGCGCACGGGGGCCTATTTTTATGCATAATGTTTAGCCCATATATTTTAGATTATAAGTAATAATTTTTTTTTAAAAAAAGTTTAATTTAATTTTAATAACAGTATATATTTTGCTTTCTAGGTATCTAGTCACCCAAAAAGTAGTGGTAGCCCAGTCTTGCAGAGTGGTGGTAGCTCAGCCTTGTTGCATGTTTGGCTTTGCGGTTGAATCTGTTTTTAAATGAATTTTAATTTTTTTTTGTTAAAATTAAATGCGGTTTGTATTTTTTGGATTATTTTGATGTGCTGATGTCAAAAATAATTTTTAAAAAATAAAAAAACATTATTGACATGTATTTCAGCACAAAAAACTATTTAAAAAGCAACCACTACCACACTATCAAACAGACTCTTGGAATCACGAACGAACATCTGAACCATAGAATTGAGACATTTGTTTTTACACGCTAGTAACATATATTTTGTCAAGGCTTTGTGCCTCCTGGTTGGTTTAGCAAAAGCTAGCCCATTTCCGTGCCTTTATTGTGGTTAGGACCAAAATTATTTTGAAAGTTAAAAAAATAATATCCACACTGAATTTAATTATTTTTTTTGAGATAGTTATTGAACTCAACAATTGAAATTTGAAAACACCAGGCCAACTCTTTATTTATCTAACCTGCATCTTAAATTAAATCATATAAAAATTAATTTTTAATGATTTTATAAACAAAGTATACTCAAAGTTAAAAAAAAAATTAAAAATAATCTCGGTTAATCCTAATCAACCTATAAACCATGTTATAGATTGTATTAGATTAAATTAATTTTTTTAATTTGATTAAATAATATAAAATATAAAAATTAATTTATTTTCAATTAAATATCAAATAATAAAATTTAATAAAGACCTGACATGAAAAATAGAATCAGTAACAAAAAACAAAAGAAAAAGATCCCAATAAAAAAGTAGCTTGGTTGCCACCACATTTATCTACGTGGAGTGGGCCCTGCTTTCTGTCAGTTGTCACGACTCTTTTGGATACTGATAGGAGCTTCACAGCTGACAACTTCGCTCCTTGTATGCATGCTTGTCAGCGAAGTCAAATTCCGAGGGTGAAACAGTCATTTTCATATTCCTTCCTGGTGCGCACATCAGTGTACCATCTCGGAAGGTATTTGTCACTGTGGTACAACTTTTTTCTTTAATGTTTTTTATGTTAAAAATAAAATTTAAAGAATAAAAAAATATTATTTTAATTTATTTTAAAATAAAAAACACCAAACCCTACTTTAAAAAAGACAATTAATTTAACCACAAACATACTTTTAAAAAAGACAATTAATTTAATCAGAATTCCACCAGACAAGCTAAGATCAATCAATTCGAACTGCTTTATTATTGAAAATAAGAAAAGGAGGCTGTTTAGTCCAATATTGCTTGCATCATATGATTACTTTTTTCTCAGTATCATTTACATGTTTTGGTATCAAAATAATTTCAGTGAATTTTGTGTTTAATTATGGATATTTATGCAATTTACTAAACTTTGATTTTTAGCTAAAATACTCATCATTGATTTACAAAAAAAAAAATCAAATCCATAAATAAAAAAAAGATTTGAGAATCTATCATCTTGTACTAAAAATTGTATAATTATTTAAGATGAAAAATGATTTTTTGATAATTCATGAATTCAAATAAAGATACTCTAATAATACTCTCGCAGCTAAAACAAAAAATAATAATCTCAATAGAGTTCAATAAATATAAACAGAGATGATCATTTTCGGTTTGGTTCGGTTTTTATAAAAAAAGTAAACAAACTGAATTTTTTTTAAAAAAACCAAAACCGAACCAAAACCGAGTCAAACCGACCGGTTTCAGTTTGGTTTGGTTTTTTAGGGCAAAAACCGGTTTAAACCGGCTTGGCTTGGTTTTTCCGGTTTGCTTCGGTTTTTTGGTTTCGGTTCTGTTTTTTGCTTATAAAACCGAAACCGAACCGAACCAGCCGGTTTTTTAAATTTTAATCGGTTTAATTAAGTTTTTTTCGATTCAGTTTTTTCAATTATTTTTTTATAATTTTCTCAATTTAATTAATTTTTTAATTTTTTTACTCATCCTGAATATAAGCTTTGAAAGATAAGATTTGTTAATTACAATAGTGCGTAGCAAGCTAGCAACATTATTTTTAGCAATATATCAGTAAAGAAGAGTTAAAATGTAAGAGCCAAACACATTCAAAGCCATGAGGATTGCCATTAATTGCGCCATTTTAACAACATAGATACCATAATTGATCTTTAGAGCGGAAAGCGATGTGAATTGTTGGATTTTAAAAAAATAAAAATCATTAGCACATTAAGATAAAAGTTATGATAGAACAACACTATTTGAAAAAAAATAATGAATAAACATACTTCATTTTGTTGTGTTTTTAAAGCGTTATACTGATATTTTTAAGCGCAGCAAGATAATTATTGCACTTTATAATAGAGACAATTAAACATGTTATTTCTAAAGCTGCAACAACTCAATATGTAGCTTCATTGCCAATTTCTTAGCTCAATTGATTGATCTATTGATCTAGTTATATGAATTGGTCGATCTTTTATATAAAACTATAATTTTATGAAAAATTTCTTTCAAATATGTTTTATAATTGTCGATGATGTAGTTGGGCTTACGATAATGAGTGATTTCGAGCAATTAGACATGACACTACTATAACTAGATGAGGATCTACTCTAGACAAATTACAAGCCCGTTTGTTTTTGCATTTCAAAAGCAATTCAGAAAAAAAAATGATTTTTTTATTTGCTTCAAATTATTTTTTGATGTTTTCAAACCATTTTGATGCGTTAATGTAAAAAATAATAATAAAATATTATTTTGATATATTTCAAAGTGAAAAAAAACTTTGAAAAGTAGCCGCCGCTATAATACCAAACATGCTCTACATGGATGGCCAAATAAACGCATTTTATGGACCAATATGATAAGCCTAAACTTAAGAGAAGGTTCGGTCGTGCTAAATTATAATAATGTTTTAAAAGGGACATAATTTTTGATTTGACCGTTGGATCGTGTTCAAATTTTTATATATGTTTTCAGAAACTGTTTTCCATGAAGTAGTTGTGGAATCGCAAATCTAATCGTCAAATCTTTAATTTTTCAAAAATATTGACTTGAGGCCTCAATTTTTGCAGGTTTATAATTTTACATGTTATTTTTAAACTGGTTGATCGATTTAACTAATTATTATGAACCGATCAATCAATTAGTTATGAATTTAATTGATTTCATGATTATGAACCGTAATATTAATAAAAATAATTCTGAATTATAATATAAAATTGATGTTGTGGTTTACAATTGTTTTTTTTAAATGCTATTTAACTTTTTTTTTTTAGTAGATATGATAATTCGTTATTTCTATTTTTTTTTTTTGTTTTGTATGCTAACAATTTGTCCGTGAACTGTGGCCCTATTAGCAATTTCTTTTTTAAAAAGAAAAAAAAGAATTTAATTATGGTATTCGTAATTTAATTTCGAATCAATCTGCCCTGTAGTGGGACAAGAAAACGAACACAAGAAACCAAATAGTTTCATTTTCTCTACAAGAAGGAAAGGAGACCCTTCCTCTCCTTTTCGTCCATGAAACGAAATAAAACGAGCATTTAACTCGTTTTCGATGACTATTTTGCAGTCTTTCTCTGCGAAGCATCATTGAAATTATTAATCCACTCTGCAACATTTCCATTAAGTCCCCGCTTTTTTTTAGACTTCTCAAGTATATCAATAGTCTTTCTGACTTCTCTTCTCTTCTCTTCTTTTCTCGTCTCTTCACTTCCTCAAATTTCAACTTAATTCTCGAGCTTTGAAGGAAAAAAAGGTATGCTTCCCTTGGTTTTTTTTTAATGGGTTTTTATTGTTTTCTTTTGAGCTGTTTGGGGAGTTTAGCAACCCCTAGTTTTGCTGGGTTTAATGAGTTTTAAGTAAGACATGTTTTGTGTTTGTCCTTGCTTCACGTTTGTGTGGAATCTTCTTTTGTTTTTTTCGGGTCGTGGTTCTTTGATCGTTGATGGAATCAAAGAAAGTTTGAGTTTTGAGAGATTAAGCAAAAAACTTTGGTCTTGAGAAGTTTTCTGGGCCTTTTTTTTTTGAATGATCAAGTTGTCTGTTTCTCTGTTTGGCAAGAAAGAAAAAGTTTTGCTTGAGTTTTTTTCCGTGGAACGAGAAGAAAAAGAAGAAAGAAAAGAAAGCAAGTAATAGCTCAAGTGGCCTTAGTAAGCGAAGCTTTGTTGATTTTCTGTTAACTCGAGATAAGTGGTAAATACTCCATAAATAAAATAAAATAATTCCTGGGCTATGTCTCCTTTTATGCTCTGCTTGGTGGCTGAGAAAATTGCAAAAGTAAAATGGGATGATTCCAAATATTCTGGTCCACCTTTTTGCTAAAAGACCAAGTGGGAAAAAAAGGAAAATTCTTTTGTTAAATCACTCATGGAATCTGGACAGCCGAAGGTCCTTTTGGTTCTCCCTTTTTTCTTCTTCTTTACTTTGTGATTTGTATGTTCTTATAAGAAGCTAAAAAGCCTCTAAACTTTATACAAGAGAATCTCCCTTGTTTAATTGAATGTATTTTCTCTTTGTTCAGCTTATTAAGGTACTCCTTCTAGCTCTCTTGATAATTTTAGTTACTTAACGGAAAGGAAATTGTGAAACAAATTTTCTATGGTGTGTAGATTTTATTTTTTGGAGGGAGGGTCATTCATATGAACTAAAGGATTTTTATTTATGGTGTTTAAGCAGTCAAGATCAGAGATTTGAACTTAATATTACATTTAGCTTACAAACTAAATGTTAACAACCGTTGTTGTTTTTGTTAAAAGTAATTTTACAGGGATCTCTAGGAAATTTTTTGTGGAAATCTAGGTTAAAACTCTCTGCTGAAATACCTGTATGAAACAACTTTGTGTTTATAAATTAGTCTACCATCAGTTTAGACTGAAGTTGGTAATTGGTTGTCTGTTAGGCTATTTTGCAAATGTTTGGTACATGTTGTATTTCTGTTTTCACATGGCTGCATATGGGTTAATCAGCTGTTGAATCTTTTCACTTTTGAGTTCGCCCTTGCAATTGTTCACTTCTAATTTATACCATTTGGCACCACCATGAATTTGAAGTCTTCTGCATTTTGTTTTCCATTTATTTTTGGGTCCCGAAGGTTTTTGAGCATTCAAATCAATGTTGTTGCGACCACCTTTATATCGGTTTGTATTATTATCTGATCACACTGTAATTCTCTGTTTCATTCATTTCAGGTACCAGTTGTTTCCTGTCAATTCCTGCAAAGGCAAATTAAATTTCCCCGTACGTTGTCCTTTGTCAATTTGATATAGAGATCTGATGAATAATCTCAAGCTGGGAGTGGAGGTAGTGGGCGCCCATGACCTTATGCCCAAAGATGGGCAGGGCTCAGCCAATACTTTTGTTGAGCTTCGTTTTGACCATCAGAAATTTCGTACTGCTATTAAAGACAAAGATCTCAGTCCTGTTTGGAATGAAAGCTTCTACTTCAACATCTCTGATCCAAACAAACTTTCTAACCTCAGTCTCGAGGCCATTGTCTACCACCATAACAGAGAGAACAGCTCCCAATCCATCCTTGGAAAAGTTCGTCTCACTGGGACATCTTTTGTACCCTACTCGGATGCTGTTGTTTTGCACTACCCACTTGAAAAACAAGGCATTTTATCTCGTGTCAAAGGAGAGCTTGGTTTGAAAGTATTTGTTACGGATGGTCCTTCTATAAGATCCTCAAACCCACTCCCTGCTATGGAATCTTCTCCGATTTCAGACTCTCGTGCTACCCAAACTCAAGCTTCAGAACAACAGATTCCAAATGTGGCCCGAAAAATGTTTTCTGATGACAAATCTGAGTCAAGACAAACATTTCATCACCTTCCAAACCCTAGTCAGTCACAGAAACAGCAGCATGTTCCTCCTGCAGCAACTCAGCCCCCAATGGATTATGGGATTCATGAGATGAAATCTGAACCTCAGGCTCCAAGAGTTGTTCGCATGTTCTCAGGCTCGTCAGCACAACCTGTTGATTACGCACTTAAAGAGACTAGTCCTTTTCTTGGAGGGGGGCAAATAGTCGGAGGGCGAGTCATACGTGGAGATAGACCTTCCAGCAGCTATGATCTTGTTGAACAGATGAAGTACCTTTATGTGCGAGTTGTGAAGGCTCATGACCTTCCTACCATGGATGTGACTGGGAGCCTTGATCCATATGTTGAAGTAAAAGTTGGGAATTATAAAGGAATCACAAAACACTTTGAGAAGAACAAAAACCCCGAGTGGAATGAGGTGTTCGCCTTTGCAGGTGATAGATTACAGTCATCTGTATTGGAAGTCATGGTCAAGGATAAGGATCTGGTTAAGGATGACTTTGTTGGGATTGTAAGGTTTGACAGGAATGAGGTTCCTACTAGGGTTCCACCTGATAGTCCATTGGCTCCAGAATGGTATCGGCTTGAAGACAAGAAAGGAGAGAAAGTGAAAGGGGAACTGATGCTTGCTGTCTGGTATGGTACTCAAGCTGATGAGGCATTCCCTGATGCTTGGCACTCAGATGCAATTTCTCCTGATAGTTCTTCCTTCATCTCTACACTTATCCGCTCTAAAGTATATCATTCTCCAAGACTGTGGTATGTCCGTGTTAAGGTGATTGAGGCTCAAGACCTAGTGGTATCTGACAAGAATCGTTTTCCAGATGCTTATGTTAAGGTACAGATTGGTAACCAGGTTTTGAAGACAAAGATGGCTCAGAGTCGGACAATGAATCCAGTGTGGAATGAGGAGCTAATGTTTGTTGCTGCTGAACCCTTTGATGATCATCTGATCCTTGTGGTTGAAGACCGCACTGGGCCCAACAAAGATGAGAGCATAGGGAAGGTTGTTATACCATTGAACACTGTTGAGAAGCGTGCTGATGATCACATTATTCGTAGTCGGTGGTTCGGCCTTGAAAGGTCTGTGTCAGCTGCCATGGATGAGCATCAGGTGAAGAAGGATAAGTTTTCTAGTAGACTCCATCTGCAAGTTGTGCTTGATGGAGGGTACCATGTGCTTGATGAGTCAACTCACTACAGCAGTGATCTTCGACCAACAGCAAAGCAGCTTTGGAAGCCATCAATAGGTGTTTTGGAGCTTGGGGTTTTAAATGCTGAAGGGCTCCACCCAATGAAAACAAGAGACGGGAAGGGTACCTCAGATACATACTGTGTGGCAAAGTATGGTCAGAAATGGGTTCGGACTCGAACCATAATCAACAGCCTCAGCCCAAAATACAACGAGCAGTACACATGGGAGGTTTTTGATACTGCAACAGTTCTCATTGTAGGGGTTTTCGATAACAACCAGCATGGTGGTTCCAATGGTAATAAAGACACAAAAATTGGCAAGGTTCGGATTCGACTCTCTACCCTTGAAACTGGTCGTGTTTATACACATTCATACCCGCTGCTAGTCCTTCACCCTTCTGGTGTCAAGAAGATGGGTGAGCTACATCTAGCCATAAGATTCTCCAACACATCATTCACAAATATGGTGTTTCAATACTCACGACCACTTTTGCCAAAGATGCACTATGTAAGGCCATTGACTGTAATGCAGCAGGAGATGCTACGTCATCAGGCTGTCAATGTAGTAGCAGCTCGTCTTGGTCGGTCTGAACCTCCTCTTAGGAAAGAAGTCATAGAATACATATCTGATGCAGACTCGCATCTTTGGAGCATGAGGCGCAGCAAGGCAAACTTCTTCAGGCTGATGTCAGTTTTCTCGGGATTACTTTCTGTAGGAAAATGGTTCGGTGAAGTTTGCATGTGGAAGAATCCCATCACTACAGTTCTAGTACAAATCCTCTTTGTTATGCTTCTCTATTTTCCAGAACTGATTTTGCCAACTGCGTTTCTATACATGTTTCTGATAGGGGTTTGGAATTATCGTTTCCGACCACGTTACCCTCCCCACATGAACACAAGAATTTCTCATGCAGATGCAGTGAATCCTGATGAGCTTGATGAGGAATTCGACACATTTCCATCAAGACAGAGTCCAGAGATAGTTCGTTTTAGGTATGATCGACTAAGGAGTGTGGCTGGGAGGATCCAGACTGTTGTGGGTGATGTGGCTACCCAAGGAGAGCGGGTTCAAGCGCTACTAAGCTGGAGGGATCCTCGCGCCACAACTATCTTCTTGATTTTCTGTCTAGTGGTTGCCATAGTGTTGTATGCAACACCTTTTCAGGTGCTTGCTCTTCTTGGGGGGTTTTACTTTATGAGGCATCCTAGGTTTCGTCACAAGACTCCATCAGCACCAATTAATTTCTTCCGTCGTCTGCCGGCGAGGACAGATAGTATGTTGTGAAGTTGTAATTGGTTTGTTCAGGCAAAAGCCTCGCAAGGGTGCCAGATCTGGATGGTCTCAGTAGTGCTTGTGAATCTCTGGATGCTTGTTTTTCACTTGGTGTTTTGTTTCCTGGATATCGTTACAAATTTATACATGACAGTAAATTAAGTTAACCATAGAGATCTTGTATTTATGCTTTTGGTATATAATGGAGCGGACTCAGCATCAGATGCCACTGTTGCTTCTGGGTTTCTGAGCAGAATCATGATATCATTTTGCCATTGTTAGTGATACTGGTGTTATGAATTACTTCTTGATCGTAATGCATAAAAAATCTGCTTAATCCTTGCAGGAAATTATGATGCATTAGAATGGTGCTTACGGTTATGTTTCTGCATTCTTTAGAACAGGGGTTTGTTTTGGGAATGGGTGTAGGGCATGGCTTCTCTTGCAGAAAATTGTCCAATCACATTTCTGGTCAAGAAAATAGCTCTTGTTGGCAGAGACCAATAGCTCCATCGGCAAGTCTTGTGCTCACTAGAAGGTATTTGTGCTCATGGGGACTGAGTACTTCCAGACAAATAGAACAATGAGTAAATAGCAAACAAGGGCGATTAGATTACAAAAAGAAAAATGCCCGCATGAAACTTTTGAAATCCTTGATCACCCAATGCACCTGAAACAGAACTAAGAAAAGAATAGGCTCGTAAACTGCATTGCTGCAACCATCTGTCACCTAACTCTTCTAGTCTTTGAGAACTTTTTACAGATAGGATGCTATATTTCAGAACACCAAGCATGAATCAATCATGTTGGATTAGGCAGTATATGTCCATCTAACCCCAGTTGGTTTCTGGCACTCCCAAGGCCTTCCAAACTGCCTTTGAGGCATCTCTCCACTCTCCAGCAATGCAACAGCACCATTTAGTTTAATATAGTTCCATTTGATAGAATCAAATTATTAGGTGCTCAATCACAATCCCCAAAAATGCTGTGCTCTGAAACTTCGTATTATCATGCAGTCCGGCTAGTTTGATCCCTTTCTCATCCAGTCCTTTTAGGACAAGACAGCATTTTCTTAAAGCTGGAATCACTCAAATGTGGCACACTATTTTTGGCTGTCTGAGATTCATTTCAAAGTAGAAACCCACTGCATCAAGCTTTGCCCTAACAGGAGTAAACTCTGTCCCATACAAAATTTATCTAGCCCAGATGTACTTTCATTTAGGTTTGCTAGAGTTTCTAAAATTCCAAAGTCATTGTCATAGAACAAAGACAGAAACTCATCCATGAATTCAAGAACAAGGCTAGTGTGCCGTAACATAAATAGCCTCCTGTCTTTAAACTCGCTTGTTTAATTGTACTGTCTTCAACTGATCTTTTCGATTATGCTTTCAACTTCAGCAGATATTTCCCCATCTATAAAGTTTTAATTGATTAGGTTTATTAGATTTTAGAGACATCTAATATCTTACATAAACAGAACAAAAAGTTTAAATTTTTGCGAGGATTAAAAAGGGCTTGAATTCATCTATATTCCCATTATACCTTTCATTAAAATTGTTTTGATTGAATTTAAATAATTAATTATTTACTAAAGTTCAATTAGGAAAAGTAATTAATATCGTCATTAATTATTTACGTGTATTCATCACCGGTGTCCAATCACACAAAAGCAACCCTTGCACTGAACAACTTTGAGAAAAGAGGAGATGGTGGTGCACAACAAGAATGTGATAACTATCAAAGAATTAATTCAAACTAAAGTGTAAGTCGTTAGGTGAATTTTTAAGATATTATTTATATTATTTTTTAACATATCATTTTAAATAAAAATTTTTTGGACTTGAAACTTGAATAGACTCACAAAACTTTGTGTTTAATTTTTATTAAATAAGTAGAGATGATGAGATTCGGACTCGTGACCGCTTAGTCATTAAAATTAATACTATGTCAAATAACCAATGCAACCTAAAACTTAAGCTGTTAGGTAAGGTCTTAATATATGATTTATATTATTATTTAACAATAACCAATATTACTTGGATAATACACCCATGGTGGTACTTTCGACTGGATGGTACAACCATGGGAATAGATGCTTGAACTTTATAAATATCCATGGTAATGGAAAGATGGTTAAGGCCATGGTAGTTGATGAGTGACTCTAAAATGAGATGTGATTCTGACCGTCATTACCAGCCTCGTTGCAATAACAACATCGTAGAACCCTCAAAAGCAGTTTGGAAAGCCCTGGGAGTGCCTGGAATTGACTGGGGTGAAACGGAAATATAATGGTCCGATGCATGATCTATCATATCTGCAGTCTTGTTGTACTTGTATCTGTTTGATGCACACTCTAGATTATATTCTCTGTTTAAACGTCTAATGGAGCTAGAAGGAGTTGCAAGATTATGTTTGTGAATCTATATTATGAAGATGTGATCCCATGACATTTTGATTTAATGGGAACAAAAACTCTTCTCCAAAAAAATTGTCAGGTTCAACCAATTAGGTGGCCTGCATTCAGCCTATATGATCCTCTATTAAATATGAAGATTCTTTTCTTGAAAAAGCTTTTTAGTCCTAATGATTCTGCCATTAAGTGGCCATATATCGCAGCTGTTATTTTTAATAAAGTCAGAAATACCAACATTTTCAGAAAGACCATGCATGATGCAACTAAGAAAAAGCAAAGAACTCACCGCGGGATAAGCTTCAAACTTATTATTGGTTTTGCTTGGAGTTGAGATAGAATCTAAAAAAAACTCAAGCTTCAATTGAAACAAACAAGCCAAAAGGGTGTGACAGCATTTGGTTTCAATCACTTGGAAATGAGGATCGTGGACAGGAAAAGCACCCACTGGATATCAGATGACATAATTTTTAATGTTTTTCATAAATTAGAATTCTAAAAACATGGAAAACCAGAGAGACTATTGATTTAAAGCTTCTCTAGTACCGTAAATTAGGCTCAAAGATTACAGAAGCCGTTGAAAAATTTCAGGTAGCAACTCAGGGTATATTGCCCCTACCAGAAAATTTATTTCAGCTTATGATTGCATAAAGATAATCCAACATATAGTAAACACAGCTGATATATTTCGTGTAAAAAGTGCCTTTCCATGTTTAAAGATAAATATTTTAAAGCCGGTACTCCGAGGCACTGAACGAAATGGTCTAAAATTACTCAAGCAGACAAGGTAGTTATCATGGATTTATGATGCAGATGTGACAAGATGACCTTTTGAGATTTTCCTTGCCACGAGACATTGTGATGCGATTGAGCATGAATCGTTCCTGCCTGCATATCGGATACGATGCCTTTCAGCAGTTTATCAAAAAAGATGAAGACAGCAGTCATCTATAATAAACACACAAAAGAGAGTAAATAATTGAAAGTGGAATATTAGTTCACACTATATCAGCACAGGACAATCCTGTTGATAGTATCCTGAGGCAGACGCTGCGTGCTTCCACAATTCTGATGCCTTTATATTGTTTTTATTAACAAAACCAAGTTTCGAAGAAAACTCAGAAGGGAAAGCAGTATAGCTGGTCATTTTGTAATATTTCAAGAGTAACGTAGTAAATTTCATAAGGTCATTGTTATAAATGCAGGCTAGGAAATCCTGTCCAGCAAACTCATTCAAGGCAATAACAGATATACAGAAGAGTGAGACTGTGAGAGAATGAAGGCTTTTAGCATGAATAGTTCTGTTTTAATCCTAGCCATTCTTGTCTTAACCTATACTTTACACATTGAAGCTCAGCAATGCCATCCAAGCGGCCGAATCAGGGGAACGAATCCTCCTCCGGACCAATGCAACCAAGAGAATGATTCAGACTGTTGCAAAAACGGCAGGTACTACACAACCTACAAATGTTCACCGCCGGTGTCCAGCAGCACAAAAGCAACCCTTACCCTGAACAGCTTTCAGAAGGGTGGGGATGGAGGTGCACCATCAGAGTGTGACAATCAATACCACTCCGATGACACACCTGTCGTGGCGCTTTCAACTGGATGGTATAGCAACGGGAATAGATGCTTAAACTACATAAATATCCATGGTAATGGGAAGAGTGTGAAGGCCATGGTAGTTGATGAATGCGACTCTACAATGGGATGTGATTCTGACCATGATTATCAGCCTCCTTGTCCTAACAACATTGTGGATGCTTCGAAAGCTGTTTGGAAAGCATTGGGAGTTCCTGAAAGCGACTGGGGTGAAATGAATATTTACTGGTCTGATGCCTGATCCGATACCGGTGGCTTTCTCGTTTTTTTGTGGCATCTAGTTGATGCATACCCTATACTATGTAACCGGTACATTGTGTGCTAAAGCTAGAAAAGGGTTGTAATATTATGTTTATCTTTATCCATAAAAACCTAATTCTGAAAATGTGACTGTTTTTATTTGAATAAAAGAAAAGATGTCTTCAACAAGAACTGTTAGCTTGACCAGACTACTGATTATACAAGCATTTAATGACTACACTGTGACAGCCTCTGAATTCTCAAACGAATCAGCTATCTTCCCCTCACGAGACAGGGGGGGGAGGACATGAGAAAGTTTGTGGAAACTTCCATGCTGAAGTCACATTTGCTTACAAGATATCATGCTTTCAGGCAGATCAATTAACTACAGAAATTTTCATTGAATTAACAAGCCGCGCATTATTATCTTAGGCTAACAAATTACACACGTACGTCAGTGAGATTTCAGTCGAAATCCAATGTAGATTTAGAAAAGGTTAATGGGAAATTCTAGTCTATTTAATCAAAATTTGTCAGAAATTTACCGAAGGAAAGTTGAATATAAGGTATGGCACCATAATTATGCTGAGATTTGTTTCTGAGACTATTATGTCAGGTTTGAACTTGAAGATCGATTAATTACCTCATCAAACTGGATTGAAAATGATCTGAAGTCTAAACACTGTTCATATAAACAGTGAAGGAGTTGTTTTTTTTTCTTTTTAGATTTTTTTCTTTTCCTCGAATGAATATTTTAGCTTTTTTTTATTAAAATTTTATCATTAAATATTACATTAATCTTAAATTAATTTTTAAAATTAATTTTGTTTTATTTTTTATAAGATTATCACAGTTTTAAATAAAAATCTTTATATTTAGTTGATGTTTAATTTTTATAAGCAAACATTTTTGTTATCATTTCATTAAATTAGAGATAGTTCGAAATAATTTAAACTCAGTGGAGTCTATAGTCAGTATCGTGGATTTGACGGGTTAAACCATAAAACTCAGGTCGATCTAATATGTCATTATTTCAATATTAAAAAAAGATCTCATCTTCATTTTTTAAAAAAACAAACCACATTTTCTAACGATCATTCGTGTTATCTTTGGACCAACCAAGTTGATTAGGTCATGGTAAAAATGCTAATTTTTAACCTAGGTTAAGTAAGGAATTAGGTCGAGAGGTTTCAAGATTGATTGCCTAGGTCGAACTCTTTTTTTTTTTTTTTAAATTCCATCTTCCAATTTGTTTTTTCTTTTGATTAAATCTTTTTTGCCTTTTTGTTTTTCAAGTTAATCATTTAATATTTGATTAATTTTGAATTGTCTTCGTAAATTATTTTGATTTGCTTTCTGTAAGGTTATTTCAGTTTTAAACAAAAATTATAGTATTTGAATGGTACTTATATTTATAAATATCTATTTTTATTATTATATTATTAAATAAAAAATAATTTTTTTAAAAAAATAAAATTATTAAACCTAATGAAATTTACGGTGCTGGTTACGCGCAGAGTCGTGTTATTGCAACATTAAAATACTCTTGAATTTCATCAGAAAAGATTATTAAAACAGTCTGCATAAAACAACCACACAAAAGCAAACGACAATTATTCTGATGGTGCCCCTTTTTGGTCCGTCACGCAGACGTTGAATGCCGCCACACTTAATTCTGATGCCTTTATTTTGATTTTGCTGGAAAACCCAAGTAGCACAATGCCATTTTAACCATCAAAATTCAAACGATAAGGAAAACAGACGTGCCTGGTCATTCTATAATATTCTGACAATAATGGGATCAGCTCATTGTTATAAATACTGACGGGGAAATCCTATCCTACGTCAAACACAATAAGCAAAACAGCTAATAGGGGCCAGGCAGAATTAGTTGAGGAGAATGAAGGTTTTTAGCATGAAGAATTCTGTTCTTCTCCTAATCGTTCTCCTTTTAACATACTCTTTAGACATTGAAGCTCAGCAATGCCGTCCAAGTGGCCAAATTAGGGGCAGGAAGCCACCTCCCAACCAATGCAACCAAGAAAATGATTCAGATTGTTGTAAAGACGGCAAGTACTACACAACTTATAAATGTTCACCACAGGTGACTAGCCACACCAAAGCCTTCCTCACTCTGAACAGTTTTGAGGCAGGTGGTGATGGTGGTGGTCCATCAGAATGTGACAAGCAGTACCATTCTGATGATACACCAGTTGTTGCATTATCAACTGGATGGTTTAATCATAAGAGTAGGTGCCATAACAACATCACCATAACAGCAAACGGACGCAGTGTTGCAGCCATGGTTGTCGATGAGTGCGACTCGACTATGGGATGTGATGAAGTCCATGATTATCAGCCGCCATGTGATAAAAACATTGTTGATGCTTCAAAGGCGGTGTGGAAAGCTTTGGGCGTGCCGGAAGATAATTGGGGTTGGCTTGAAATTACATGGACTGATCATGCTTAGTTTTCATATCATTTTCCTATGAACAAAAATATCATCCCTAGTATTATTGCTGTTTAAGTACATGGAAGTTTGTAGCCTTGCAGATTTTCTGTAGTGAATCACGCTAATTAATATCATATCCATTCACTTCAATATTGAAGGTATAAATCTTATTAGCAGTAATGTTTAGCATTTCTCAGCAGTGATTAAACCAAGATGCTACCCTGCTATTTCATATCTACAACTCTGTCCATACACAACCCCAGAATATTCAGCATTGGAATCTACCTGATAAAGCTACCTAGTACATGGACATGTTGACGTGATGCGATCATTACAAGAATCAAACGACTTATAGGTTCACTTGGATACTTTTTTCCTATTATTAATTAATAAAGAAGATTACATTGGTGGCATCGTTGTTTCTGCTCGAGTACATGTTCTACAAACATTACTTGTCGAGCCATTGCTATGTTGTCAATCTGTTTTTAGTCACCTTGTAAAAACGGCCCTGTCACCAGTAATTTAAAAAGGAGAAATCCATTATGCCAGCCATGGATTGTTTATTACGAAGCTCATTGTCGAAGTCTATTACTTCTGCATATTGTTTATCACTTAAGGCAATCTCTATATATAGCCTCCATCATTCGCTTTATGCATCAAGTGCCAAAGATTGAGGACAAAATGAAGAATTTCACCTTGGCACTGTACATAATTATGTTACTCGTGCTCTTTGTTACAAATTCTTTCTGGGAGATTGAAGCCAAGGCTTGCAAGCCTAGTGGCAAAATTAGAGGCAAAAAACCACCACCAAAAAAATGCAACAAAGAGAACGACTCTGTTTGCTGCGCCGAAGGCGAGCTTTACTCAACCTTCAATTGTTCACCACCCGTCACTCATCATACCAAGGCATATCTCACTCTCAACAGCTTCGAGAAGAATGGAGATGGCGGAGGTCCATCTGAATGTGACAAAAAATTCCATTCTGATGACATACCAATTGTGGCACTCTCGACCGGTTGGTTTCACAAGAAAGGTAGGTGTTTCAACAACATCACCATTAGCGGCAACGGACGCAAAGTGAAGGCCATGGTGGTGGATGAGTGTGACTCCATGAGAGGTTGCGATGAAGCCCATGATTATCAACCTCCATGTGATAACAACATTGTTGATGCTTCAAAGGCTGTCTGGGTAGCCTTGGGTGTGCCTAGTGATGACTGGGGTGGTTTAGATATTACCTGGTCTGATGCTTGATTCGAGCCACAGGTTTTAGTTTTTTAACAATGTCTTTTGGTTTTACAAAATCTTGCACGATTATTTTTCTTGTGGGTCAATTAACAGGAAATTTTCAAGGTAACGAATAATGTGTTCAACGATAGTTGATTGAAATTCTATGAATAAGAAGAGATATTTGCATGGAAACGGGGAGAAGCTTAAGAATCGCTTACATTTTCTACTTCAATTTCTTTGTTGTTGTTTGTTTTGAGCCTGTTTGCACGTTGGTTGCTGATATGCGCTTGTTTTTTTCTGCTCTTGCTCTCGTCCTTGTCAACGAAGAAAAAGGAAAGGAAGAAAAAGAAATTCAAAGGTTATGTCACTTGTGTCTCTCTATGACCACGGCCTATAAATCACATAAAGAAAAGAACTGAGAGACTATAACCAGAACAAAGCAGCATTTCTATTTCTGTGGAAAAATTGAGGGAAGGATAAAAAAGCAATCTGCTGATTTGTACAGGACAATGGCATGCTTGCCCAATAACAACAGAAAGAGTGACGTTACCAAGATATGAAGAATCACTAAGCCTAAGTGCCCTGTTGGATAGAAAAAAGCTTTTACCTCCAGAAAAACAGATAAGTTGAAACACCACTAAAACGTGGAACTACAAAGTCATTAAGCTACATAAGATGAGTTCGACCCATGGTCAATCATAAGTACATGAAGCGAGAAATGTCAAGTGCAGAATCAGATGTCCTCAATCTTCATCATTGGACTTCAGAAGATTATATTCAAGCTGTGCTGAAACAGCAAATTATATACATTGCTCACAGTTTAATCAACAGAATCTTTATCCACGCATCAGATCAATGTCAACATGGGTGTTACGCATATCCACTGGCCGTGAACCAGGCCAGACGCCCATAGAGGAGGTTGGAGTAAGATTTTGACTTGGTTGAACACTAGTTGGTGTTACTGGATTCTCAACTGTCTGATGGTCTGAGTCTCTGGCTCCTTCTGGACCTTCCACTTTCTTGTTCTTTGTCTTTGAACCACCACCCCACAAGAAACTCCCGACTATCACCTGGAATCACATCAAATAAGTAAAGCATTTTACATCATGACATAAATCATGCTTGATTTTATCATGGACTCATGGCATAAACATAATGCCTAACTATCAAGCACAAAGCAAAGGGCTAATTTGCAACAGACAATCAAGGCAAAACATTCCCTGCCTCGTTCTACCACGGACAATGAAATTAATTTGAACTGAAACTTTATTAACAAAGTAGATCTACTTCTGTACGATTATTGAATGCCTGTTGATAAAACTTTCACATTTATATCAAAAGGGCACTAAATCCATTTAATATCTCACCATCGATAAGTTTTATGAGCAATTTAAGGATTGCAGTTTTGAGTGCAAAGCACGTATATTAGAGAGCCAGAACAAGCAAAATGTTACCTGAACAGGGCTTGCTGCAATAAGCACTCCACCAACTCCTCCACCGATAACACGACCATCAGGACTAGCAAGGGAGACACTCAAACCACCAGATCGATTGCGAGAGCCACCATCATTAGTGAGCAGGTAAGAGCCTGACAAACATAAAATCTCAAAGCGTCCCTATAGAAACAAACAAAAAAGGGATTCAGTTGATATAAGATCCGCAAAAGATAGAGAAAGAGAACAACCAGATATCTCAAAGCAAAGGCCTAAAATAAGGGTGACAGGTCTGCACATCTAGTTGAGTAGTTACAAGATGAGAGTTTTATAATAAAAACAAATGAGCGTTCATGTCAATCTACGTCCCTATCTGTATATGGTGGATTTGGAGGGCGGGGAACAATACATTGATCACTTAATGCCAGAATGGTCTCAAAAATTCACTAGCAAAAAAAAAAAGAAGTTTTCCAGCTATCATAGAGTCTAAATCCCTAAACAACCAACAAAGACTTGTGCAGAGTGAGCATTTAACAAGTTCTAGAAGCAAAACCACTTTTCACATGGCGAGTTCGTCCAAATCAAAACAAGTCAGATTAACCTTTCCTAAATTCAAAGAACTCCTTGTATCAGTCATTGAGAAGAGAGGATCCATAATGCTTGATGCATATGCTTGGGTCAAACAACAAGTGTCAATTAGGATAACACCTTTAGTCACAAGCTTCTATGGATGTGAGCATATTCTTGAAGCTCGACCTCCAGGTATAAAGCTCACACATCTAAAGATTAAGAAATCAGACCTCATATGTGACAGTGCCTCCAGAGGTTGATGGCTGACGTAGAGTCACGGTAGAAACAGCACCATTTGCTGACAAGATGCATACAGCTCTTGGACCCTGCTGTGAGAATGACATTATTTTTGTTGCAATGTCCTGCAGAAGAAGTTCGCATTTTCAATAGGAAAGAAACAAATGCCAATAGAACCAAAATATCAAAGGACACTGATGAAGCAAGCATGCTGGGGTAAGGTAAACAACAAATCAGGCGTTATTGTTTTCTTTTTTCCATGTAGAGATTGTTCTTGGGTGCGTGCATTATGTTGCACCAGATAAAGACTAAATAATATAGACAATAGCCATCAGAGAAAGAATAAATGAAATAGATACTAGTCATCTGAGAACGATCAAATGATATCAGACCAGCCAAGAGTAGATCCATTTTATTTCTTTTTCATCTATATTTTCATCTGAATTTTGTTGCACACCAATGTCATCTGCATACTCCTGCTTCATCCTTCTCAAATTCTCTCTTAGAACACAATAAATAGGCAGCTGTAGTATCATCAGAGTACTTGGTGCGTCCTATTTGCTAGTAAAGATTTTATAACACAAGTTAATATGTTGCATCAACCCTGCTCCATCCAGCCACATCATAGGTTGACCAGAATAATTATAGAGGGAACAGCGTGTTGCTATAACTTTTGGCCCTTTTCAAATAAATGTTACAGGGTAGACAAAAAAAAACATATTATTAAATAAGAAACAGCATACTTCTCCTACTGCAATGGTGATGATATGTGGAGTAAAACCCATCCCAGCCGAACCAGACAGCCACTCACCTAGCAAAACAATTACAGTTTGTGTCATTCAAATACCGCAAGGACAAGAGCAGAAAAAACAAACTTTAAGTTCAAATTATAGATCTCAGATAAATCCACCAATACTTGGGTCTCATTTTAATAGGATCACTCTTAGACAGTTAACGTATGAAAGGATTTTGAAATTATCCAGGAATTGAACACCTCTAGATACCCATATCAAAGATACATAAACAATTAAATACAAGCATATGGATACATGTATTTTTTATTATGTGCGCGCGCGCCCATATGTACATAAACATGTATAGCAACCGCTGCTGCATGTGGAATTTTCAGCACCTTGGAACACTATAAATTAGGTCATAATTTTTCATCAAGAACATAATTTTGCAATCCAGGATGCTTTATCAACTGCTGCTATGGCTTCTCCTTGAAGCTTCATCCATATTAATGGTTAACTTGGAGACTTGTTTATTGACCTAACCTGTGTTAGCTGCTTATAATATGCGCTTTACAGTTAACTAAAGGTTGCATTACTAACTAATCATTTCTTTTTCTTTCTTTTCTTTTTTCTTTTTGTTTCTGAATACTAAGTTAATAGCCCATCATTTCAAATTAAATTAACCTGTTTTTGGCTCTGTTTATCCCTACTTGATCTAGGTTAGAATGTCACTGGATGCATCTGACAGTTTTTAAATTCTACTCGTGCAATTTCACCTCTAAGTATATGAAAGAGAAGCATTCAAGATTTTCTGCACTTCCTGGCATGTTTGAATTGTAATGACAGAATCTTCTCCTTAAGTAAGAACCTATGATTCATCTCGGATGAATGACAAGCAATTTGGTCAACTATTTTAGATTAAAAAGAAGATCATTCACAGTACAGAAGATGCATTATGATGCTTGAAATTTTTTTAATTAAAGCATGCAACATGATCCCTTACACAAAGCGGTAATATTTCACCTAAAGCATGTCGACACAATGCCTTACACAAGGCAATAACCTTTTCAGTAAAATCCAGCATCAATTCATCCAAGTCCATCTAAACGAAACACAAAGAGCAACTTTTACAAAGAAATCTTACCAAGGGAAGCTAATTGTTGCTTCCTCCCAGTCCCTGGTGGCCGCCCTCTACCCCGCTTCTGGGATGGGGTTATTGTCCCTGGATGAGTAGAAAATGAGGAAGACAGTGCCAATGATACAGCCCCATCAGGTCCATATTTCCGGGGCCTTCCCCTTTTTCTTTTTACAGGTTCACCGGAGGGTGGCATTGTAGATGGCACACCCACATTGACTCCATGGGGTGAAATTGCTACTGGAAGCTCCATTGGTAATGTCGATCCCATGGTATTGGCTCCGATATTTGGTTGAAATGCTACATTTGTGTTAGATAAAGTATTTATGTTAGATGAAACATTCATACTACCAGAACTAGTTATCCCTCTGTGCATATAAAATGAGGCAGAGCCCGAAATCGCCATAGCATCCCTTCGATCCATGCATGTACTACTTGCTAGTCTCGCTCCCGAGAAAATTGAACCTGATTTTCAATTATTTGCAAAAATAGATTTCTCCTATCTTCTTTGAATTTTAGTGAGAAACCTTAGTATGATCAGCGAAGAAGGGAACTTTTCTACACGGTATGCCTTCGAGGCAAATGATGGGGACAAGTGCTATAGAGAGTACTGGATCATACAGCTCACATTCTAAAAAAAATTGTACTTCAATTCAAGCTGGGCAAAACTACAAAAGCAACATTTTCTCAAGAGATGAGAACCTAACAAGCTAGAAATGCAGAAAAAAGCAAAGAAAAGAACTCCAAGGTTTAAAGAAACTTAAAAAAGGAAGAGATTGTAAACAGCAAAATTAAATTATTAAAAAAGGCTAAATAAATGGAAAAGCTAAGAATCTTAAGCAACAAGAAGGGGAAGGAAAAGAAATTGAAATCTGAGAATCTAGGAACTTAAAAGATAAGACAAAAATGCTAGCTAATTTTTACAGCTTACCAAACCAAACCAGAAACAACATAGAAAATATATATTAAAAAAAAACCCTTCATTTTGAAGATAAACAGGTCCACAATCTCACCAAACCATTACTCAAAAAAACCTTAAAGATGAAGCCAAACCCCAAAACCAACACAAGATTTGCCTCAAGTCAATGCCACTGTCTAAACGACTCAAAGCCCAGGATTTGAAAATGTAAAGACAACCCTTTTTCTCTCCCAGACCAAGAAGTTGAAAACTAACAAGGATAAAAACAATAACTCAAAATAATGAACGGTGTTAAAAGTCGAACACTTTTCAACTCTGCAGTGGAAAGTTTTGAAAAAAACATACGAGGAGAGCATTAAAGGTCGAGCAGTTTTGTTCAGGACTGATAATGTACACAAAGAAAGAAAGGGCATAAGAATGAGTGTGTGAAGGAAGAAGTAATTATTCCTAGCTCTCTTTAACACAAGTCCTTATCAGAACGCACATTTCTATGGCAGACCTTTCTCTCTCCCTCCCTCCCTCCCTCACTGTTCTAAGTTCTAATAAATAAAAAAGCTTTATCCAAAAAAGGCTTTATCATCTCTGTATCTCTCTCTCTCTCGTTAAGTGATGATGATTTGCTTTCTTGGTTTTAATAGAGTTAGAGAAACAAACAAAAACTTTGAACAGAAAAAATGGTTATTCTTGGATAATACTGAATATCTTCTATCTTCCAAAATTATGAATACTTCTGGCTGTGCATGTGTAGCACTATCAACTGGTGTGCCAGAACTTCCTTTCCAATCCGCAGCCATTGGAGCGTGAGACACCACTCCCCCCCTTTTCTTTTGTTTTTTCTTATATTAAAAAAAAATACATAACCTTAAACCCAGGTTTGGCTTTTGGAGATTGCTGATAAATCCCCAAAAGAACTCGGTTTGGATTGAGTTATGTGGAGATGAAACTAAATGAGATAAACATTAACGTTTTTTTCCTCTATTCCTTACCGAAATAAACATTAACTAAACTAAAAATAGTTGTGGAATAATATATAATTTTTAGAATATATATTTTATATAAAACAAGCTTTAAAACATAAAGATACATACAAGTACCTTCGAAATTTATAGAATTAAAATAAAAATGATGTCAAAATTCTAAAATCCTTATATCTTTATTTGGGAATGAGTGTAAACAGCGTTTCTCAAAAATTTATTTATTTATTTTACTAAAAATTAATATTTTTTAATATATTTTGGATCGTTTTATTGTATTGATTTTAAAAATAATTTTAAAAAAATAAAAAAATATTATTTTAATATAAAAATATTTTAAAAAACAATCATAATTATAATTATACCCGTAAATAAACACGAGGCTTCAAATTCCAAAACAGTAGATTTAATATGCTTAAAAAAAAGCAATTATTATTATATTTTTTTGTTTGACACCCACCATGCTAATGATGACTCACGTTTGATTCTTAATTTAAAAGCCTTTTCTCTCTGCATGATGTTCAAACATCGACTGCGGTGGTGTAGTCTACGCGCCAGTGAATCGAGTAGAGTGCTTGAGCTCACATGAATAGGTATGGGACCAGAAGCAAGAGCGTAAACTTTGTTTGCACGTGACTTTTCTCTGTTACCACTAATTGAGCTCCGTCGTCGCCCATATCCAAAATATCTAAAAGGGGTGTGCTGATAACCCCACCCCACATAGCACGTACCTAATCCACAGTCACCCATCAGTTCATAATAAAGCATCGGTCTAATTTAATTTAATTTAATTTAATTATCAGTAAATATGATTTCACTACTTCTTTCACTCAATGGTATTTTTTCTTCATATAGAAGCAAAAAAAAAAAAAAAGGCTACTTCGAATTTTCGATGAAGATGTTGTCAATGAGGTATAGATTTGTTATTAATTTCAAGATTTTATTAGGATATTAATATTCAAAAATATTATTATTTAGTTACGAAGCATTCAGCTAAAAAAAATATTATATTAAGAGTCAGTACAATAGAATTCATAAAATCTTGATTTTTTTTAAAATAATTTTTTAAATATTTTAATATATTAAAGTTAAAAATATATATTTTGTATTTTTGGATGAGTTTTTTTTTTACTTAAATTAAATTATGAAAAGGTGTAATCTTGAAACTTAAAAAATGGAATTTGAGATTAAAATAGGTTGATTCTGTAACCATAATAGCTACGGGGCTAGGCTTTTTGTCTAGAACAGTTTTCGAGCAAGTTCTCCTAGATTTCCTAAATAATTCTTTTTTCCGGTTTATATATATATATATATATATATTTGTTAATATATATATTTGTTAATATATATATATATATATATATTTGTTAAGAGGTCAAGGTTGACTTGATAAAAAAAACTAAGATAATTTTGCACTTGACAGATTCTTTTCCATGCAGAATGCAAACAAGAGAAAGCTTATATTATATTGAAATAATTTTAATAAGGTCGAGGCTGTGGGTTATTTTAATAGATTAAGGTACGAGGCTGTGGGATTTATTTTAATAGATTAGGGTACGAGGCTGTGGGATTTATTTTCTGGGCCATACATGGAATCAAGAACATTAAAGGGTTGGAGCTTAGAATTCTCTTTGCAATTTTTTATTAGCTGGGGATATTTGTTGGTACTTGAGAACGAAGCCAAGCAGAGACTCTCTTGTTCTTTTTTCTAAATATATTAAAAAATATAAAAATTATATTTTAAAATTACATATAATTAAATTATTAAATTGAGAATATTATTTGATATAACAGATAATCAAATAATTATGATTCAAGTTTAAATTTTTTTTACTTGGCGGGATATTAAAAAACTATATAAATAATACATTATCACTTCATTTAATAATTTAAGTTATTGGATTAAGATGGATATGAGTTATTAAATTATAGATATAGATAGTTCCTGGATCTCGTTTGGAAATTCACATCTTTTTCATATTTTAAATCTTAATTTATCAAATAAATAAAACTATTTAATGCTAGAAATAAAATCAAAATAAAAACAGTAAAAATCTGAATCCCGTTGTCACAAACTCTTAGATGGGTTTTATTTTATTTTATGGAATCCAACATTTTATATAGAAATAAGAATTTCTCTAAAATCGTGTGCTTCATATCATGGAATTGTTCTCTTCAAAATTCTCACAGTGAAAATGTATTGGGTTGTATAGAAGAAGTAAAGGGTTTTCATTTAGCCCAACAAGAAATTGCAGAATCACGAGGATATATTGAGGAGCCATGCAATTATGGGAAGAAAATATTGTGAATGATTGGTTGATCAAGAAAAAAAAACCTTGACAGGAAGATTGTGGACATAGTTGCAAGGAAAAAAAAACCTTGACAAGGAGATTATGGATATAGTTCATAGTTGTGGTTTTACCCTTTGAACACATCAATTTTTCATCATCAAAAGATTCAAAACCAATGCTTTTATTGATGTTGACCTCACATAAAATGGACTCTTGATAAAAGTTATGACCGCCCAACATGCTTCCAACTTTGAATGAAGTGGGACTGCAAGGGGCTAGCGGCAGAGAGCCTCTGGTGATCACTGGCCTACCAAGATGGGTTTTTTATATCAGTCTTGAGTTTGACCTTCTCTCTCAAGATCTCTAGATAGTACTTAATCAGCTAATTGATTATGATTACTTCCATAGAATCAGCTAATTGATTATGATTGCTTCCATGCTTACATTAGAATACACTCCTGGATTATCCCTACATCCAAAGGAAAAAAATGGTTTACATGGGATAGATGACCAAATCTAGAGTCTCTTGTGACATAATCTTTCCTACTTGCCGAAAATTAGTTGAGCAATGAGACATGGCTTTTGGTGCTGATGAGTATTTTGACCTTTAGGTTTAGGAGTAGAGTAAAAGATGCCGAGATAATTATCACTATCAAAGTATACACATCGCTGCCTGAAAACAGGTTCCATCAAAAGGGATTCAATGAAAAATTTAGCTGAAACATTAATATAGTAGAAATTGACCGAGTACCAAGACTTCCACCAGCAAAATCCACCCTGCAATTGCAAAAAGCTGAGAGCTATTCTACTGTAGGCCTCCATGTCGAGCATCCAGACACATACTGCACCGATGTTTGACCTGGCCAGCCTTTGCAAATAATTGTCACTCATGAAACGCAGGGCAATGGGAACATGCACAAGATTTCAAACCTGGTGGAGTTACAGTCACTGAAAAGGGGAGGCCGGTGATGTAAATTGAAGATGATTATTACTGCAATAAAAAGGGACATCAGTGAATCGGAAAAAAGGAAAATGCCGTTCATCGACATCCAATATCTTAAAGTGGAGAGTGAATACGAGGGGGGAAAAGAGAAAAGGATGCAGGAGTTGAAAAGCAAAGATTATGTTGGTTGGTGGATCAACCCTCAACCTATATTTGTTGAAATGTAACTGCGTTTCTAAGAATAAAACAAGTGTTGTTTTGACCACGAAACTCTATTTGTTCCTTTGCCTATTTCCTTTTCCTAGAATAAGCTGTGAAGTCACTGTTCGAAGCATCAACAATTATTAAATACAATGGACGAGGAGGAGCATTGATGTTAAAATAAAGGATTCTGGGTGGGTCTGCCTTTTTAAGTGTAAAAGTAAAATTAAAATATATGAATCAGAAAGAGAAAAACTAGATTTTTATCCGAATTTATTCCGTTTTTCTGGAAAAAAACAGGAGAGAATCATATCTTCTAAAAAAAAAAAATATCAAAGACTTTCTCGTGTGGATAAGTGAAGTCGTTTATTAGAGTTTCGGATTTTGACATGTAACGGTCCCCAGCTATAAAATCTACAATTTGCATAAATGTAAACCACAGGCATCAAACGTTGTTCTGAAGTGGATGAACCCGTAAAAATGACAACCACACATACGAAAACGACTGTTTTGATCACAGATACAAAGGAATCTTCCTCTCTCTTTTTCTCGTCTTCTCAGGCCTAGGGTTTGAACTGTACAACTTTAGAGACCGGCCCGGCCCGGGTATGGGTGCGCCACATCTTTTATGGCTCAGGAACTCATGAAAGCTAGCAGCATGCTCCATCAATGAAGATTAATTGCAGCTGGTACTTGATTGTTCAAAGAATAGGCTCAGTATCAATTCAATCCCCATGCAGTTCTTGCACGATGTCAGGGTGTCTTTGTTCAGGGAAGAAAAAAAAAAAGGAAGTCAGGGTGTCTGATATCTCATGGGTTCGAATTCTTCCAGTAGAGCAGAAGGTCATGCGTGCTCTATGCTTCTTCAAGAGGCACGCGGTGAGGGATGATAAGGCTGCGGAAAGCCGAAGGGAATGTTTGATTATAACGATTTCATGTACTGTACGTTATTTCAAGGATTTGCTAAAAACAGCCTAAAAGAGCCGTGATGCTGCTGTCTTCTTTTCTTTTGGTCGACTGGAGGCCGACATGGGCCTTAACACTATGCTAAGTATATTCTCACATACACAAGAGCCCCAAGGGGTTCGAAGGAGGACAGCCTTCAAAGGAAGCGAGCCCTGGCAAGTTCATCATGCCAGGGTCTGCCACTGCTTCGTTTATCCCTTCTAATCTCCATTCAGAACAATGGGGAACACAATGGCATGACTTCTTTGAACCATGAAAAACTCATAAGCTCATTGAAACAAGAGAAACAAAAATGTTTGCTAGACAAGCACAAACTCTATAATACTATGCAGGTCCTCTATGATACAAAGATCCTCCCTGATGAAGAGATTTTCAATAAAAACGTTTCATTGAATAAGAACCCATGAAAACAAGTCAATCAATAGGGACATACCCACAGGAAAAGCATAAGCACAATAGACTTCCGCCCACAAAAACTCCCAATCTTTTTGCTCAATAAACCATGGTTGCAGCAGCTAAAACTGATGCCACTTCCCTTCTATTTATCAGGCTCTCAAACTTTGTTTGTCAGTTAGGAGCTTCAAAATAGCATAATTAACCAATTTACCACAAGTCAGTGCTAACTATCTCACAGAACTCATACCGATTCTTGTTAGCTGTATCACACATCACAGCAAAAGTTCTGACAGAAACTCTTGCTAGAAAGATGAATCTATATTTAGCTTCCATGATTGACTTTGCACAGAGGAAAATCCTCAAAAGTTTTCATAAAATCTCTGTGCACCTTATTTAGCTGAGGCAGCGGATTGACAGACTCTCTTGAAAAAGAATGATTAAAATAATATCATTCTAATTCCAATGACAGGATATGCAAAACCAATGATAGCAACAATGCACCAATCCTCATACCAACCGTACAGTTTCAAACAAATTCCTAAAAGCCTCAGAATCTGAGCTTTTAGGATTCCTCACTAGCATTCAGACATAAAGATCAGAAACAATCTAATAACTTAATCCACCTATCTTAAAATCTAATTCTATAGTCAAAATTTTCATTCAATTGGTCGGAAGCATACTATCCCTCCTCTCAAAGTAAAATATCATGGGTGAATGGCAAGGAAAGCATTAACAATTTTCACCTCATAACATATATTGCTCAACACCCTCTCAACCTATGGTATAGTCACAAGTGCATAACAACAATATACTGTGAAAAATCCAAAATTTGCCTTGCTTATCTTCGAGATGCAAATTTATCAAAACAAACGCGAGATTTCGTAAAAATAACACGAAACATAAAGTTCCCTATATCTGAATTACAAAAGACGAAGCTACATTTTCAGCACCCAATATACTACTACAATTCACTAGCATTTCAACATAAGAAAAAGAAAAGAAAAAAAGAAGATATAAACATGAACCTCATTTATCAAGTTCCATTGCTTGATCAGCTTTAGCTTTCGCCAATGCGCTCAATTTGGTCTTCACCTTTCTTTTCCCTACTTGAAACCCACTTCCACCTTTCTTGTTTTTCTTGTCTTTACCATCAACCTAAACACAAAAATACCCCCAAAAATTAAACTAAAAACCTTAATTCTAATTCAAACATGTTAATTATAAGCAAAGAAATTACATAAACAAAAAAGAAATAAGCTTACTTTCATCTTGTTTCTCTTTGCTTGAAGCTTCTTCTTTTGCTTTTCTTTCTGTTCTTTCTCTCCTAATATTACCAAAAAAAGGAATCAATAAGAAGCAAAAAGATATATAAATGGAGAGATTGAGAGAACGGAAAGGAAAATTTACGTTTAAGCTCGAATTCGTGTTGCCTCTTTCTACGAGCCAAATCGTTCTTCTTCGACATTTTGTACGGAACGCCGAGGGAAAGATAAACCCTAACCCTAGAACTATAAAGATTAATCGGCGAAACGAAAGTTGGTTTTGTTTTACTCTTTAGTCCTTCGTGTTTAATATGGTCATATTTCTCTCCCCTTAAACTTTATTTATTTCGATTTTTGGTCCCAGCCGACTTCCATAACTCCATTTATCTTCTGCAAACAGAACAAATCGAGCCGATTTCTTTGCTGGTGAAGTTAAACCGAACCGACCCCACCCCGCAAGTATTTTTTCTTTTCTTTTCTCAGAGTAAGGCATCCATGGGGTCTGTCTAAGATCACCACCCCTGTTTTCAAATTCGTAGGATAGGTTACAGCAACACAGAACGATCTTGATGAATCTTAAAGCTTCATAGCCATTGATAAGTTTAAAGATTTAGACAAGATGGTAGATTTTCAACACTAAAGCAGGAACCGGGCCTCGAGCCCTCTAGTTTTCATGTCAACTTGCCAGATTGAATTAGGTTTGATTAAAATGGTCATTAACTCCTTCCTAGGAACAGATGCTCGCCTCGTGCCAGTCCGGCTGTCCTTGATAAGAAAAAAAAAAGGGTGTAAAAAGGTGCAGTCAAAGGAGTGAAACGGCGCTGCCTAACAAATCATAATTAAGGTGGCAAAATGGAAATGATTACGGCGGGAGGGAGCAAGAGAAATGATGACATGTTCTCTTTTGGACCTCTTGAAACTGTTCCATTCTTTGAACAAAGACCACTTCTTTCCAGTCCAATCTCCCCCCCAAAAAAAAAAAGTCACAAAAACAGCTTGCAAAAACTAATTATTTTGTTCCAATAATAATAATAGTCACTTGTCTGCTACATGAAAATATTTATTAAAATAATATGCAAGATTCTATCCTTGTCGGTTATAATTGACTTATATTTTTATAAGTTACTCAAACAAATACTAGCCATATTTTCATACGACATTATACGAATTTGATCTGATCTGATCTTGGTTTCAAAAAATCTAAATTCTTCAGTTTTTATCTTTCTTTGGTTGTTCATCAAATCTTAGGCCCATTTTATCTTGTTTCTATCAAACCCCCTTTTTTATTTGGGTTTATTAATTTATTTCTTTACTAGAAATCTTGAATCTTTGAGCTTTGATTTGTAACTAAAACAAAAAAGGGTGTGCGAATATATATAGTTCGAGTTGCTGTTAAGCTCTTGCAGTTATATAGCTTAAGTGGGTTTCTGTTGTGGTTGACTGGACTTGAAAAGTTTGAATCTTTCTGTACTAATATTTGATTTGATCTGTTAAGTTTGGTTATTTTATGATCTGGGTTTAGTTTCAGCTACTGGGTTGGTTGTGTTACTTGTTTATAGCAGGATTGTATTAAAAGGGGCAGTAAATTAAAGTTTTGGTTTTTGAGGGAGACATAGAGAGAGTTGGTGAGGGGACCATAATTGTAATAAGCTTTGATTTGTGATTATTGAGAGATGGGGAGTCAGTGCACTAAGCTTACTCCTTGTTGCTTAGATTCACAGTTCAAGGCAGCTGTTGTTGAAGTTCCCAGTGTTGGTGGGTCAAAAACTTTGGTTTTTTCGGTAAAGAAAGTTTATATTATGATGGGTCATAAACTCATAATTGTTGCGTCTTGGTTTTTATCTTGTTCTAGGAAATGAAGAGAAGAGTGAGGTTAATGACTTGCCTACATTCCGTGAATTCACATTTGAGCAGCTGAAAAATGCAACATCTGGTTTTGCAGTAGAAAATATCGTGTCTGAGCATGGGGAGAAGGCTCCTAACGTTGTTTATAAAGGGAAGCTGGAAAATCAGAGAAGGATTGCTGTTAAACGATTCAATAGAATGGCTTGGCCTGATGCTCGACAATTTTTGGTGCCTAACTTCTATCCCATCTGCTGATGTACTTGAATTATATGTTTGCAGTTTTGATTTCAGTTTGTAGTGTGCCCTTTATAAAACATTAACAAATTGGCATCAAATCTGTCTATACATGCACTTTGCTCGAGCAGCTGTTACAAATTTATGTTGTCTGGTGTTCATCCTCAATGATTGTTTTGCTTTCATTCAGTATAGTACCATGGTTTTGAATTATACTAAGAGGCATGGACTACCTTCAATGGGGATTAGTATGACTAGGATCGACCCCCTCCCTTCTCTTTCTCTGCAAGGAATTCCCATTTGTTTTGGTGCATGATGCTTACCCTTTACTATAAATCCTTCCTTCAGTCAGCAATAAGCCAACTTCTGCCGTATCCTTGTTCAATTTGAGGTCATCTATTCATGAAACAAACCTTGAATATCTGATGTGCAATGTCAAAATCTGCTTATGTGTCCCCATTGAGTTCATAAAGACTTGCTTGAAGAAATACCATGGTTTGAGTTTACCGTGGTCATAACTTGAAGACAATTTTCTGTTACATTAATAGGAGGAAGCAAGATCTGTTGGCCAGCTACGGAACAATAGATTGGTGAATTTGCTTGGTTGCTGTTGTGAAGGTGATGAGAGGCTGCTTGTAGCAGAATTTATGCCCAATGAGACACTTGCTAAACACCTTTTCCATTGTAAGGCTTATTTCCAATCCATGGACAAGGATTCAGGCTAAAATTTGGTTGCATATTTGTGATCATATTTTTGGGCATTTGATTGAAATTTCCATCTTTAATATGGTATAATAGCACCAATTTTGTTTCTATTGTAAAAACTGAATGACAGTCTTTCTACAAGTTTGATTATACGGGATTTAAACAATTCAATTCTGTCTTGAATCAGGGGAAACACAACCTATAAAATGGGCGATGAGATTAAGAGTTGTTCTACATCTTGCAGAAGCTCTAGAATACTGCACAAGTAAAGGGCGTGCCCTTTACCATGACCTTAATGCCTATAGAATTTTGTTTGATGAGGTAGGTACTTCTCTTTCTCCATTTCTCCGAAACCTTTTCCTTGTTGGATTCTAGCTGCATTCTTTGTTTACATGTTAGAATTATGCAGGATGGTAATCCAAAACTATCAAGCTTTGGCCTCATGAAAAACAGCAGGGATGGAAAAAGTTATAGTACGAATCTAGCTTTTACTCCTCCAGAGTATTTGAGAACTGGTACGTAATTCTTGTTAACAATACCATATATTAGCTGCTTTGATTTTGTGATTTCCTGAAATTGAAATCAGGAGATCCATGACCAGCTGATAGATTTATGTAATTAAATTTAATGTTGAGACCACTTACATTACCACCTGTGAAGGGCCTTGCCGACTGACCTGCTTTAGGTGTTATATATCAAGATTCTTGAAGCACCACAAATCAGTAGTTCCCATATACTTTGTTTGGAATGTTTAAAGTGTTCATGCTGAAAAAAAATTATGATGCATTACATTACTGTTCTTCTGACCTGCCAAAAAAGGTTTTCAGAATTTAGATCTACATATTGACGCTCATATAATATTATCCAGGATAATGCAGTTTATTAAAGTCTTGAGAGATGTGCAGTCTCTTGATGAATTCCTTCGCAGGCATGCTTTTCTTGGAATGTATAGAGTATGATGAGATTGTGGTGATATCTATTAATGCTACCTGCATTCCCAGACTAGAGAATTTGGACTAAATTGTACTTTTCTGCATAATATCTTGTAGTGGTAATTTTAGGTCAACATGGCTGTTTGATTGTGTTCTTGCATGATGCGCTGCAATGGGTTAGGCATTAGTATTATTTACTCGGATTATAAGTTAATCCAAGACTTTGCTTATATCCCTTGTCTTTTTTTCAGGGAGAGTAACTCCAGAGAGTGTAATATATAGCTTTGGCACTCTTTTGCTTGACCACCTCAGTGGAAAGCATATCCCCCCAAGCCATGTAAGTGCTTATCATTCAAAATTAAATTTACTAGCTAGCCATCATATGGATCTGTTGACTGAAATTATGGGTCCACCTACAAATTAATCCTTGTAACGAAAAGAAAAGAAAAAACTATGTATTTTCCTCCCATGCTTACAAATTCTTGTTACAGAAGCTTGTCCACATGAATCTAACCTCAAAGTAAATTGTTCCAGGCCCTTGACTTGATACGGGATAGAAATCTTCAGATGTTGACAGATTCTTGCTTGGAAGGGCAGTTTTCCAATGATGACGGGACTGAGTTAGTACGCTTGGCTTCTCGATGTTTGCAGTATGAACTCCGAGAACGACCAAGTCTGAAATTCTTAGTTGCTGCTTTGACTCCTCTTCAGAAGGAAACTGATGTATGTTTATTCATTTATCAGTCATATCTTCTATACTTCTCGTCAACTCCTTGTTTGGGTGCCTGCAGATTGCCTATGTTATCATTTCATCATGTAGTGAAAACTTTTTGAGTCTAGAGCCTTCTGTTGGATGAAGACTTGTTAGGAATTTTAGAGGGTAATTTTCTTTGGACTGATTTCTAGAGAGAAAACTTGCTGTAAAAAATGAAAATTTGGTTGTGGATGCCTATAAATATATGAATTCCCGAAATGGCAGTGGAATTTGTCTTATGTTCTTCTGTTGATTGTCCATACGCTTAAACCATCAGGGACTGCTTGTAACCAAACTTGAAAGTTGAAGCAAGTATTAATTAGTTTTTATGTTTCCATTTCCTTCCCTGTGCAGGTTCCTTCTCATATCTTGATGGGAATCCCACATAGTGCTTCATCCTCTCCTTTGTCACCATTCGGCGAGGCTTGCTTAAGAAAGGACCTGACAGCCATACATGAGATCTTAGACAATATTGGATATAAAGATGATCAAGGAGTGGCAAATGAGGTTCTCTATTTCCTATTAAAGCGCAAATAGCAGATGTTTAAGCATATCATTTACCGGGCTTATTGATTCTTGTTATACTCACATTTCAAGCAATTATTCATTACTAAAGCTTTCTGCTATTTTCTCTCTCATATAAATTGCAATTGCTCACTGGTTCATTCTGCTTGCCTGTTCTCTGACATGTCAAGAACCCAGATAAGATTGTAACTCGAATATTTTTCTTACATATGCTGCAGCTCTCATTCCAGATGTGGACAGACGAAATGCAGGAAACATTAAATACGAAGAAAAAGGGTGATGCTTCTTTCAAGCAGAAGGACTTTAGAGTTGCAATTGAGTGTTACACTCAGGTTTTCTCCTCGTTTCAAATTTGTCAGTTTTTGTTCAAGAATTATGTCAGGAATTACTTTTACATTAATTCTCGGTTAATAATACAATTATGCTCTTCTCGGTTAATAATACAATTTCCTTATCATACCAAGCTACCTGATTTTAGATTTTTTTTCCACTTGTTTTAACTTCAAGTCTACATATTTTATTTGATGGAGTTTCTTCTATGACTTGCAGTTCATTGATGTGGGAACTATGGTTTCCCCAACTGTTTTTGCACGGCGGAGTCTGTCCTATCTCATGAGTGACATGCCTCAGGAAGGTCTAAGTGACGCAATGCAAGCCCAAGTCATTTCCCCTGTATGGCACGTGGCATCTTATCTTCAGGCTGTTGCTCTTGCTACACTTGGAATGGAAAATGAAGCACATGCAGCACTCAAGGAGGGTACAAATCTTGAATCCAAGAAGAATGCGGACTCTGGACAAAAGTGAAACGCAAAATGCTTTCTGGTGGCTGATGAATCTCCTCAACCCTATCTTATTGTGGTGTTATTTTTATGAAGATAACCATGTGGCATTGATTGTGGGATCTTTACTTCCATGTACATCAGGGCAGTGAAAGCTTTAGTCAACTCCATATTGCTGTCAAAGAAAGCAACTCTTTCTGATGAATTTTTCGTGATGATATCTTGGAATTGAGGTGTCTCAAAATATGTTTTTTGGGTAGGCTTTGGCATTTCTTTCTTGTAGGTATGCAAGTTCTTTCATTCTTTGTGTGGTTTGCTCCATTATGTAAGTAGTATGATTCCAAAATTTGTCCTGCCACTTCCATTATAAACAGGGGGGGAAAGTTATTTATTTTGAGGAGAAAAGAAGATGAGATGGAAAAAAACACTGACAAGATTGTAATTTGTGTAAAGATACATCTAGTCCCTTGCAATTTCTTGCTAAATGATGTTGATTGTTTGAGGCATTAAAATTTCAGTTTGCTCACTTTGGCAAATCTTACTTCATATTGTGTTTCACATCTTGAAACTTCACAGAAAGTAGACATAGATTTACTAAGCATGAACTCTGGAAGCTCGCATCCGCTTCTGGGGAGTATCTCATCTGAGGTGAGCTTTAGGGATGGCTATGGATTTCTAAGATTCAAGAGACGAGAGTGAGATGGATAGAAGAAACAGATTTTAGTTTTGGTCTGCAACAGGGGTTCTTGAGGGTTAAATGGAATTCGTGCTCTTCAATTCTTCATTGAAAGCGTTGTAATCAGAATGAGAAGACCCGCCTTCTTCAACAGCTCTCTTTGCCATTTCTCCCAGCTTCCTTGCTCTGTTCTCAATTCCTCTACTTCTTTATCTTCCATGATGACCTTCTCTATGGCATCTTTCTTCACACGATCACCAACCAATGCAGCCCCCACCTGGACACCAACCCTTACTCCAATATTTAATGTCCCAGTCACCAACTTTTCATTATAAAACTGCTCCGCAGAAACAGGCCATGTTACCATTGGAACTCCAGCCATTATTGCTTCGAGTGTGGAATTCCATCCACAGTGAATCACGAATCCTCCTGCTTCTTGTTCAAGAATCAAAAGTTGTGGTGTCCATCCTCTTATGATTAGGCAATCAATCATCCTTGTCTTCTTCTTTATTCTTCTTCACCACCCAAATGAATTGCTGCCCGGACACTGCAAGACCTGTTGCGATTTACGTAAGTTGTGAAGCAGCAAAGTTGGCCAGACTTCCAAAGCATACATAAACAACTGAATTTGTTTTCTTTGAACTGAGCCATTTCAAACACTCGTGTTCATCGATGGAGGCTTCTTTACCTCTCTTTGCCTTGTTTTGAGTGTCACAGTTCCAAAACCAAAAGGGGCCTATATGCCATGCCTTTCTTCCTAAAACCTTCCTGTAATGATCAGCATAACCTGACTCAAGCTCATAGAAGCTGTTGACAAGAACTCCATTGCTCTTGATCTCTGATTCTTTCATATCTATATACATCTTTGATAAATCATGAGTTTCTCGTTTAATATAATCTGGCTGTTGTTGTCTTGTCAATTTGATCTCGCTTGGAGAATTTGGGATGAAAAAAAGGATCTGTATCAGATGATACCATCTTGTGAGGCCCATACAATCTCCCACATTCTATAGCACATGAAGAGAAGAAACGTGTTCCATGGAAAACAAATCTTGGAATTCCACAATTAGATGCAACATCAGTTGACCATGGGAAGAACCGGTCTGAAACTAAGCAAGTGGGACTGTACCTGTTCAGGAGCTGTTCGTGAGGGTCAGCAAGCATGGCTGTGGGCCTGTGGCCTTGAAGAATTTCTGCTTCATTTCAGAAGATTCAGCTATGTCTAAAGATTCACATCCTTAAGGCAATCCAACCTCCACACAAGGGAATTTGATTGTTAGAACATCAACTTTCTTGGTTCTCTCTAACAGCTTGGAGACATGAGTTGCGTCGACCGGAGTTGTGATTATGCTTGTCCTTAAGCCTCCTTTTATAGAGAAGAGTTTGGCCATGTCTATAATTGGAATTGTATGACCTTGAGCCATAAATGGCAACAGGAAAATGTGAAGCTGGTGGTTTTTTTGGCTATCCATGGATGATGGGAAGCTCCTGATGGAAGTATAGACTTAAAAACTGATTGAGCTAATACTATGTTAAAATAATATTTTTTTATTTAAATTTAAAATTTATTTTTAGTATTAATATATTAAAATAATTTAAAAATACTAAAAAAATTAATTTCAAGTAAAAAAATCAAGATTTTTAAAAAGCAGGATCACGCTTCTAAATACCCCATAAATAACCTCTTTAGTTTAGTAAAATAAATTAAATAGCTCTTCTAATTTTAAAATTAATTAGTTCATTGACCAATGTTAACTTTTTTTCCTTTCTCTATTTCTTAAAAAGAAAAAAAAATGGAAAAGAACATGAAATGAACAAAAGGACTAATTAATTAGTTTTTGAAACTAGAATGATTATTTAATTTATTTCTTAAAACTAGAGGGGCTAATTTATAATTAGCCCCTCAATCATAGCTAGCATAAAGCTCATCTCATGAATCATATGACATATCAAAGAGATAGACCTAGATTGTGGAGAGAGATGACCTTGGTCCAGCTAAGGATAACGGCTGTTTGGAATGCAAATAACTAAGGGTTGTTCAGGATTGCATTTTAAGTAGTATTTTTTTAAAATTATTTTTTATAATTTTAGATTGTTTTAATGTATTAATATTAAAAACAATTAAAAAAATATATTATTTTAATACATTTTTTAAAAAAAATATTTTAAAAAACAATTACTACCACACTTTCAAATATCATATTTCAAAATATATCTATATTTATTTGTTGGAACAATGAACAGAAAAAATGTAACTCCATGTAGTAAAAAATCAGTGAAAAAATAAGTATTATTATACACAAAAATGGAACTCGTATTCAAAATGCATTGGATGAGCACTACTCCATTCAGCAACCTGGCAAGGCACTTGTGTACAATTTTCATCTTGCCGAAGCAAATAGAGCCTATGCCAGAAAATGACTAAAACAAGCATGTGAATCCAATATGGAGATTTCATCATATTTCTTGTAAAACCTACAATTGTGCAGCCATTCCAACAAAAGTTAAACGCATCACAACTTCTAAATCATTCACAGCATCCCCTAATGATCATGGGTGAGGCTCCATATTCTTATTGATACATACTTTCCTTTCAACTAACAGTTAGGGTGAGTGGGGAGGACTAGCCTACAAAGTCACTCGAGCAGCTCGGAATAATTCCTTTGTTCTTCCATAGTAGATTGGCTTACTGCCAGGAAAGGTGATAAAGTTCCAGCCAAAAGCTGATCCTCCAACAATATGCGTCCCTTGATTCTCACTGTATTCAGCTTGCTGCTTTTCAGATGGTTTTGCAAAAACCTGGCCTGGCTGGGACTGATCTGCTGTCTCTTGGAGCTGCTCCTGGGGCTTTAGTCCCACCCCACTTTCACTGGAATTTGGTGTAATTTTCCACTTTGTTATAGTGGCCTTTTCTGCTGTCATCTGCTTGTATAATTCCATAAGCAGCTTCAGCTCTGAGAAGCACAAGTTACACGGTCAAAAGCATGTCTTATGAGCCAACATGCAAATTGCTACATCTACCATCAAAGAGCGATCTGGATTATTGCAAATGATTAATCTAATTGTTTTCTGACTAGCACACAAGAGACACTAAACGTCCTAATAGGATCAAAACCTTACCAATTTTCCATCAAATCATGCTAAAATGACTCTTTCCATAAGAAATGCAGAGAAGCTTAAGAGAGAGTTTCAGATAGAAAAGACTGCAAATGTTGTCATAGCAAAGCATCGGTGAACAACAACAGGACAGACTTAAATACAGCATGTAAATTCCAAGTCCTATACAACTATTAGCAATCATTCCACGTGAGGTAAATTGATGAGTGCAAAAAAGATCACATTTTCATTCAACTATTGTACAAGGTCAACGATGCATACATTCGATGATACAAAAGGGCAAAATGACGAACTTACTTTCTTGAAGTTCCTCAGCTCCCTTGCAACTCCGGAAGTCCGCTGTTCCAAGCATCTTCAACAAAACAGAAGAAGTTTAAACCCATCCCATCTTAACATCAACATTTCATGCATAATTAACTTAATGATCGATGCACTAACAAATGGAGACATGTAGTCACCAACTGCAATTCACTGTAACTCTCCAAATGATACAAAGAAACCATTCACTGGTGTATTCTGTGTCACTTAACACTCTCAGACAAGGTTTTCGTAATCTCAAACAAAATTAATAGAACAGGGCTCAAAATCTGACCAAGCAGGCAAATATAAGGAATTATTTCAAGTACACTCCACCGAGGGCTTGCAAGCAGTGAAAATTATATTTCAAGGTCATACTTCAACAGTAAATTATGAACTTTTATGAGAATGACAAATTACAAACACAATGGAACTTAAAAATGAAAAGCATGATCAGATCCCACGAACCAAAATTACCAAAAAGAAAAGTTTAATAACAAAAGAACAAAATGAATTCAAGCCTAAATTAAAACCCAAGACTTAAAATTTAATGATGGGTGTCTAAAAATGTACCTCAAGAACATGGGGTCTGATATCTTTGACAACAGCACGCATCTTGAAGTAGCTGCATTCTTGAATTGGACCACAATTGTCAAGTGGTCTCTTCTTGCTTTCAGGAGGGACAGAAGAAGGTGGTGGTATTGGTGCTGCTGGAGGCGGTGCTGGTGCTGGTGCTGCTGGAGGCGGTGCTGGCGCTGGTGCTGGCGCTGCTGGAGGCGGTGGCGGTGGCGGTGGCGGTGGCCGTGGCGCTGGTGCTGCTGGAGGCGGTGCTGGTGCTGGTGCTGGTGCTGCAGGAGGCGGTGCTGGCGCTGGTGCTGCTGGAGGTGGTGGCGCTGGTGCTGCTGGAGGCGGTGCTGGTGCAGGTGCAGGTGCAGGTGCAGCTGGTGGCGGTGCAGGTGCAGGTGCAGGTGCAGGTGCTGGTGCTGGTGCTGGTGCTGGTGCTGCTGGAGGCGGTGCAGGTGCTGGTGCTGCTGGAGGCGGTGCAGGTGCAGGTGCTGGTGCTGGTTCGACTGGAGGGTCAGATGGGGCAGTGATAGGTGGGTCTGGGTTTGGGTCCGGATCTGTGCTTTGAACGGGTGGGTTTTGGGGGATTGGTGGGTCCTGGTCATGGTCATGTTCATGGTCATGGTCATGGACTGGTTGTGGTTCTTCCATTGAATTGATGCAGTGTGTTCTGCGAGTTGATTTTGGAATTAATTCTGAGTTTCAACTAATAAAGATTAGATGGTTGCTTTGCTGACTACTGAACTAACTGAGAGAAATGTTTGGTTGTAGGTTTTAGCCAAGACATGGTTGAGACTTGAGAGACACTGACACGTTTACGTGGCTTCAATATGAACTGGTCAAACATAAGCTTGCTTGTTTGGATGGTTTTTTTTTTATTTTTTGAAGGAAATGATAATTATTTAAAAAATATATTTTTTTAATAACCCAATATTCAGACCAGTTTATGAACATTACAACTAATTTCTAAATTTATTAAATATTTTGCAAGCTCAGTAAATATATAAGGTACTGTAAAAATAACAAATATAAACATAAAAGCACGAATTCAAAATATATAAATAGGATAAAACCTACCATAATTACTGAGTTGCAAGCCTGGATGTAAAAAAAAAACATTTTTATGAGAGCTTGTAGATGCCTACAGAAACGAATTCTAGATGATAATACGATGCCTACAGAATCTCAAGTTTAGAGGTAAGTGCAGTGCATATGGATGGCATGAATTCCTTAAGAGAGCTTTTTTGTTATTAATTTGATTGATTGAACACTTATATATTTTTTATTTTAGTTAATTAAATATAATTGTTTAAATTATAAAGGGATTATTCAATAAAGAGTATGATGAGATATTGATAAAAAGGAGGGTGAAGTTGATAATAATGAATTATACAATAAAAAAGAGTATTTAATTATTTTCAATTTTTAAAAATACATTCAATTGATTATATTGATTTTTCTTCTTGTGTGTTTGGAAATAGTGGGCTTAGCCACAAAAGAAAATGACAAGTTTATCCCTTTTCTTCTTCAGTTATATTGGAAAAGGCCGGTTATAAATCAAACTAAAACCAAAGGTTAAATGAGTATTTAGAAAACTCTTAATTGATTCAATTCAAAAGTTTTTATGAAATTTTATATTTAAAATCTTTTTTAGTGTTAAAAAATTGAGTTCCAAATGGACTGCTATAAAAGTAAATAAAAAATAAACATTTCTGATTTGTAATTTTAAAGTGGGGAAATTTATTGTTAAAATTAATTTTTTAAAAAATATTTCTCTAATTCTTAAAAAAAAAACATTTGAAAAAAATAAGATAAAAATATTGGGAATTAAATTAAATTCCTAATTATTATGATTGAATAACTTTCATCTTATATACTTAGTTCATTCTCTGAATAGACCTCACAGTTCTTTAAAAACATACTGAGTTTTTTAGATTTTATTCAATATTAAAGGCACAAAATTGTAATTTAACTGATAATTTTATAGATAAAAAACTCACAGTTTTTTTCTAGTTCATACGAAATTTAAACTTGGTATGTAATGGTTACATTGTAGAAGGCCTGGATCAACCTGATGCCACAACAAATTACATGAGAAAACTGTATATAATGAATCAAGCATCAGACCAGTAAATATCCATTTCTCCCCAGTCGCTTTCGGGCACTCCTAATGCTTTCCAAACTGCTTTCGAGGCATCAACAATGTTGTTAGCACAAGGAGGCTGGTAATCGTGGTCAGAATCACATCCCATTGTAGAGTCACACTCATCCACTACCATGGCCTTGACACTCTTTCCATTCCCATGAATATTTATGGAGTTTAAGCATCTATTCCCGTTGTTATACCATCCAGTTGAAAGCGCCACCACAGGCGTGTCATCCGAGTGGTATTGGTTGTCGCATTCTGATGGCGCACCACCGTCTCCACCTTTCTGAAAGCTGTTCAATGTCAAGGTTGCTTTTGTGCTGCTGGTCACACGCGGTGAACACTTGAAAATGGGGTAAAACTTGCCATCTGCGCAACAATCAGAGTCATTCTCTTGATTGCATTGGTTTGGAGGAGGCTTTCTCCCTTCTATGCTCCCACTGGGCTTGCAAGTCTGAGCCTGAATGGTTAAACAAAATGTAACAAGAAAAAGAAAGCAGAAAAGGAGAGCAGTTGAGCAAACTTGATTCTTCATCTTCTATTTGCTCCTTTTGTTCAGCGATGATTTGGTCTGAACTCTGAAGAGTTTGAATCTCTGCCGATCCTTATATAACGATAAACTAGGACAATTTAGTAGCTTTTTATGAAATGTGAAACGAGCAGAATGCCCTTCTTATCACGGCATACATACGAGCCATAATTTTGTATCTATTGTTGATTCCTTTGTGTAGAGAAGAAGCCCAATGACAGTGATAATTTAGCTTGTGCGGAATGCAGAAACAGAAGATTGTTAGCTTGTATCTATTACAGTGAGTTTCTGCTCATCTTCTTTTCAAAATCAAATTAGGCCACTACAATGGAAGCAAAATCCATCTGCTTAACATAGCTTGGGCCCATTCCCGCGGCTGCTGGAGATAGGACAAGGGTGTTGAGCGCTGAAACAGAAATGCATCTTAATTTAACAAATTTAGAGTAGAGATGTTCTCCATTGACAAATTTAGCAGTGAACAGAGATGAGGTGATAGCACTTCATAATTCGGGAATGGTAGCAGAGTTTGGTTAGTAACATGTTTCCTAGCGTGCTCAAGTTTTTGGTGCTACATCTACAAAAATTTCATGGAGTGTGTTTGTTTTTGTAGAAACTTTTATGAATATTGTGTTGGAAAAAATAAGTTTAAAAAATTTAATTTTAATTGTGGTTGATTTGATTTATTAAATATGTGTTTATTTAAAATCATAGTTGAGGTTGTTGCTCATAAAAAAAAAGAAAAAAAAATATTTTTTTGTTTGTTTCTGTCTTTTAAAAATATTTTTGAAAAACTTTTTATTTTATTTTTACTTCAAATAAATATATTTTTGGTGTTTTAGATTATTTTAATGCGCTGATATTAAAAATTATTTTTAAAAATTAAAAAAAATATTATTTTAATATATTTTTAATAAAAAAATATTTTAAAAAATAACTACAATCACAATTTCAAACAAATTTATATATATTTAATGTTTTTATAAACTGCGGGGTTGAAACTCATTTTGTTATGCATACCATCTATTTTGCCACTATTTTTTTTTTTTTACCAAGCACTAAAAAAATATGGTGCATTTAAAACGCTAAAGCCAGCTCAAAGAGTTTGGTTGTGTGTTTCAACCTGTGTTTTGTCAAATTTTGAATTATTTTTATTTATTAAAATTGAGTGCGGTTTGTATTTTTTGGATCGTTTTGATGTGCTGATGTTAAAAATAATTTTTAAAAAATAAAAAAATATCATTAATATATATTTCAGCATGAAAAATTATTTAAAAAGCAACAGCTAGTAAACTGTCTGAATATAAAATTTGGATTTTTTTACCTTAATTTTAATCTAAAACTAGATGTTAACTTGTACGCTAGCTCCCGACCGGGATATAAAACAAAAGTCAAATTAAAATTTGATTAGCAGAATCTAGTTTAATTTTTAATTTTAAATTATAATGTTTTATTTATTAAAAAATATTATTTTATTTAATCTAGATAAACTGTCGAAATTGTAACCTAAATCAGGTCATCAGCGTGTCGGCTTTATACATGACATCCTTGTAAAAAAAAAAAAGAAGAAGATTAACTAGCAAGCCCTCTTACTTTCCGAGTTGAAAATAAAAGGCCCAATATGAAAAACAAGAATGGGCTGGCCTCTACTGTAATTGGGCCGATTTGAGCCTTCACGAAAACATCCTAGAAAGTTCAAGCGCAATGTTTTGCGCTCTCGTCTTGAGGGAAAAAAAAACAAAATCCAGGCAGGCAGGTACCTTTTCATTTAATTTATGAACTTCTTTGTTCGGTAAGATAATCTAAAATCAAAGCAGCAAGTAGTAATATACTTGTGATATACAAGGCGATGAATCCTCGAACAGACAAGATAGTGAGGAGGACAACAATGGTAGCCACTGCTGTTGCTTCTTATTTCCTCTTAACTGCTGACTATGGTCCTCAACCCAATGCTGTTGAACCCGTAAGTCACTACTTTTTTTATTCCTTTTCGTTTCTTGTTTTGTTTTTGTCGTTTCTTGATAAGAAATGTTTGATTCTTTCTTGATTTATCATCAGTAACCAAATGGTTGATAAGGGATCGTGGAGGGTTTATTTGGGGATTTAATTCGTGGGTTCTTTGGGGTTTTAAATATTGAAACTGTTCATGGAAATTTCTTCATGTTTTTTATCATAAAATTGACGATTGTATTTTTTTTCTTTACCTCCATCCTTAATTTTACATGCTATAAGAGCTAGAGTCTTAATTGAATTTTGCACACCTCCCCCACAGAGATCATCCCAATGAAAATAATTATGGTAGGCTACAACGAGATGTGTAGTCTTTCAATATTATGACTAGAGTCTTAATCCAAAATCTTACACGCCTCCCCCACAGAGATATCCTAATTCAAAACAATTTAGTCTTTCTAAATATTGTCCGAGAGTGAATGTCGAGAACTCCCAACTTGCAAATCATAGTTGAGAAAGTTTCTTTTCCAAATGGCTTGGTGAAGGCATCCGCAAGCATGTTTGATAAAGTGACATGTTTGGTTACAACTGAACCGTCTTGTATATTGTCGCGAATTAAATGGCAACCCTTTCCAACACTCCCCCTCAAGTTGGTGTGTGGATATCTTCTATGATGCCCAACTTATTAAGTGAGTTGAAGAACTCAAGTACCAAAAACCTAATATAGTCAAACATAGGCAGCAACAACAGCGGTCTAAAACCTGCAGCAACAACTGGTTCTAACCAAAACTGGATAGCAATAATCCAGGGAGAAATCTCCGAAATAAGGTGGCAACAATAGCAGCCAAAAAAAAACTCATCAAAATGTGGCAACAAACTGCAGTAAAAAACTATAGCAAAATGCAGAGGCAATATCTGCAAGAAAACATAGGTCCGAGGCATATAAACTTCACCAAAAACCTATCTTTGATTTGGTTTTCAAAGAGATCTTCATGACTCTTCATCAGGTTGAATAATAATCCCCATTGAGAGGTTTATAAACAAGCATCATCCCCAGATTGCTCAACAATTTATAAGAAGTTCTTGACAGTTTATAAGGAACCTTGGACATGAGACGCAACTCCTCAACTATGATAGTTTATTAGGAGTTCTCACTTTAAATTCACCTTGAAGTTGGGAGTTCTTGACAGTTTATAAGGAACCTTGGATACAAACTCCCAACTCCTAAAGAATACATTGCTTTCTTAACTGTTTATAAGGAACCTTGGACATGAGAATCTTTAGATAGAATATTGTGATTAGATAGAGAATTCCATAACATGTGTTCTTCAGATGGGAAGTTGTGCGAAGATGAACGATGCTAATGCTGTAGATGCCATCTCTTTTAAGTTTCTCTCAATTAAGGTAGCAGGTTTAGCTGCCTTCTTAGTTTAGATTACCTTTTGCTGTAAGGGGACATTTTGTTCTCTTCTCGGAATTCTTTTAGTACGGGTTTTAATTTCTGTCCACCTTCTATTCATTTTGTTTGTGAATGTAACATTAGGAGTAAGAATTATGAGTCTTGTTGTGTAATATACTTTGTTTGTGGATATGGCATTATGAGTATGAATTGTGAGTTTTGCACTGTTGTTTCTTTGTCTTGTGCTTGTGATAAGGTAGCAAACTTTTGCTCAAGGTAATTTTCATGTGATGTCAACTATCTGCCTGCCTTATTAGTGTTTTATTTTCTTGAATGTTCTAACATTTTTTGTGTTTTTTACTATTGGTATCCTTCTGCAATGGCAGATCAAAAGGGCCATATTATCAGCACAAAGTTCTGTGAAAGAGTTCATCTTTGGATCAGGGAAAGAGCCCTGAGGTAGTCAAATGTAGAATGTGAACTCTAGCAAGAGCATTAACAAGGATACAGGACACAATTTTGCATGGCACCATGATTGTTCTAGGCTAAGTTTCTTATGGCCATTGTCAAATAGAGGTATCATGAGACCAGGCCTCTTTTTAGCTTTGCTAGAAACTTCTTTATATCTGTACAGTTTTTGCCAAACTCAGTACTTAAGATGCTTTCTGTAGCCACATAATTTAAGTGGACGCTGATGTCCATCTTTTGCCTTTTCACTCTTTCTTAAGACACGCTATTCTCCCTGCTTGGTTTGTTCAAATTTAGATTTTGGAATATCATTGTGGCTGAATATGTATAGGTGGCCAAAAGTGTTTGGATGATCTTGAGGTTGGTTCTCATGGTCATCTGGTGACCAATTGTTTTTGAAATCGGATTAAAGGCAGAAAAATAGAGCATATACTCGGCTGTTCAGTGTTCATGCCTGGGAACCACCACTCTGTGAGTGTGGCTTGATGGTGAACCTGGCTATCCATAAAATGGATGGTCATTGATTATCAATACAGGATTGCTTTTTTTCGTTACCCCAGACTCTTTTCCCGGGAGGGACTGGAACCATAGTCCCTGGCTTGTGTTCTCGTTTTGTTCTCTCCTAACCAAAATGATGATGGCTCGTTGGTGGAGATTTTTTTTTTTTTTAATTCTCCTCGCATTCTTCTTTTCTCTGGTACACTTTCGGAGTATATACTAGAAGAGAAACTGGTGAGAGCATAAAAGGTAAGGAAATTAGATATTGTGCTATAAAACTTGAAAATCTGAAGATATAATTAATCTCTAACAAGCCAAGTCATTGATACTACCGCTGGTGTTACGAAAATTATGCAAAACTGGAAGGAATGCTGTTCATCTCTGATGCCAGAAAAACAAAACTGGAATGAATCCTTGGGACATTGTAATAATGCTCACCAAACAAGACATCAAAATCTACAATCTTCACTGGTGAATGTAGAAAGTGTGCTCTGTAGGGGCCATATGAATGCCATAGGCTTTCTTGAATTTATCTTTTCCTTCTTCCCCAGACTTTTAACTCTTTTTGGCAGTCACTTAATGGACTGAACAGGCTGGGTTGCTAGTGGAAAATGGTCCGAAAAATCCAATTCTCCCCAGATGAGAGGAAAAAAGTTCAGAGTGTGAGTTAAAACTGAAAGTGGCAACTTTCAATTTATCCTAACAGATAAAAAAAAAAACCCTTTGAGACTTGTATATATATTTTTTTTTGCTTCGAAGATTATTTTGGGTTTTTCACTGTGTGTTCTGTTTTTATATTATTGTTTTTATTTAGTTAAATACTAAATTGACTTTTATACATGAAAAAACTATTTGAGGCTATTTTTATATTTTTTGCTTCTAAGATATTTTGCTTGTGTATTATTTTTTTATTTTTTTATCTAGTCAAATATCAAATTGACCCTCATTTAACATTATAATCATATAAAAAATCATTGTGGAAATAAAAAATTACCCTTTAACTTCAGTTTAAATGTTTTTATTCGAGTAATATTTTAATCATTTATCTGTACAATTAAAATGAAAAAAAAATTATTTTGTTCTGGATTAGTTTGCTAATGATTAATGTATCTTATGAAAATATTTTAATGTCCTCAATAGATAATGTTAATTTTTTTAATACAAGGGTTAAAACCATAAAAACATTATTCTAATAGAAAAATGTTTTTAAAAATACCTTTTATTTTAGCTTTTGTTCATAAAGAAGTGGGAATTATTTAATAGGAAGAAGAAAAAAAAACACCTAATTTACCATCTTGCTGATGCTTCAAGCCTTCAACACAATTCGGCCCCGAGGAGAAACGAAACCATGCATGCCATGTCACAAGCATTACCTTTACCTGTGCATCATGCAAGCAGACGGCTTCATCGTATGATAAATGGCAAAGTTACAAATATTCTTTACTTATTTCTGACATTTATGGGTAAAAAAAATTGAGAAATCTATTAAATCAAAAAAATAAAATAAAAATAATCAAAAAAATTAAACCGTAAAAAAAAACTGATTAAACTGATTAAAATTTTAAAAAACCGACCGGTTCGATTTAGTTTTGGTTTTATAAATCTGAAACGGAAAAAACCGAACCGAACCCAAAGCGAGCCAAAACCAAAAAAACCGAGCCACAACAGAGCCAAACCGGTTTGAACCGATTTCGTTTTTTTAAATAATTTTAGTTTGATTATTTTTTTTAATAAAAACCGAACAAAACCGAAAATAATCTCTGGGTTTGAAGAAGAAAAATAAAGATAAATATATTAAAAAAAAATGAAAGAAAAAGAGTCATTTTTTTTTAGTTATTTAGTAGTAAAGGGCAAAATTCAAACTTCTTCAAAGGTAGGCAGTAGTTTGGAAAATTTAAAACTATTGGAATAGAAGTGGAATACTGTTAGATCTATAGGGGTAAAACGAAGTTTACCCTTTAAGTTTTTAACCAATTAGAAATTTGAACAGGTGTAAAATCCTCCTTCACAAACAACCGTTCCAACTACCCATCCTCTTCTGCCTTTTAACTACACCCTTCATGCTCTCACTTAGAAGTCCACTTAACATGTCCATCTCTCCTATTTTCCTCTCCCATCAAACCCTAACCCTCACCAATGTCACAACCCTCAAACCCTCTCAAACCTCCACTCTCCAACATCTCGCTTTCTTCCAGATTTACCCCCAAAACTCCCCTCAAACTACCCCTAACTACCTTCCCCTCCAAACCCCTAAAGGCCACCACTCCTGCCTTCAAGACCCTTTCCTCTAACTCCCAAACCCCACCAAAAAAACCCTCTAAAGCTATAACCATAATCTCTCTTCTACGAGCTATCCCTGACTGGGCTGATAGAGTAAAAGAGAGAGGAATGCAAAAAAAGAGATCTTTGTACAACCATGAAAAATGGGTTGAACATCGAAGTTCTTTTCGCCACGTAAGGCATTTACTTTCAAGTTTATCTTCGCGGGTGGTTTTGTCATTGGTCCCTCCAGTTATTGCCTTTACCTCGGTTGCTGTGGTTGTAGCAAGTTATAATTCTGCTGTGGAAATGCATTTCTTGCCAGGTTTTTTCCCTGTTTTAAGAACTTCTTCACTGCCTTATCAGTTGACAGCTCCTGCATTAGCACTGTTGTTGGTGTTTAGGACTGAAGCATCTTATTCGAGGTTTGAAGATGGGAAGACGGCCTGGACTAAGGTGATTTCTGGGACTAATGATTTTGCTAGGCAGGTTATTTCTGGGGTTGATGGTTCCAGTAATTCTGCCCTTAAAAGTGAGCTCTTGCGGTATATTATGGCATTCCCCATAGCACTTAAGGTCAGTTTCTTACTCTTGGTCCCCCGCCCGTCTTAATGGATGAATGAAAAGTTGAAGCAATCTAATCTTGAGGAGGTCCATGATTATGATTTAATGTTTAGGGTCATTCACTTTAGTTACATTATACATGTTAGAATTTCAAATAACCGCTAAAGGGAAGCTTTCTCATGATGTTCACAATATTTTATTTTAATAAAGTTGGTGAAATGGTGTAATTTGTTTCTGAAATTCAAAACAGTTCGATCATGACATATTGTTATTTGCAGTGCCATGTTACTTACGGTTCAAATATTGGCCAAGACCTCCAAAATCTGCTCGAAGCAGGTGATCTAGCAATAGTTCTCAAATCTCGGCATCGGCCTCGCTGCATTATTGAGTTCATTTCTCAATGCCTTCAATTGCTGAACTTAGATGAATCAATGAGAAATTTACTGGTACTTGTCCTCTTTGATAAATTGATTAGTTGATTTTTATTTTTTACTTTTTAATCTGTCTGGAGGAATTTCCACAAGTTGTCCTAGAGCTATCTCTGTTATATTTGAAGTTTTCTTTTCTTTATTGCCACATGATATAATACAGTTGGTTAAATTTGAAATGGGAAAATTGCTGAAAATTAATCAGGTTTAAACTGGTTTCTTTATTTTCCAAAATTTGTATCCCCGAAGCTTTTACTCAATTTCCCATCATAATTACCAATACCATTCTTCAATCAGTTGTATCTTCATAATGGTGCAGGAGTCCAAAATTTCTTGTTTCCATGAAGGAATTGGTGTATGTGAACAACTCATGGGCATCCCCATTCCACTCTCATACACTCGCCTAACATCAAGATTTCTGGTCCTCTGGCATTTGACTCTTCCTATTATACTTTGGGATGATTGCCACTGGATTGTAGTCCCTTCCACTTTTATCAGTGCTGCTTCCTTGTTCTGCATAGAAGAAGTATGCTTCTCTTTCTTTATTATGAATTTTATATGTGATTCTTGCTGTATTATGCATCTAACTAGTAGGCACTAAACAATGGACTAGTTGCCACCCACAAAGCCTTTTCCCTTCAAGTTTGAAAGGAATACCGCTTGACTTAAAACTTAAAATGTTTTCACACACTAGTTACCTTCCACGGCTCTTGCATTTTGATGATTTATGAGTCAATTATTCGAACATACGATATTTCTAGATCAAATTTTCTTCCGCTTTCAATGGGAAGCGAAAACATTCCTTTCTTAACATGCAAAATGATGGTGGTTTTTGGTATAAAGGAGTGGAGTTACCACAATGAAGATGAGGGATCATGTCAATATTATTACATATGAACAACAAACAACAATGAAGTGGTGTCCAACATATGGTTCAAAAGTTTGTATGTGCCAAAATAGACTCTCTGAGTCCTAAGCTTTTTTGACTGTTTTAGATGAACAAAGGGGGAGTGAAGTTCTCGCACCTGCTTTCCACTTTTTTGATTAGCAATTAGGTGCATGTCTTTGTGATTGTGTGCGTTGCACATGTTTCATATTCGATTTGCTCAATAGTTCCTAACACATTGTTGGAGAGATGTCAAATAACCTGCTTTTTCCAACTTGTGCAAATTTCAACAGCTTTAGATCATTTTCTGTTTATTCCTTATTTTATAAGTTTGTAACGTAGAGTCATTATTTACACAGGTTGGTGTTCTTATTGAGGAGCCATTTCCAATGTTAGCCCTTGATGAGCTATGCAATGTAGTTCAGAGCAACATTTGGGAAGCAATTGCAACTGAAAAAGAGATTCAAGCTCGCCTTGTTGCAAAAAGAAAGAGCCATTCCTGTGAGCACTCAACAAACGGTTGGCCAACTCCTAAGCAGATGGAATAGAGTAAAGAATATTCGCAAATGTGATCAAGGAACAAGACAGTGAACTTCCAAGATCTTACAGAGCTTGCCGCTTACCCTTGTTATGTAAATCTCGTATCATAATTGAGCTCCAGCAGTAAAATATACACGTAGGATGCATTTCCCCCCACAAGGAATCTCATAGCAAGTATATGTTTCGGTATATAGATCAATGTTGCAGTAAATACGCCTGTTGTATATTCAATAACCGTTTGTAGTTTCTTCCAGATGATTTGGCTTGAAAGAAACTAACTGGAATTACCAATAGCACTTGCATAAATGGCAGTTGTGACCCAGAAAGCATCAAATAGAGGCACCTAGTTGTTGACCGCCCACAGATGGTTCCTGGGAATCTGTTTTCTAGAGAACTGAGATGTAAACGTGGAAATAAGTGGTATCGTTTGAGAACGTACAGGGTTCAGTATCCTGTTTTCGCTGTTCATGCTTGCTCTATCGTCTTTTCATCTTTTACCCCTCGATTACCTCTCGATGCTATATTCAACAGGTTCCCTTGGCGAAGAGATCTTTCAAGTACCTTTTCAGTTTCAGATAAATGATTAAATAACGTTTGAATTTGATTGTGGCGATAACATTTCTTCTGGAAATGTCGTTCTTTATTGTCAATTTGAAATGCAGCTTCAAGGATAACAGTAGTCTTCGCTCGCACAAAGATGTGGAAGATCAAACTGTCAGTTCAGGGGCATGCCATTTGTTTGTGATAGAATGAAAAATGGAGGTGCAATGAGATTCGATTACTTTCCCAGGCCAAAAAATGGCGAGGTTGCGTTGTTGGGATAGATCAATCGCCAAAATTTATGCGGTTGCCCTCTTGGGATAGATCAGTAGCCAAAGCGCTGCTCAAAACAAATAGTGCCTCCATATAAGTTCCCAAATCTTATAGCACTATAGATAACCCTCCAGTACAATGCTCTGACCTGAGATCTTGGGCTGTAAGTTATTGACTTTCAGTCTTCGCCCAAAGCTTTTCAATGCCGTAAGAGAATTCTCACCACTGCTTTCATCCCACAAAGGCAATACTTCCACTATATTTTTTTTGTAATAAATTCTGCTCAGTACCGTCATTCAGGAGCGCTTCAAGCTCAACAAAACTTCCTCTCAAATCCACCAAAACGCTGCACAGTCCCTGGCTTTTACAATATTCCAAAATCCTATTCAAATTTATCTGATCCAAAACCACAGTTTCAATTCCCTTTTTAGCAGTTTCTGGTTCTTCAGTTGCCTCTTTGTCTGTAAATATTATAACTCTAGAAGCTGCATTTTCGGTGAGTATGAATTTGGATTGGAGAACTAGGGCCTCCTGCCATTAGAATCCAAAGGGGTTGATTGGCACCATGTTCTTGGGATGTAGGAAATGGGGAATTGGCAGTTAACGAGGCAGAAAGTATAACTGCATCATATTCTTGTAACAATTGAGAGTGGTATCCACCGGACTCAGTGACTCCTTCCCCAAGTTGATTTAAGGGATGACCATTGACCGAGAGGGGGTATCTGCGGGTTAAAGGGAGGCCTTATTAGTCAGATCACTTTGACAATGGCATTGCCCATCACTTTGACAATGGCATTGCCCAAAACTAAGTTACTAAGAAACTGGATCATTGGGGAAGGAAAAAAAAGGCTAAATATGAACTATCCAAGCAAACCAATTCAAAAGGCTCAATAAACATGTCCAATGATTGATTTGCTTTCTGCTTTGAAATTATAGACTGGAGTAAGTATTACCTAAGCGTAACAAAGGGCTTCCCTGTCAACATTTTATGGATGAAGGCCTCAATGAGCCTCTTGCACAATTCTTCGTGTACACCAACAACTACATCAATTCCCGCATCTCTCAATCTTTGCACACCTCTTGAAGCCACAATTGGGTTTGGATCAATCATCCCAATAACAACCTCCTTCAATTTGGCTTTTACCATGGCTTCACTGCGTGGTGGAGTTCTCCCATAGTGATTACATGGTTCCAAGCTCACATAAGCTGTTGCATTCTCAGCCACATCCCCGGCATCTCTGTGGGCAAAGACCTGAAATCAAATTATTTGCAAGTAGTTTGTTAAACAAACACGCCAAGTTGAACAGCACAGCACGAGAATAAGATAAAAGCATACTAGTTGCTTGAGCTAACAACCCAAAAATAGAATGCACTTTAAGACATCTTGTAGCGAAATTTCAGAAGTGTTTAAATATCCACTTAACAAACAAAAGAGGTGCTTCGTAAGGAACATTTGGCATCATTTCAAGATTGGAAAAAAAGAGGGTCAAATTTTGAGGCACAAGTTCATCATTTCTTCCCAGAAGCAATACACAACTCCAGAGATTTAAAAACAGAATTGAAGCTAGAGTACCAAACTTTAAACTCCACCCAAGGCAAAAATTAACAATACAATAAACTCAACTAATCCTAATTCACCAATTTGGCTCGAAAGGCTAACCAATTCCTTCAATTTTCTTAAACAAATCCAATCTTTTTCTTTAAGTTACAAGATAAAGCATTAACAAGACTCAAACTTCAATATGAAAAGTTAAATTTCCCTTGCAATGGGAAATCCTTGTAAAGAGGAAAAGAGGAAAAAAGAAAAGTGGGTTTCGTTACCTCAGCATGAGGCTGGCCAGCTTTAACAATAACACAACCCGCCATAGGATTAGGACTAGTACATCCAATTGCCTTCCTTGCTAACTCCACGCACCTCCTCATATAAAACCCATCATCTTTATCACCACTGTCACCTTCTTTCGCTCCACAACTGATCATAACCACGCCTCCATGTTTTCCAGAACCAATTTGTGATTTGGACATCCTTTTGACTGAACTGAAAAAACCCAGATTTTGGATTGACTCTGAAAGCAAGATTCGAGGAGGGGTACTGTAGTGGTGGCAAAGAAGGGAGAATATGAGGAGAACGTGAGAAATTGAGTGGTGTGAGAATATTGAATGGGAGTGTCTGTTTCTGAGCCTGCATTTTTGGACAGAAATCTAGGACTCGGAGAATGCATGCATGGAAGCAGGTTTTTGTTTTCATGGGTGAGCCCTGCTACTCTCTGAAAAAACGACATGGTGGACAGCGTAGTAAGTGACTGTTTTGTACTTTTCAGAATATTTTTTAAAAACAATTATATTAAAATAATATATATTTAACATTATCTTGATCTTAAACTAAAAAATTTAAAACTTCTAAAAATACAGTACTACCATTATACCAAACACCCCCGTTTAGTGAGGGGCCGGTGAGAAAAATAGATGTCGGAGACCAGGTTCGAACCTAGGGAGACTCGGGCTCTAGATAAGGAAAAAGATGTCTGAGCCCGGGTTCGAACCGGGGACCTCTAGTGTGTGAGACTAGCGTGATAACCAACTACACCACCCAGACAATTTGATGAATGATTTGTGAGAAGTTTAAAGTTATATAACAATAAGTATATCCGGGGACCTCTATGTTGCACGGCCTCGGCCAACCAGCTGTCCATAGACAATAATTTTCAGACACACCCCGGCATCTGATCAAGGATCTGAGGCACCGATTCAACTGCCTGATTGATGGTAGAATTAACATGTCGTAAATAAATAATATACATTAATAACTAATAATTGATGGATTTTTAAGATTGATTAAATTTTGGAGAAATAATATTTAAAAAAAAAACATCATTCCATTAATTTTAACCCATTTGAGCATAGTTTTTTCCGTAGAGATTAATCAGATCCATATGTGCTATGCTTAGAAATCCTAGGTTGTTTCCACAACTTGTATTGGATCATATTTAAAATTATAATATAAAGAATGTTATGAAGCAATTAGAATCAACTAATAAATCAAATAAGATCATAGAGAAAACTAAAAAGAAAAACAAATATTTTATTATTATAATTTGATTTGATTAATTATCATATTTTATTCACTATATTGTAACAGTTCCACGCAAATCAAATAATACAATTCTTTTTTATTTTTATTTTTTACATATCAAATTTGATGATTCTATTCATTTTATATTTTAAAAAAAATTAAAAAAATTTTAATTTTTTTATTTCTAGCCCCGTTTCCTTCTCTGCATGCATGTATACCTAAATGCGGGGAGGATTGTTGTATGGGTGAAAATATTTATGTATTGGGCTTCTGCATTCTGCTCTTTTGTCTCCCTTTTGGGCTCACTTTGTTTCAGCCGTGGCCCAGATATATATATATATATATATTATATATATTATATATATATATATATATATATATATATATACACCCTGCACCATCAGTGCTGTTTTTTAGGAAATAATTTCAAATCATGAAATGTTGGTTGTATTATATTTAAAAGAGTAATAAAAATCTATCATTATCTATATTCGTTAACAGGAGGTCTGTGCATGCAACTGGAGACAGAGCAATGAATACACAATCAGAAGGTTGAATATTTTCAAACAGTATCTGATCGATGCAATCCCAGATTATGTATTGATCTGACATGGAAAGCTATTTCATATTTATAGGAGCTGGAGGTGTAATTGCTTGTGAAATTTGATTCTTTCCTTGTATAATAGATTGGTCTGCATGCGCACAATCAAGAAGATTAAGGAAGAAATTAAACATATTCTGTGACACTGACAATATCTACAAGAATCTGAAAATCTTAATAATGTAATCTTCAAGAATAATTGCAGACGTTGTCACAGTCCTACATAAACCCAACTCTGCAACCATGCTCTATCACAAAGGGATTTGTTTTTTTTAAGAAAAAAGTATACAAGAGGCGGCTCTGATTTGGATCCAGGACAGTTCATGTTCAGAAGGAAGAAGGCAACATTCAAGGTTGTTGTTCATGGCATTTCAGAAGAAAATCCTCATACAGTCAACCTTCCACACAAGGTAAGAACTAGAGGCAAGCAAACACTGGTTTTTTCACTCACATCCCTCGACACACGCCTAAACATTCTCTCGATTCTATGTTTTCAAAAGCAAAGGAGTCCTACTATTTTGTGTTCTTAGAGTTATTTATGCCAAATGCTCGTTCATATCTGGACTAATAAGCTGGCTAACCATTTACTTTCTAGGCTCTTTGCCAGAAATTGCAAGGAGATGCAAACCGGCGTGAGGGGGAGAGACTAGACATGCATCGAAAGGCCTCGCTGGTATGGAGAGTTATATTTGATAATGAAAAATAACTTATTTTATTTTAGCTTTATTTATTTGCACAATTCTTTGTTGGATTTGGTTTTATAAAGCATGTAATGAGCACTCTTAAGGTTAAATTAAATTAATTAAATATTAATAAAAAATTGTTCTTAAAAAATATTTGGTCAACAAAAGTTTTAAATTTAAAATATTTTTGTGGATTGTGCAAAGAACTTGTGAGCTCATGAGTTTCGGCTTGGTTTGATTAATGAAAAATTTTTATTATTAAATTCTTATTTGATAAATAATTTTCAGTCCATTAATATCCTTTTATATATATATATAAATTAATACTTTAATTATGATATGATAAGAATGAATGTATTTGATTTTCATGAAATATGAATATTCATGAAAATTTATTAATTATCATTCATTAATTATGAATTTTCATCGTAATTAATAAATATTCATGAATTTATCAGCTTGTTTTTCTGAAGTCAACAATCCTGAGCAGTGATGGATTGATATTTATGCAACAAGACATTTGTGTGTGACGAGAAGAGGATGTCTCCGCTTCCAAATAAGTGGAAGGTGAAAACTTATATATGAGAAACTCATCAACCTTCAAGATATTAGGAGTGAGCAATGTCATTCTGAAAATGACTTCTAAAAAGCTTCTCACCCTTAACAATATTCTTCATGTTACTGAAATTAGAAAAAACTCAGTGTGTAACTCATTTTTGGGCAAAAATAGTTTTATAATAGTCTTTAAGAGATTTTTTTTTTCTCTTTAAAAATGTTATGTATGTAGAAAAAGGTATCTTAGTGATGGCCTCTCTACAATGAATGCAATAAGCATTGTAATCAATTATGAGAGTATTAATAAGATTGTATCTTCTTCTTATTTATTTGAGTCTTATGATGTGCTACATAACATGTTAAGTCATGTGAATTATAATTATATACAAATGTTATTGTTCTTGAATTATTATCGAGTATGATTTTTGAGAAAAATTATAAGTTTGAGATTTGTGTGCAATCAAAACTCATGAGACATTCTTTTTAAATAATTAAAATAAGTATTGAAACTCTCGACTTAATTTACATGAATATCATTAATTTAAAGCTTGTGCAAACTAGAGGTGAAAAAAAAATTATATTATTTTTATAAATGATGACACAAAATATTGTTATACCTATTTGTTTAGAAGCAAAGATGAGGTTTTTGAAATTTTTAAACATTGTAAGAATAAAGTTAAAAATTAACTTAACAATAAAATAAATGTAATAAGAAGTGATAATGATGGAGAAAACAAAGTATTTTTTTGGTTAATTTTGTTTATAAAATGGTATTATTAATCAAACTACTACTACTTTATTCACTTCAATAAAATGATATTTCACTCTAATAAAATTACATTGCAGAATGTAAAAACTAAACATTAAAAAAATATGATGATGTCATATTGATATAAGATTAATATATCAAAAGGATTCATTTGTCTTAGTTTTTTTATGCTTCTAAGCATGTTTTTTATTTAAAAAATAAATTAGAAAACTGAAACAAATGAACACATAACATTGATGGATCAACCTAACACACACACGCGCGCACGCACGCATACGCTTAAAAATTCGTGTTCAAAAGAGCCAAAAACAAGATAACGATTCAATATTTTTAGGCTTGATAATGTGACATGAGCTTGACTTGCTTAAAGGACCAATATCATTAGGTTCAGTTTGTAACTGAACTCATGTACATGTGAGTCTAATAAGCTAGTAGACTAATCATCCTGAATTTAAAATCATTTCAGGTCTAAATGCATATAGAATTGATAATCTTTGTAAACCTTATATCAAGTCACAATAATTTATTTGTTTATATTTATGTCTTTTAACATACAGTATTTAAAGTAAAAAAATAATCATCTCCTTACATCTCTAAAACTATAAAAGTCTTATAATGGTCTGCCACATTTTCATCAACATTAATATCATGTAAGAAATATAAATTCCTTGTTAATATTGTGTAAATGATATTTATCTCTTGCTAATACTACCATAAAAAATAACACTACAACCCCTTTATCCAAGCAACATTATAAAGTTCGGAAATTATATTTATTTTCTAAACCACTCAGATAAAAGGCTTACATTTTTTTTTCTATTTTCTAAGTATTCATACTTTTACTTTTAGAGTATTTATCATACACAAATAAGAACAAATATTATTGTTCTTTTATAAGGTTTGTAAAATTCATTTATTGCAATTCCTTGTTAAAAATTATTGACTTCATTATTAGAAAGTTTTTAAATCTCATAAAAAATGATTAATTTGCAAGCATTAGATATTTTATCACTAATCATCAATTTCTTGAACTTTAAAGAAGAGATTATTGACATAAACAAGTGATTATTCTTTATCCAAACATTCAAAAACCTTCATTCTCGAGCATATTAAATTATTAAACATCATCAAATAAAATATAAGTTAATAATTTGAAAAATACACCTTTTGAAGTGTCAAATAATTTGTAAAATTCATCATTATTTATTAATATGGGATCAATATCACTTTTTACTCAAAACTCTCATCCTGATTTCCAATGATTATTTCCTTTATCTTATTTGATCATATGTTTTATTTTCTTAAACAGTAAAGCTTGAAAAGATACTTCATTGGAGGCAATCATAGCAATTAAACTCGATGTAGATCAAGTTGAGTGGATTAATTTAATTTTTTTTAAAATTAAAATGATAATTTTTAATGTATTTTTTAAAATACCAATAAATTTTTTATAAGGTTTAACTAAATCAAATTGAGTTAATTTTAGAATGAAAAATTTTCTAAAGGTAGCCAAAGACTTGGATAAGTTAGCCGAATCTTGAGCTAATCTATAAAACTAGTTTAATAAAAATACTTGTAGTCGTATGCACAAGTCATCTACAAAATTACTAAAACTCATACTAGCAAGAAACACCAAGCCACACGCTTGAGGGTCGTGCTCTAGCGGTGTGTGGGGGCTTGTTTCTTTTTGCCGTTTCAAGTTTGATTTTTTATGCGTACACCCGTCACTCTCGTAATATCTTATCTGTTTATTGAACTTGCAGGATATTTAGTGAGCCGTAAGGAAAAATAATGATGCGTGCAAACTAGCCCGAACACCCCACGCTAATAAAAAAAAAAGAAACACCAAGTCAATTAATTTTATGCGTTTGCATCGAGTTTAAATAAAAATTTTATTTTTTTGTTTAAAAATAATTTTTTATTTATATTTCTGAATTATTTTAATATAATAATATTAAAAATATTATTTTAATATATTTCTTAATAAAATATATTTTAAAAAATAATTAATATTACAGCCATAAACACCACTAACACAGACCAGGTGGTGTGGTGCAGTCTCTTTCAGTGAGACCTCTGTTTCTCCCATCGGAAATTATACTCTACAAACAACAACAATAATAAAAAATACTAATAATAAGAGAAGCTAAAACAATTTTGTTTTCAAATTTCAAAACCCCAAAAAATACCCTCCAAAACCCTCCGCTCTTCTTCTCTACTCTACATTTACAGATCCAAACATGTCGTCTAACAATCCGACCGAAATCATTCGGAGCCCTGAAAAACCGGAATCCGGATTCGAAGAAGAAGAGGAGGTGGAGAAATTGGAAAAGCTGGAGACAGAAGTGAAGCAAATGGCAAAGAAGATTCTGGAATACAGAACCACTTTACCGGATCAACTCAAAACTACTGTCGCTTCGCTTCTTTCCTCGCAACGACCCGTTTTACCGCATTTGGATTCAGGGTCGGATCCTGGACCCTCCGGTGAACTTAAACCAGGTTGGTTAGCTATTGTGTTCTCTTTTAGGGTTTTAAATGTGATCTGGGTTAAGTAAAGTGAAAATTGCGTGTCTTTTTTTGGGTACTAAATTTTTTTGTGATTTAGGTGTTTCTTTTGATTTTTAACTTAATTGCAAAATTTGTTGATTAGAAGAGTCAATGACTTGTTGGGTTACCTTAATTTTAGTGTTACTTAGTATTAGTACCTAAAAGATTAGATATTCAACCGCAACTTAATTTTAGTTATGGACTTAGCTGATGCGCCTTTTACAAGCTTCATGGAATTATTATTTTGTGATTGTCATATAATTATTTGCTGATGACTTAACGAGTTTTCAAGTAAGTGAATGTATGCTGCAGTACTTAAGGTTAATGAATTATTTTAGTTTTAGGTACGTATTAGGCTGACGGATGTGCTATCTACAAGCTGTGCTGAACTGTATCGAATAATCCACTACCTTGGTTCTTTCAGTTCTTTCCTTTTGCTTCCAATCAAAAGGAAATTACTTTTAGAGGGATTCTATGTAAATTGGAAAGATAAAGATAACGAAACGAAGCTAGGAAGGCAGACATTGATTGAGTGGTTAGTGGCAGGATTGGTATTTGGCATGTGTAGTTGTGCGGTGTAAGTAGCAGGATTGCATGCTTGGTGGTGGTGATTAGAACAGAAATGAAGATGGAATTTGTGGTTTTCTACTGATTTCTATGGCATTAGAGGTAGTTGGATATTTGCATCTTTGGTTCGATAGTGTGATAAGTATAGAATGTAAGACTAGCATGATAGGAAATGACAAATAATTCGAAGCTTACTGCATTTATGTTTACACTTCCAAAATTCAATGGCATAATTGTTTGATTGCAGTTGTTTTTTCATCCTAAAGAGCGGAGCAGAGCAGTATTTTTCATTTTTTCTTGCTCTTTTCAATGGTGATGTTTGCATTCAAGGCTTCAGAGGCCCCTATCTCGTTCTAAATTTGTGTTTTTTTATTGTGATTGCAGCATTGACCATATCATAACATTATGCAGATTCAGGAGGACAGGACACATCCAGTAGAGCAGCATTACTAACAGAAGAGGACCGAAAGACTGCGGAGAAAACACATTTGTTGAAAGAGAAAATTTCCAGCAATGTCTCTGCTATGCCTGTAGTATTAAAGAGGATGGAAGATTGTATTTCTAAGATTGACAAACTATATTCCTACAATGGAAGCATACATCCGGCGTTTAAAAAGAAGCGGACTAGCTGAGTTCGCTGTAATTTCAGCATTTGGTGTTAGTTTCAAGGTGAATGACTTGGGTTGCCTACGATTTTCTTCGATTTATACAATGGATCCATGAATCCTGCTGTGGAAAGGAAGGGCTTATACTAACCACCTTTGTCTTGCAATCCTAGGATTTAGGAGCATCCTTTGTACTGTAATTACCCAAAAGCATCAATTTTAACGTGTACTATAGGTTTTGATAGTTTCCAGCAAGACATCTTGCATTGACTTTGATACATTAATTATTTAATTATGATGGGAGAAGCTGTTGTTTTGCCATCTGTGTTAGTTAGGTTCTCGCTTATCTATAAACCTCATTTAGGCTGTGTTTGGAACAGGAATGCAATCCTCAACCAATTGATTTGCCAGTCGGCTAAATGGTGGATCGACTGCATTCTTGCAGGATCTGTATATGGTTTGTCTGTAAACCAAAGTAATTATGGGCATTTTCAACAGAATTTAAAAGTCCCATAATGTCGAATCCATAAAATTGCTGCGAGGTCATCGTAATCAAATGATCGCACACAGCAATAAATGACATCAAGTGCCACGAATTCAAAGTGTTTGACATTTACAATTGAGCACTTTATCAGCAGTGATTAGTCCAGGTATGGATGTACCAACCATAGCTCCCTCCACACTTCCAGTTTGGCTGGTATCCAACACAACCGTGCTGAGTCCCCTTCCTACGATAAATAACTTCTTCCCAATCGCTGCCAGTTGGCAAGGTGGTTTTGTAAGCAGTGTTGACAGCCTCTTAACTGCCACCCATTCCCTTTTATCCTTCTGCCACATCATCAGCTTGGTCCCTGAACTCTGATCCAACACATAAAGTGTGCCATCCACAACAACCGCTGGACCTTGCCAGCCTGACACCATATCAGCATCTGCACGCTGCCACATGCCACTTGAAGGTTCGTAAACGACTGCATATAAAGGAGAAGACATGGTAGAAGCAGAAGCTTGACTGCGGATATAAATCTTCCCATCCAAGACTACGCAATCTTCAACTTCAGGAACAGCGCAGTCATTGGAATGAAATTCCCAGCTATTTGTACGGGGATCAAAAATGTCCCAAGAATATGGATCATTCCTTGTTGATGCTAACCCACCAATGGCATATATTTTCCCATCATAAACTTGACAAGCAGAATCGTACCTGAATGAATACAAGAGCTTTCCAATCAACATAAGAGTTAGAATCATGATACAAAAAGAGGAACTCTAGTCCACTGCCCCGATCTACATGCATATATAATCTACAATTTCGAGATGCAGACTCCACAAGCGACTTGACACAAATTTCCTTTCGTTTGATTTACTATAGCATTTCCAAAAAGCAATTCACAGTAAATGAGGAGCACTTGCAAAGGTAATTTAAAGGCAGGATTTAAGTTCAGCATCACTTGCGCAGACAACTATGCACGAGAACACAAGTGGAAGGAATTGTGTACCTAGCGGTCGACAAGGAAGCAACTTGAGTCCATGAATTCCTTGAAACATCATAGCAGAAGGCTTCATTAGTAGCTTCCAACCAACCACCACCACCCAACAAGTAAACCTTTTTTCCTAGAACTTCAAATCCCATACCCATTTTATTCAAAGCACGAGCTGGAAGACCTGGAACACACTTCCAACGCCTCTGTGATTCATTAGGGTCCACTACATAAAACCATATCTTCCCATACTTGTCACAACATAAAGCATATATCCAAGTCTCACTTAAACTATGCATTCTACGATAATCATAGAGCTCATCACTGCACACGAATTCTCTCCATCTCTTGGAAACACACTTTAATACCGCATGGTACTTCCGGGGCACTCTCGCCAAGCAAGAAAGAGCTATGTCATCTGGAAGCCCACATATCAGCGACATTTGATTCTCTTCCATTCCAACCGGATCCCACAACAGTTAGCTCGACTCCTACAACAAAGTAAAAAAGAAAGAAACCCATCAAGCCCCCAACTTGCATTGCCTTGATCAATCCAAAAACAACACATCCATGAACAAGCGAACTTGCTTTCGCAGGTTTCCAACGTCTAATCTCCATGATTGTTATTTAGTTGCTAAAAAAACAGGTTGTAATATTAATCTAATCTATAGAGCTCAGCATTTCTTCTCTTTCTCTTGAGGAAATTATAAGAGAATCTAAAAATGTTTTCTTTTCTTAGATCAATCTAGTAAGCAGATCGCTAATTTAACATTACTACAAATAACTAAATTAGAATCTGGCGCGTGAGCAGTTTGAGGGATAACGAATTAAAAAGAAAAGAAAATTTAATCAACTCGAAGCCCTAATTCGATTGAGACGAACCATTTTTCGTCGAATAAAATAATTCTAAGCTGCTAATAATGATAAAAAAATCAATGCGGGGAAATTAAAAGAGTAATTAGAGAATATAATTCGGGACTTACCTGTCCTGTAGCAATTTGATTGCAGATTTCTTTTTGGGAACAATCAACATTTTAATTTCACTTTCCAAGATATAAATAATAGAAACAAAGGGGTTGTGTGCACCTCTAGTCCTGTGGTAGCGTTTTGTAATTAAATTCCTCTGTGGGGGATAAAACTGGAATAACATGTGAAGCAATCAAGCTTGTGGCGTCCGATTTGTAAAACCTTCACAAGAACCCACCAGAGGATCTGTCCATTTTTTTTTGTCTTTTTCATGCATTTTCTAGTTGAAATGCAGCATCGATGCCAAATCCATCATTGACAGTCTTTGGATTTTATTAAGAATAAAAAAAGGTGATCATTGATATTATGTTAATTTAAAATATCCACATTTTAACTATTTTAAATTTATCGTTTTTACAATAAATCCAATCATTTTTCTTAAAATAATTATGTTTCTACTTTTTTTTAATTATTATTATTATTATCGTTCTTGTTTTCTTTGAATAATAAATTAACCAATTCATCATTTAGAGCTGTCTGCTTGCTGGAGTTTCTATTTGAAATGTAAATATTTGATCTCAAGTTTCTCCAAAGCTTATTTTGTCCTTTTCCATTCAAATTTTGCCTCCTCAATTTCCTTCTTTTTTTTTTGCTAACTGAAAATCATCAATTCACAATCCCAATTGAAATTCGATAATAGGATTTTTTTCAAAATATTTTTTATTTAAAAAAATTATTTTTGATATCAATAAAATAAAATGATTTAAAATTATTTAAAAAATTAATTTAAAGTTAAAAAAATTTCAAAAATATTTTTTAACACAAAATCAAGCACAGCCTTCCATTGGCATGGCTAAAATTTCGGCAGCTTTCAACAAACGAAACGGTGTCTGCCCCAAATATTGAAAATCTGATTCAACCATGGAGACAAGAAACGGAGAGAAAAAAGAGCTTTAAAATTCAATGATTGGTAGTTGTGGATTTCACAGGTGAGATTTCGGAGAATTTTTATAATACACATTAAATAACTCATGAGCCCATTTTTTAAAATATATTGATCATCAGATCAAAATAAAATGGTTGAATTGATACGACACGGGCCGACTCGGAGCTCGGCTCAGGACTCCTCTTTTTAAAGTGTTTTAGATTTCTCTGATTTCTTTTTCAAGTTTTTTGTTTTTTCTCTTCGAAGAATTGTTAAGCAACTTGCAAAGGCGCCAGGCAGCTATCCAAATGCTTTACATTTGATTACGTATTTTTATTATTGATCAGAGAAATCGAAACGCTAAAAGTTATAATATTTCCTTACGAATGGACCTGTTTACATTTTTTTTTTTCATAAATAAGTACTCCCCGGAGAAGAAGCGGTATTGATCAACACAGAGTCATCACAACTGCGAGCGAAACCGCTTCTTAGCATAAAAGAAGAAGAGCAAAAATCTTGGAACCCTTATTTGATACGACGACAGTTTCACGACCGACGACTTGACAGCAATTCCCAAACTAAAGCTTCGAGGCAGTGGTTGGATTTCTGGCTGGATTTGTTGTTGCGAATGTTCTAAGAAGCCCTTCTTGAGTTACTGACACAATGTGCTGTCCATCAATACATGGATAAATTCAGTTCGGAGTTCTCTCTTGTCTATCAATGACAACTCTACTTGTTAAAGAGAAAAAAAGCAGCAGAAAACAGAGAGAGAAGCATGGCAATAATAATAAAAAACATGGTTGCACCATCATGGAAATAAATGACTATATATAGTATAGTTAATTTACCTCTCCTTTTCTATTGAACATTTCACCAACTACAAAGCCTCGAGCATTATAGGCAGCAGGGCTCACAATCTGATAGTCAATGATGTGTTAAGATTCTGACATATCCAAAAGTGAGAAATGCAATCTGACACTTACCGCAAATAATAACCACTCATCAGCTCTAAAAGGCCTATGGAACCACATCCTGAAATTTGGAAAGAAGCCAATGAAACTATTATTTGAAGCTAAAGCGGAAGAAAGGCTCTTCTACGGTGATATGGGTTCAAGAGATATACACGTCTAATCCAAACACATAAAAGGAGATCCCTAGTCAATGATAAGCATCATTTGACAGATGCTGTTGATTCACAGGAGCAAGCCACCTATAAAAGAGCTATTTAAGAAAACTAGTGCTTGCTATAGTGACCCTAGCTATTGTTCTAATTCAAATTATTCAAAACAGGCCCGGGAGAAATAAATAACCTGAGCCAAATGGAGAGGATCCATCTTAAAACCATTAGTCACCCTAACTAGATCTTGAACTTCAATTATCTCAAACCATACAAGGGGGGAGGATATAAACTGGTTATTCTCAGTAGATTAAATTAGATGATAATATGGCAAAAATGACAAAAGGTTCACCCAAAATATCATCCGTCCAAATGAAAGTGGTGCAACCCTCTTTCAAACTAACATATATCTTGCACAGCGTGGTCAATAAATAAGTTTATTGTTATAAGATGCAGATACTTACGTGTGATCTAGACTAACTGCAGACGGCTTCAAACCCCTAGCACGGTGGGGATTCACGCTGACTTGAAGAAATATGAGATCAGAAGCATATGCCACCACACATCTGTAAAAGAACAATTCAATAACATTAAAATTCAAGAATGATATTGCTTGTGCACCACTGGTGCGATGCACTTCCATTCATGTAAGACCCAACACATTAAAGTAAATAGGAGGTTTCTATCCTTTTAAATTTTATTATTGTTAGTTATAGAAAAGAAGTCAGTTCGAGGAAAACTATTCATGCAGCCAATCTCAACTAATTTGGGGAGAAGCTTTCATAGAATTGAGTCAGGTCCAACAGAAGTTGCTTACCTATGCAATGCCTGATCATCTGAAAGTTTCCCCTTTGCTCTAAGCCAGTACTTCAGGCTGCAAACATTTCATTAGATTGGCCTCCGATAGAGTAAAGGCATACAAGCCACAAGGACATCAAAGGGTTCATATTCCAACACAAGACAAACATATATAGGTCCTTATCGAAAGATCAGATTAGCAACATAATAAACCAGTCCTACCTTGGAGGAGATTTTGTCTGATTAGTGTTAGTGTTGGGCTCACAAAACCTTATTTCCATTGGCCAAGGGACAAATTCTTTTGCAGCAACCTTGTTGCGATAGCTCCTGAACATGCAATGCAATTATTAACTCTGGTTCCAGGCTCAATGAGTTAACTGCTTAAATTAAAATAAAATAAAAACCTTTTACAAGTGAACTAAGTTGCACCAAACGCTGTAATCCAGCAGAAATGCAAAAAGGTTACAGGAGAAAGCATTGACCACCCATAACTGAAGTTGCATTCATACCTTGGAAGAAGAGGATCAGTAAGACGTTTCTCACGCAGCTCTTCCATTGACAAAAGCTGCAATATGAGGATTCAATATCCAAAGCAGTAATGGAATGTATAAAACATACAAGCTCGTTCCGCTTACCAGCTCTGGTTCAGGCACAGCTGGCATCTGTGCTAGCTGGTGGACAAACCCGTGTTCTTCTTTCTGTAAAATTAAATTAACCCAATACCAGTTTTATTCTTGATTAATAGCAAAAGAAATCTACCAAAAATATAACTTAAGTACATAATTGAGGACGTTTGAAATTTTATTGAAAGTTTTGTAAAAGAGGCATAAATTGAGGGGAAAAGGCAATGTCTTTAAGCAAAAAACTGCATCAGGTATTGACTGATAATTAAATATTTGCTTGAATAATTCTTACATAAATCAATGTCATCATAGACACAAAAGACATTCTTTAAGTCAATTTTTTTTTATGGCCAGAAAACAAAGTGGCATTGGAACCTGCATTTGATTTTCAAAAGACAGACTGGCCTTAATGATGATTGACTTTCTCAGGGGAGGGTTTACTGTCCTGAACATCTAAGTTCAAGATTTAAATAGCACCTGTTCTGTGCAACCTCTGCGCAAGCATTGTATGGTAGAGGCAGACAATTAAAGAACTGAGCTGGAGATTGGCATCGTAAGACCAAGAAGCAAACACAAAGCCAATAGCAGCTTTAAATACATGGTGACACCATCAAAGAGATTTCTGGAAGTTCCTAATACGATGATATAGAGAAACACATTGGGATCAACAGTAGTTAAAAATTATTTACTTGGAATCCCTCAAGTTATACCACACAATGACAGTTATTTAACTTTAGATCCTAGTTTCCCTGTTCAGGTATATATCCCTACAGCAGTTTAGTTTCTCTGCCACTGATTGATCACCTCTCTTACAAACCTAATGTACTAATCCAATTACCAATCTCAAAAAGCTTCAATCATAACATTGCAGGACACTGAATAAAGGTCTATTTCATGTTCTTTCCCCATCAGGGGAGGTTCATTATTCAAAATCTGCTACGTTTCCATTTCAGAACCTTAAGCATTAATCTCTAGGTTTACAATCACTCTTAAAATCACTACGGTGCCACAGGGCCATAACCACATAGCATAAGAAGTTTCCCTCAGGATGCTAGCATTCATTTAAAACCTCCCCCATGGTGGGGCATCTAACTAATAACCCTGCTAGAAACTAAAGATTTCCTCTGGCCCCATTCACAAAATCCAGCGGTTCTGCCACATTTCCATAACAACAGACTTAGGGAAGAGCTGCATGCTCAGCTAAGAAAACGGCTGCTAGAAATAAGTAACGGTGTGATTGTTGGAAATAATTAATATTATCTCTCCGCAAGGACTGCTGATTATTTAACACTCAGTGTACATCTAATTCTATTTTATTTCTTATGGATGAACGGGAGTAATGATACTTAAATCTTCATCGTGTGTTTTTATTGATAACCAACTAGTATCAAGGATTCAAGGTCAAAGTTTAGCATCTTCAACCCAGTTGTCTTTTCTAACCATTTGTGATTTCAAGCACGTTTACAAAGGGGATGATTTCAGCTAGCTTGAAAAGCTTACTGCACTCAATAGAAAATTCAATTAACGTTGAAAAGTCTAAAAGAACATAAATGGGTGCTAATTTAGCTATCTGGTATTTTTCAATATTTTATCCACCAATTTCTAGTATAGTTGCATTTCTTCCCTTCAAACGCAAACCTAATGGTAGTATAAAATTTAACAGAGTAACAACCTAACAATCCACATAATGGCCACAGAACCGATGACTGTTTCCAAATCCATCTCACTGTAAAGATTTGTCAGAATACAGATTAAATACAAAACAAGGCAGCAGCATTACCTGAAATGAAGCCATTAATGTGAATACGATATTTCCTTTTTGTATTGCATCAACTTTTCGGGTAGCAAAGCTTTTCCCATCACGTATTCGTTGAACTTGGTATATAATTGGCACTACAAGAGTATATGCAAACATACACCATGTGTAATATCACTTTAGCTGTTATGCTCCACTAGCAGGATAATAAGCACAGATAAACATGTTTGAAAAAGGAGATCTATTTATGCAACCCATTTATTTTCTTTTTATAAGAAACATATGGCAAGGATTCCCTCTTCAGGAATAATTGACTGGGAAGACTATAATCCCTTACTGAGCTTGTGTCAGGAAGTGCAAAATGATTACATATATAATGACCAAACATATCACTAAATAGACCTGATAAACGTCTCTCTCTTAAAGATGATGGACTGAGAAGGTAAGACAAGATGATCTAAAACTTGATAGGAAAAAAAAAAAATTGAACAAGAAGGGAAAGGCATCATTGAAGCAAACATAGGCATTGTTGGTACCTGACTATCAAATGTTATGAAAAATTTCACCTGAACTATAAACTTAACCTCTACTTTATTTCTTACTTTATACTAATCTTCTTCTTTTCCAAACAAGAAGAAAGTAAGTAATTTGAAGGTCTTTGATAGGATTAATTTGTCTTTAGCTGAAGGTCTTTGATAGGATTAATTTGTCTTAGACTCTAGAGAACAAGGTTGTTTTGCTGTTTCTTGCAGAGCTTGTTGATAACTTAGAGTAGAGGCTGGATGTAGGTGAATTTTCACTCATTTCTTGCAGCATCTATTAGTAGAGAGAACACACATATTTGCCTACCAAACAGGAAAGGATAACAGAGTATGAAAATTAGTGGTTGCATCTCCTAGGAGATATTGCAATTGTTACATGAATCATGAAGTTTGAATAGAGGTAACCTCTGCGCATGACAAAACTAAGGGTAACAGAATCAAAAGTGCATGAATTTCTATTCACAGATTAGGCATCCCAGGTTATACTTACTGTCAAGATCCCCAATAAGAAGAAAATAAGCATGCAAGCTGTGAACAAGTTTAAAGCAATCAACTGTTTTTGATGCTGCAGCCAATGCCTGCACATAACATCACAGTGTAATAATGAGAAAAGATAGCTACGTTTCTGTCCTCAAATTAGAGCACTTAATGTACCATTGAAACAGGGAGTAAAACAAAAGAGTCAGCTTTATATTAGCTTAAAATCAAGAATGCAAAAGTAAGAATGCTGGTTTATACAGGATAATTGAAAGTTGAATTGATAAAAACCAAAAGAGATAAATCAAAGGAGTCAAGTCCATTTTTTTATCACAAAAAAGTGGATCAAAACGGTACTTGTTAAACAATGAAAACATGATGTGGATTGTGTGTCCTCACCACAATGCATTTCATACCTGTCCAACAAACTGTCCTCCAAAGACCTTTCCAAATCGTGGGGCATCTGGCAGAGTAATGCCCTGGAATATATTCACCTTCAAAACACAACAAAATCTTAGTCTACATTTATACCAATTCCTTCACTAACCTATCACAAGGAACTCTAGAACACTCAAAGCAGAGTAGAATGTTGTATTCATTAACCATAATTCTCATAGAGAGGAAAATTATACTATTAGAGCACAACTTCAATTTTCCATTGTTTCTGTGTGTCCATTGAATAGAAGTTAAGAGCTTCCAGTTTCACCTCATTTTGGCTCACTTAAGAGGTGAACTGGCCATCATAACATATATCAAATTCAGACACATAAACATTTAAATACCAGGAAGCACAAAAATTCTCCTTCTGCATTCTCTGATAAGATAACAAAAGTCAAATCCTAAATCAAAAACACCTCGAGGTGCAGGAAGAACATACTTCTATTGACTCCAAATGCAATATGCTCTCCACAAGGGGGCAGGAGTCGAGTGTCTTGTCTGCATTCCATATAGATTTTGGTCGAAGCAAAGTGCAATGATCATGAGGTAGCACTAAGCAAATTAGCTGTCAAAACAGACCCCGGATTAAATGCCCACTGTCAATTTCAGTTAAGTCCCATTTTAAGTTTAGCAAGATAGATGTTTGAGCAGCTGGGGTTGTATATCAGAGAAGAGAAAGTGACAAAACAAATACAGTTGCAGCTACCTGACTCAAAGCAATTACATCTGCCTGCTGAACAGACGCAGACAAACCTGCAAATAACAAGTTAATGTCACTCTTCCAGGCCTATTAGATTCACTATTAAAGATCATAAATTGTTATAAACCAAGTGGTATCACATCTAGTGCTAAGAAACATTAAAAAACATACAATTGATATTTGACTAGTAGAAATAAAAAACAAAAAAAAAAAAAAGATTGTATCGCAACAACAAAAGGCTAAGATTGCAACCAAGAAAATCATCTTCTCACCATCACCAAAGTAATCATATCGCTGCAATTGAAACTCAGGACGACCCTCTTCCTCTTCATTTACTGTTCCACAGACTTGTGCCTATAAATCAGAAATTCCAACGATCAGCCAAAGTGGCTAAAAAATAGAAAGAAAGAAAAACAGAAAATTAACAATAATAACTGCTTATGATTAGTTATAAAGCAAACCGACCTCCCCTTTCCATATAAAATAGATTCCTTCCCCAACTTCTCCCTGACGAATAATATACTGTCCTTCCTCTACAGCACAAATCATTCAAAATGAAAAATTTCTTTTAACAAAATAAACACAAGATAAAACACAAAGAGAGAGAGAGAGAGTTAAATTCTCTTAAAGACGTAAAAATTACCATAGCGTTTAACAATAACGAGCTCCGCGATTTTCTTGAGAGACGAGCTAGGCAACCTCTGTAGCAGAGGAACACCGCCTAAGAACTCCGTAGCTGCAAAAAAATCTCACAAAGTTCTTTCGTTTTTCCCGCATTTTCTCAGCAACCAAACAGAAATTAGGGGTTTGAATAGAATTTACCTGATTCGATGTCCATAGAGAAGTGTGAAATGGTGAGAATTGGAGCAGAAACGTGCGATTATGGAGCTTGATCCGATCTTTCCGTGCGGTAAAGTTTTAAGACTGATGAAGGGAGAGGGGGGTGGCAGGGTGTAGACAGAGTGCTTTTCAATGTATTGAATTACTGTGCACTTTTTATACTCCAGCAAATAGATAGACAAAGAGGGGCGGATAGCAGCATACACTTGCAGGTAATAGTCGGGATTTTCTTTGAACTTTCCCGGTAGGTTTGTATTCAATGGCCAACCAGAGGCGACAAATTTGGGAGATAAAAAGAGGGCCCGCCCGAGTGTTGATCTAAAGAACCGTGAAAGAAAACACGTGTTTCATTTTACTAATTAAAAAAGGAAACTTAATAAGAGGCGTCCACAGTCTGATCATTTCAATTCACCATGTAGGCTATTTTGCCCAATTAAAAAACCAGTGGCCTTCTGGTCTTTTCCACATAATTCATTATATAATTGGACAAATCAGTTTCATCATACTTTTTTTATACTAAAATATAATTTGATTACTTTTTATAAAAAATACTTCCTCTTATGACAACATTTGAATCATCTTGATAACTCCTTCATGATGAGACAACATGTATGGAGAACAGAACAGGCCTCAGGTTGAGCGCCAATAACTATTTCCTTTCCCCACTTTTCTTTTCACTCTCCTTTATTTGCACGCCTGACTCTTTGAAAACCTGGAGGGGATATTCAATCTGTTTTCCTTCATGATTCATAATTTTTTATTATTTTTTATTTTTTATTAAATAATTTATCAAAATAAAAATGTTTTTTAATTCCACTCCCATCAGCAGAAGACAGCTTCAGAGGAGAAAATAGTATGTTTCAACCAGAAAACTTCACCAAAAACAAATCGACAAGGTGTCAGCAAACTGAAAAGTAAAGTCCAGTCATCATCACTCAGAAATTCTTTGCAAGTGAAGGTAATCAGGTTAAATGAGTAGGAAAATCACTTTACCTTGCTCAAAATGTTAAGAGAAAAGGTTAGCCTTTTGAATATGGTAAAAATAAACGTAAATATGAACTTGTACTTGACCCTTGCCAGCCCCAGAAATTCAAAAATCTACCAGGTATGGACATGTACTTCATGCCGTGCCAGGTCTACTGATATAATATCTGAATCTGACCAGGGACAGAAAATTAGAGACAGAGATGCAGTTATATTCAGTTGCAGAGAAGTCAGCAGTCAACTTTAAGAATCTCAAGATGACAACTGGCGAATTAGTAGATGTAACAACGACAAATATTTTGATGCTGATAACAGGAAACGGCGAAAAAAGAAGAACTCTCGGGATCAGGAACAGCGAGATGGTGTATTTATTGAAATTGTTATAAGATCTGACCAAAAAACAGAGAAAATTTGAAGAAAAAAACCCAGCAGTTTCAGAAAAGACTTGGTCCAGATTGTAAAATAACTTGGACACTAACCAATATCAAAAGAGAACAGGAAGAGTAAAGCATTTCTCAATCACCCCAGAACTCTTAAGAGATTCAATGGCACAATCAATTTCTTCTTTGCTCCACCTCCTTCTGCCCTGGATGCTGGAAAATAAGCCCAAGAATTTGTTACAAAACCTCATAGAAACAGGAACTTAGAAGAAAGTAAAAGAAGCAAGATTTACATTACTTTCCTTTCCGGCTTCATTTTAACAGCACAAACTAAGTCAAAACACACAAGCCATATAAAAATCACACGACAGCCAATTACCTTATCTTGTGAAAAAACAGATAAAAAAAGCATTCTCTTGGGTCTGCAATGACTGCCAATCTTTCTCTTTACAACATTCAATGCTCAGTTAGAAGTTGCATGATGCTCTTCTCATGGGGAGCAAAAACCAGTAGCATCCCATGGAATCCTCATAAACCTTTCTCTATGCTCTTCTAAGATATTAAAAATGCCAAACATACATCAATAATCAAAAGACATAGGAACAGTTACGCAAATTGAGTTTTTTTTTGCAAAAAAAATAAAAATAGAATGCCATACAAATGGTATTTTTTTCTAGCTTCCAACAAAAAGATATGGGAACTTCGAGGAAAAAAAATGATTAGATAATTCAAAACACCAGCAGCAAGTAATAATTACAAAACACAATACCAAAACCAAGTTGAAAAGTGAGCAAAATACAACACTGGTTACATGTATCAAAAGGAACTGGAACCAATTTCTCCACCACTGTATGTCCCTTTTGTTCAGTCTATGTTTGGTGCAATCACCTAAAGCTAGAAACAAAAACAGCGCATTACTCTACAACTAGTTCATCAAAATATATATTGTAAGTTGCAAACACATGCTAACAATAAATTGTGGCAACAGAAGGGCAAGCAAGCTTCACCAGAACAGATATCAATGCCACAAATAACAATTGCTATCACCTACCAACAATAGTGCAATGATTGTTAGTCCATAGCATTGGTGTAACCAATAATAGTGCAATGCATATGGCTTGGTCTATTTCCATGTACCCAAACCTAAACCCACAGATGTTAGTGTGTTATAACGATGCATTGCATGGTCTATTTCCATGCACCCAAACCTAAACCCACAGATGTTTGTATGTGATAGCGAGAAGCCAGACATCAAATGCAGAAGTTCTTGGAATTTAGGCTTTGAGTGGGTAAAATTATATTTTCCATGACAACCATGCTTTTGGAATGCAGTTGCAGTTTTTGACATGTAGCAAATATGACAGGCAACACTCATTGCGTGCCTTTCTTAGGAAATCATCATTTTACTACTTTTAAGTGAAAAATCAAGATGAAATATTGCTGGAAAAACAGTGCTATGGTATCATTAAAATTATGTTAAAATTAGGTAAGTTCTTTTCAACGATTTTAGCTTTCAAAAAAATTACTACCAATATAGCTGTAATTTCCATGCCATGTCAGTTTGGAAACACAGATGGTGCCGATCCAGAATAAAAAAGCATGAAAGAAAAATTTGCTGTCATTTAAGATTCTCAAAAAAATTGAAAATCCAACCCCGCAAACTTCAAATCAAGTTAATTCTAGTGCACTTGATCTACTAAATGAGACCCATCATACGGTGTGTCTTGATATTTTATAACTCCAATATTACATGTAACACAAGAAACTAACAACTTGTAAATTACAATTGTAAGTTGTATCCCTTGAAATAACATGTGATATTTAGCCATATAAATAACGGGAAAAGACCTGCCATATGATGAGTCTCATTTAATAGATCAATTGTACTAAAAATCAGCTCAACTTTCCACAACAGTGACAAAATCACAAAGTTAAACTTTGGATCAATAGGTAAAACCTCATTGTTAAAAGAAAGAGAGGAGCCAATAATCTGCCTTGACCCCATCTTGTCAAATTTTGGCATGGTATAAGATTATATAGATTTCCTCTCTTAGCCCCAATCACTTTCCCTCGCATGGAGGCATCTTAACAACCAGTAATATAAATAGTATATTAAAGATTGAAAACAACTAGCAAAAAGAATTATGTTGGTTATAAAATGGATGCAAGTTTCCAGCCAAGGAGTATATTTCATATTTTCAGGGGGGAAATACACAAAAACTTGTTCCAGGTGTTGGGTTTATTTGGAAACTTTTGCCAAGCCTACTTGTCATTGGCAAAAGTCAAGCTTCACTTCGAGCATGGCTTATCATTATATCTGATCAAGATTATCCTCTATAATACATGTTTCCATGTAACTTGGATACACCACATGAGCTAGTTGAACCAAGTATAAAAACAAACTTTTGGCTTTGGCATTGAATGTTACTAAGTGGTCTGATTTCCACTTAGACATCTAATGAATTATAAAGCAAAGAGTTTGCTATTATACTCGGTACAACCAGCTAACTTATAGACGCTCGCACAATTGCATCTCAAATCCACCACATAAGATAATACCAGGTCTAAAACCCAACACTTTGGCTTTCTCATTAGATGCCCTTTTCTTGTCTTAAAACATCTAATGAATGATAAAGCCAAAAGGTTGGCTTTACACCTAGTCAAACTAGACGGAAGACACTTACACATTGCTAAGGCCATCACGATAGGAAGACCAGCTCAGTGATCAAAACTTGCATGTTCCCAAGCATGAAAACAGAGCATAAGACAATCATAAATTACACCAGCAATCACAAGCATTATAAAAGCTGTTCAAACCAAAATACTTTGCACATTCAACCCAGAGACTCCAATAGCTTATGCAGAAAACAAGAACGACAAAAGTAAACCAGATAATTGGAAGCACATCTTACTTCGTTCCATTTTCTAAGGCTTTCTGATCATCACGGCTTTGTTCTGGACTCCATCTCGTGATTGTGCACTCCTCAATAGAGCATCTCTCCAAACAAGATGGAGCTAATGCACCGTGACCATTTCTGTCAACATTCAAAACTAACAATGTTTTCGCAACACTTCCACAAAGTCTGATAGTGCAGTTGAAATCAGACCACACCCTCAATCTCCCAACATCCCCTTCTGACAAAACAATCACAGCATATTCTGAATGTACCAAAGATGGATGATGCCGGTAAGCAACGAAATCCACACCGTACTGTAATCCTGGCCTGAGAACCCAATTTTTCATACGAAGATGGGAATAAGCCTTATAAAAATCCGGGAAATTTTCCCTTTTCAATTTCATATACAACCACAAATCTAAATCATTTAAAACAAAATTATCTTCACCGGCAATCTTTAAACATTTTAAAGAATAACACAAATAAAACGCTTCCTCCAAACCCAACTGAAACCATTGCTTATCTTTTTCAGCAGTAATTATGGGTTTGCCAAAACATGCACGAGTGAGAAGTTCAGTCTGTTCTATTTCCACTGCAAGAAGCACACTACAACCTGAGAGCGACGCACGAGCATTTGACTGAAGAAGAGAAGATTGAAGCCGTGAGACTATTTCTGACGTGGGATCTGCTAGTGCTTTAGCTTCTGCTCCTTTTCCTTTCCATCTTGGCCCCATTTTTCAAAGAATAACACTTCGAAATTCCGAACAAATCAGACAGATAAATAAACTTTAAGAACCAAGGGACACAAAGGGAATAAGGTTTGTGGATTTTCTCACTTACCAAACAGAACAATTTCCCAGAAAATCCACCATGAGAGAGAGAGAGAAAAAAAAAAGGAATCGTTGCAGCCAAGGAAACCCTCAGTGCTCGTCAAATTGAGAAAGCTTGGCTGTTTTTAGAGTGTCTCAGACTTCAAAGGACTGTTTTTACTCTGAACTAACTGTCAATAACAAAAATAAGCGTTGAACAGTAAAATGGTTAACAAGTTTAGGGTATTTTCTGACTAATTGAACGTATCAAAACTAGATTTACTTCTTCCATTTGATCAAAAGCTGTCAATTTGCCTTTCATGACAAAAAAGAAGAAGAAGAAGAAGATAAAGATAAAGATAAAGAAAAGGTCCATTTGCCTCAGGACTGGAGTACATATAATAGTAAGTTTCTATGCACACCTTTTACACTGTAAATTGCAAAATTTCTCAAACATGTTCACAACGATTTTTAAAACCTATTAAAAGAAACTGATTGCTGGTTGAAAATGACATGTTGGCCTTATTTCATAGGACACTTTGTGCTTAGTTTTTTTCTTTTTTTCCCCTATGAATTATTAATGCATCTCAATATTGCTTCATTTGTTGATACTTGTGGTTTCGAGAATTATATTATTTATTTATTTATTTGTTTGTTTGTTAAACTTGTTTTTTTAGTTAGGATTGTATAAAGAATCTAAATGCCCACGAAAAAATAATTGACTGTTTGGAATTGCAGTAGTAGTGATTATAGTTTAAAATATTTTTTTGTTTAAAAATATATTAAAATAATATTTTTTTATTTTTAAAAAATTATTTTTAAAATTAATATAAAATAATCTAAAAATATAAAAATAAATAAAATTTAAAAAAACATGGTTTTAACCTGAAAAATCTTTTCAGAACACTCACGTATTAGGTTTTAGTAGTATTCATACTCAAATTTAAAATTATTATTCATATCCGAATTAAAACCTGACAAGTATAGATTTTGAATATGTAAATCTAATCGAGTTTCAGGTATCCATTCAGAAATTTATAGCCTGATACAGAAGAGGCCAAGTACTAGTCCAGCACACAGTAGCACATTTTGTCCAGGATACCTTACAGTTAAAGGATCTCAGCCTTGTCTCCTCCAAAGCATAATCTTTGCCTAGTAATCAAGGGAAATGTAAATTTCCATAAAAAAGATATTTTAACAGTCTCAACCACCTTTCAATTACTAAGAAATACATGTAATTTTGAAAAGTATAGTTTAATTGGTTAGATTTTAAATTTTCTCTCTAAAAGTCATCATTTTAAATCTCATAAACCTCAGAGCTACTGGAAACTTACATGATCGTTAACTTCAGAACTCGTAGGATTAGTCAAGATGTGTACAAACTGCTCAGACACCCACATTAATCTAAAAAAAAAAGAAAAAAAGAAGATATGTTAACTGAAAATATATGTTAGCCATTTCACATGATTATCATAGGCGAAAAGATCAATACAGATGATGCAAGCTTCTGCATTCATACTAGCATCGTTTTCCAGATAAATTATTCAGGGCTAGCTATTCTCAATGCATTAAGGGCAAGTGCTTAGATCTTGAACGTGCTGCATACAAGGAAACTACCCCTTTCTCATGGCTTTGCTTCATGTCTTAGCAAGGATAGTTCCTTTTGGTTTAAATACCTTTTAGGTTTTTCTTAATTGCTTCTTCACTTGGTTCATTCAATTTTGATATGCATGATTTTTTTCTTTTTCATTATTCAGTTCTTTTATATGTTCTCCACTACCCCTGTCTCTCCCTTGGCTCCTCCCTCTTTTATTGTTGATGTTAGCATCTTTTCTTCCCTTCCTTTCCCTTTTCTTGGTTCCGCTATTATTGTCTGCTTTTCTGAGCCTATATTTCCCCTGCATGTCTGTTTTGCTTGTAATTTTTGTTTGTATGGTCTAAGGCAACCCTTACCTGCCTTTCTTTCCCTTTTGATTTCTTTTCGGATCCGTTTTGCCTTAAAAAAAAACTAAGAGTGCTAGGTGTTTCATTCTCTTGCAGACTAAGAGAGCTTTTCACCGTGGATTCATACAGTGTCGGCATCGCTTTTTTCCATTCTCTCTCGACTCTCGGTGAGTTTTCCCTACACTCGCACCCACTTTGAATGGGCTGCAACTGGCGGCTGGGTTTTTGGGTAGAATGAGTGGGAATTAGGAGATGTTTGTATTGATTTGCAGGTGTGTGCCCTTTTTGCGTTGATGGGTCCTACTGTCATGGGTTGTCTATTTCTGCCTTGAGATGGGGTGAGAGAGAGAGTAGGGCCCCATCTCTCTAAGCTCTACTAGGAACTTGCGTATGATTTTTTCTCTTTGGCTTCGATACTGGGTGTTTGATTGCTTATGTTTTCTGCTTTTTAGCCTTGCTGTTTTGCCTTTGGTGGACTATTGGACGGTGCCTTTTTGGAGATAGTTTTGAAACCCGGTCTGACTTACTAGATTGATCCAACTGATTTGGGGTTGGAACCAAGTCGGATTAAAAAAATAAAAAAAATTTCTGGTGTGACCAGGCGACCCGACAAGACCCGGTTACAAACATGTTGACTTGTATTTTTTTTACTATAACGATGTTGTTTTGATTAAAAAAAAATTGATCCGGTCAAAATCCGGAACCCGAGCCTTGGACCTGGCGGGATCTCAAAACTATACTTTTATGTATTTTATGTTTTAGTTTTTTTTTTAGAGTAGTAGATATTTTCATCTATTTTTATGGTTATTTTTGTGTTTTATTCTCAAGTGCTCTGCTTTATTTTTTTTATAAATTAAAAAAAAAATGGACGGATTATCCTTTGCTTTTTATTGTTGATTGTATGATTATAGTTATTTGTTCATTCCCTAAAAAAAAAAAGTGTTTTATTGGGTCTTTAATCGGCCTAACTTGCTGAGTCAAGTTTAAGCTTCAGACCTAATCAGTTCAACCTTTAGGTTAAGAGTGTATTTGCCAAACACACCCTTATATCTTTCTTTTAATTTTAAACTTGCTTTTATTTTAAGATTTAGCTAACACAGGCTCTAAAAAATATCAAAAAATTTTATGGGTCATTTTGAATTTATTTGTAAGCTCATTGCATGTTTTTCTTAATTTTTTTTCACTTCATATTAGGGTTGTGAATTTATACTGTAACATATTAACCTAATATTATAATACCCACTTTTCATTGAAATTTCAAAAAATTCTCATTTAAAAAAATAAAAAATATATGTTTTTATGGATGTGCATTCGGCTAAGTCTCTAAAAAAATATTAAAAAATCATATCGTATTTACATATAAAAGTAAAAAAAATATGTATTTGTATGCACTTTTAAATTTAATAATCAGTTTATTAAAGTCATGATAACTAAACCTATATTTCAAAAAAATACCAAAAATTATTTTGTTTTTGTTAGTATCTAGGATTTTGAATTTATACGTAAAACATATTACTGATATTAAATAAAAAGATAGTTTCTTTTATTTTTGTATTGATATTAGAAATATTAGGTTTTTTACTTGATAAGATAAAGATTTTTTTACTAGGAATAACTTTTCTTAAATTTTAAATAGACTAATGATTAGAAAACACAACATTTTAGTTTATATCAAACAAATAAACAATACAGCTTACCTCACGTAAAACGTATTAAAGGTGCTGATATCTTTCCTTTACGCAATCAATTCCCTTACCCGAACTCTAAGACCGGATGAATTTTTTAGTAATCAAAATATTAGGTTACGCCTCTCATTTTTCTTTTTTTACAGACAAAAAATAAAAATTCCTTATTCTTTCATTTCTGACCATTCCCAACTCGAGAGAATAATCTTTACAACGCTTCACACATGCGACAATAACCAGAAAATTTTAGGGTATTACAATCAGCTTCAGCTTTTAAAAAATAGACAATCAGGGTATGGAATCCAAGTAATCTCACTCATATTGCATCTAATATATATATACAATCTTTCAAGATAATGGAGGAAAGACACGGGAATGTGAGGAAATAACAGAATCCTGCATATACTTGCTGGGACGATCGGGGTCTGGAACCCAGGTAATCTCACTCATATTCGGGGTCTCCACAAAAACCATGGTGAATTCTCCCACCTTCTTTATAGCTCCTCTCCTGCCGGCTCTCAAAACAAGGTTGTTGTTCCTGTTGTAAGAAAAGATGCCATTAGCCAAATGGATTATGTCACTTGGCTCGAATGCATCACACTCATCACCCCAGAATTGGAAGTGAACTGAGGCAGTCTCGTCAGCCACAAGTGCCAAGCAGGTCTTGTTCTGCCCTTCCAATATTTTTCTGCCTTTGTCCAAAACTATAAACTGTGTGTTAATGTTGTTTTCAGCTGCAGGCACTATGTTTTTTAAACAGGTCATCCTTCCTTCTCGATCCATCAACGTAGTAGAGTTCTCTTCAACCTGTAATTGATATAATTAAAGAGAAAGCATGTCGTGAAGAAAGAAACATGAGCTAGGGTTTGAGATAAAAGTATCTCTCTTTTCTTTTGATCATTTACACAAACATCTAGAATTCATAATCCTAAACTAATGATAAGTAAATTTAGGAAGACAACAAATCTTCTAATTTGTTGATAACACTTAACTGGACATTCACAAACCTGCAAAGAAAAGCAATAAATAAAAAACATTAATTTTTTAAAAAATATTTAAACTTTTTAAAAAATATTTTCGAAACGGTGATCGGCAGCTGGCCATGGCTGTGCAAACTGAAGCAGGCATCGAAGCCTGCTCAGGGCAGAATAGAACGGCCCATCTCAGGGCAGAATAGACAACCCATGACAGTACACGAAACATGGGACCCATCAGAAAAGGCCCACACCTATAAATCAATACAAACATCCCGCCAGTTGCAGCCCATTCAAAGTGGGTGTGACTGGGTGTAGGGAAAACTCACCGAGAGAGAATGGAAAAGAGCGACGCACGACGCTGTATGAATCCACGGTGAAAACTGAAAAGCTCTCTTAAGAAATGAAACAAAAATTACAAGCAAAACAGACATACAGGGAAAATATGAAGCTAAAAAATGCAGGCAGACAATAATAGTGGAACCAAGAAAAGATGCAAACAACAACAATAAAAAAGAGAGCAGCCAGGGGAGACGTGGGATAGCAGAGAACACATAAAAAAAAACATGTTCAAGCCCCTTTATAATGTTACTAACAAGTTACACTCTTCAGAGTTCAGATCAGTAATTCACGTCCTTTTAAGAAATAGGTCACACAAAATTTCCTTTAAGAAGTAGATTTTACAAATTACAACCATATCGAGGATGATTCATGAAATGCTACTTACTAGTTATAAGTTGCTGGAGCTAGGAAGGACAGGCGCCGCTGCCGCTGCTACCACCGGCGGGTCTGCTTCCGGCTGGAGAAGAGAGTTAGAGGAAGAGATGAACCAGGCAGATGGAAAGAGAAGAAACCTAAATTTTCCTATATAAAGAGATGGTATAAATGTAATTTTCTAAAGTTTTTAGGTCATTATTGATTCTCGGATGAGGAGGTAGATCCCATGCTCGAAACCCAACCATTTAACTTCTAAATTTTACCCAAATCCAAGCTATCCATAGATTTTTCACCAATTTAAATCAATCTAAAATCAGATCCGGAGTAAAATTGACAGCCGCATCCGGAAGAGTGAGGAGATAGATATCCAAGTATCCAACAATCAATTGGGCCACAGACAGGAACCTCGCTAACCGTCCGTCAGTGCTGTACTAGGCAGCGGTTGGTTGTAGTAGGGTCAAAATCAAACGGCAAGACAGAGGGATCAATGAAACATAATTAAGAAAACTGGGAATCTAAGCTCTAAACAGAGTAGATTCTTGCGAAGCCAGCTCTAATAGGGAAATGGGTTTGACTAGCAGGTACACAATCCAACAAGAGCAATCTCTTACATCTCTATCTGCACCAGCTGTATTATATAATGTTGTTTTGTAATCTAACCTACCAATCAAAAGTAGCAACCCTGAATTTCGCAACTCCTGATACACTAACAGCAACCAATACTTTGTTTTATTCTCCGTATTTAACATTCTTCAACAATAAAGTTTAATTCCTTACAATATAATCTGATTATCTTCTAAATCCCAGTTGCATTTTCCTCAAAATCTAAGTTCCCCGAATTCATTGATGCGCCTGTCTCATTTGAGTCATGTTTCTTGATGAATATATTATCATGCTTGAATCATAGGCCTCTATGTCAATCCTCTGTGGCATTCCAATCTTTGAATGCGTGTACTGCCTTGGCTGTGCTCGTTGGCTATGGAAAAAATGCCTATACTCTGCTGGTCATGAAAGTGAGAACTGGGGCTTAGCCACAGCTGAAGAATTTGCGCCTGTGCCTCGCCTTTGTCGCCTAATCCTATCTGTCTATGAAGATGATCTTCGCAACCCACTTTGGGCGCCGCCGGGAGGCTATGGTATTAATCCTGACTGGGTAGTTGTAAAGAGAACTTACGAAGATACAGGGGGGTGTGCTGCTCCTTACATGATTTACCTTGATCATGATAATGCTGATGTAGTGTTGGCTATTAGGGGGCTTAATTTGGCGAAGGAAAGTGACTATGCAGTTTTACTTGATAATAAATTGGGGCAGACCAAGTTTGATGGTGGTTATGTGCATAATGGGCTATTGAAAGCAGCAAAGTGGGTTTTTGATACAGAGTGTGAGCTTTTGAGGGATTTGGTTGAGATGAATCCAGATTATATGTTGACTTTTGCTGGACATTCATTAGGTGCAGGGATAGTGTCGCTGATAGTAATGCACGCTGTCCAAAATCGGGATAGATTGGGGAACATTGAGAGGAAGAGGATCAGATGCTTTGCCATGGCTCCTGCTAGGTGTGTGTCACTGAATTTGGCTGTGAGATATGCTGATGTTATCAATTCTATCGTGCTTCAGGTAGGACTTGCCTGTGCTATCAGCTGTGTTTGAAATTACAATAACAAAGTTGCTTAAAATGGATTACGGTAAAGTTTAAAATTTGAATTTTTTGGTGCATCGGTCAATTGGAAACACTCACAAATATGATGATGATGATGACGACGACGACGAGTGTTCTTAATAAGAACGGTGGTTGCAGCATTTTTTGGTTATACTAAAATGAATAAAATTTGTTCAAAGTGGCCACAGAAGCATTTTTCAATTTATACATTTCGAGAATTAGAAACCCTGCTATTTAGAAATGTCAATTATGTGATACAGTGATTAGCATTTTAATTTGCCTGTTTTCTTACAATTGTTACCTGCTGCCGAGCTCTAGATTTGATGAAACAAGCAAAGAGCTTGATACCTTAGACTTCTAGCATTTCAATTTCTCTTTCACTGTGACAAGGAATATTAGTATGTGCTCTGTTCTAATATGAGTTAATGAACCAGGATGATTTCTTACCTCGGACGACCACTGTTCTGGAAGATGTTTACAAATCGATTTTCTGGTAAAAGATAGTATGTCTTATTTACCTTTTCATTACTAGCTGTATATTTTTTTTCTTTTATTGCATCTGGTAATGTGGCATATATAAGATGTTGAGATTTGAGGCCCTTTTTTAAGAAAACAAATATTCAAATGAGTCAATATTGTACTCACAAAGAAAGAGCGCAGTTGCACAAAGAAACTTAAAGAGGTTTTTCCATTTGGCTAGTTGAGGAAACCTCGGATAGTCATTGATGGACTCTTATGCTTGCATATTTGGTCCGTGTTATAATAATCACGTATCTAATGCAGTTCGTTTAGACAAGATATTAACTAAGCTGAGTTTCTGTACTTTGGACAGCTTGCCTTGTCTGTTATGCCTAATGTGCTTGAAGGATACTTGCACTCTTGAGGAGAAGATGCTTAAGGATCCAACGCGGCTATATGCACCAGGACGGCTATACCATATTGTCGAGAGAAAGCCCTTCAGGTAAATTCAGCTGTATTTTTGGTGCAATGAAGCAGCTTGCCATGAGTTTTTATGCCCTCTGCTGAAGGAAATTCTTGATGATTTGGGGATATAAAGAAGGTATCACCTGCTGGGAAATAAGAGGAATGGTGAGGGGAAGAGCGAAAATAGAAATAGTGAGTCTTATTGAAGGTACAAGGAAAGTATTGTATGGGTTATGCTTACCAATTTGGCCTATAATACTGATAGGCAATCAAAGACTTATTAGGCTCTGCATCGAAGCCTAAGCAGATTAACAATGCTGCAGGCATCCTGAATCCAAGATTCATTAAAGGCTGCACGTGCACTCTTCCATTTTAGATATCTGTATTCACGTGTTACGAGCAGCAGATCAAAGAGCAACTGATAATTATCCTTGAATATTCAAAGACCCAAAAGAGTTGTCAATTGTCGCACGGTGTGCCGTGCCAGCTCCTTTCGATTTTGATTTGCTGGAGGTTTATTTAGAAAATTGATGTGCTTCAGAATTATTGATTACCATCTTATCGTAATCAGAGTACCTTTACACTTGGTTTCAGGATAGGAAGATTTCCACCAGTTGTCAGAACAGCAGTCCCTGTGGATGGGCGCTTTGAGCACCTAGTTCTCTCATGCAATGCGACTTCTGATCATGCCATTATCTGGTTGGAGAGGGAATCTCAAAGGGCTCTTGATGTAAGTCTAGCTTCTTTCTTGGCATGCAGTGTAAGACTTGGTGGTTCAGGGTTTGGGCCAAGGCTGAGACAGCTTTTAAATAACTGATCTAGTTTGTCTCATCAATCAGATTTTTAGAGCTTGCTTGTCCAGCTTCTCAAAGAGGAAAAAAAACAAAGAAAACCTTGGTTTATCCAGTCGAGGGAGGGTAGTCAGCTTTTTCACAACTCCTGGGTAGCTTGAAATAGTAGCTTTTGGAATGTTTGTTGAGGCCAATTTGTGGCAGTTTTCTTATAAAATCCCGAGACCTGTCATCTCCGCAACTCCACTATAAATGATAAAGGCGGTGTCAGTCAAGTGGTGTATATTTGCTTGGTTAAATTAGATGCTTGAAGATTGAGAATTAACTTCTACATTTACAACATATCTGAAACACTATCTCCCTTGTCAGTTGATGCTGGAGAAAGATCGGATCATGGAAATTCCAGCACAACAGCGGATGCAGCGGCAGGAGTCTCTTGCACGTGAGCACAATGAAGAGTATGAGGCAGCACTTCGGAGAGCTGCTGCTTTGGAAATCTCACAGGCAGCCTACTCATCTTCGTATGGAACATTTGCCGAAGTGGAAAAGGGGGAGGGTTCTGGCAGCTCAAGTGGGGCACGTTCATCACTGTTGTCATTTAAGAGAATGAGGGAACGCTGGGACAACTTTATAGAGCGTCTTTTTGATGTGGATGAATCTGGTCGAATGGTGTTCAAGAAGTCTTCCACATAGACACTATTTTTTCTCCCTTTTTGTAAAACTACCTGCAAATATCATTCTTTCATTTATCAACCAAATCGGCTCGATTTGCCTTATGATGTTATTTTAATGGTCTGTATAATTGTCAGCTTTACGCATGGATAAATCAGATTAAATAGGGGGGGGGGGGGGATGAAAGAAAGAGAGAACTCTTTTAAGAATATGGAACTCACCGTCAACTTCAAGCGTGGCCAGAGCTTACCAAACAGTTTCTTCGAAGCTCCCTTGTAGACAGTTTTTTCCACCTTGCCTAAGGTTTTTAGGAACTTATGAAGAAATTGAAGGCCCAGTACAAAATGAGAAAGAAATAAATCAAAATGGAGGGGAATTGGTGTTCAATTAACAAATTCAAATTTCTGAATTGCACACGAGCCTCTGAAAAAAGCTTTCAGCTAGGTTACAAAAACAAGCATTAAAGGAAGCTCAAATCTAGCGAACCTGACTGTTTTGAGTTTGTGACGTAATTTACAGAGGTGTTTAAACCATTTCAATACTATTACCCTGCATAATATATGAAAAAAAATACTACACTCCATCTGGATGCCCTTCCTCCTGCTATACCTGGAGATCAAGAACGGCATCCCCTGCCATGGAAATCAAACACATTCAGATCAAATTACAATGATTTATCAATCAGTATTATATATCATCAAGAGCCAACTAATCGAATGGCTCACTACCACTTTTATTTTGAATTTGATGCAACTTTATAGACCTTCATTAAAATTTATGCCCTTGAAAGACAAGTTATTTATCAACATCTAACAAATTCGGCTACAAAACCGTGCGTGAAAATGATGCTAGTTTTCTTGCTTTAATAGCTAGCCAGTAAATGAGACAAACTATGGCTTGTCTGTTCTTCACAGGGCACTGTTGGAAGAACCTTTTGAAGTAATCTCACTGTTTGTGAAACAGAAGACCAGTGCAGATTACCTAAACCTGTGAAATTCATGTTGGAAGCACCAAATTTGTTATCCCTCTGATTCGGGCAGCATCCAGAACTTTTAGATAAAGAAAACTGTCTCCCTCTATTTTCACCCTTTTCCCTTAGTTATTAGTTCCCAGCCCACCAAAATGATGTTCACACTATGTAACTGGATCTTTTCTTTTTATCAGCATGGGTGATTGGATAAAAATTTATAGCATGGCACAGACTCGAATTTAAAAAATAATTGCAGATTGCTCTAGTACTTTACCATGCATTCTCTTAACAAAGCGTTCAAATTCCATGTAGGTTTGTCTCTCCATTAGAACTGGACTGAGCCTAAGGTAAGTAAAAGACAAAAAATGTCTTCCATCCGGATCACTCAATGGCTTGGCGTTATCCAGAATCTTGTTATACGTGACCCTGTCATAGCATGGAAGAGCGTTCTCGCCAGCAACTGGTGTGCCAACATCCCATGCAGCATTCAGCACCTGAGATAGACAATTATAATGATCACAGATAAATTTTCAACAAGGACCAGGCACCCGGTGAACCTGAAGCATGATGTTTATCCAAAATTTTCATATAGGTGAAAAAACAGGCTTTTATAGAAAAGACCTATTTTCCCAAAAATGACAAACTTAATTCAGGAAATGTTGAAGCTCAACAGGAGGTTTCTTACTTGCCATACTAATCCCTCAGGATCTGCATGTGCCTCTGCAAAGTCCACTTGCTGGTCTCCTGTCCACAATTCAGAACACGAGAAGTTTAAAACAGCCCCGTGCTTCTTTAGCATTGCAACAATTGCAGCATAGCCATCATGATTGCATGGGTTGTAGAACCCAGCAGTTAATTCAGCAGCATGACTGGATGTCTTGTACCACCAATGAATGCCTAATAGCTGCTCGAAATTAAAATGTAGCAAACAGAGTGGATCAAGCATAACTATCAAATAACTTTCAGATGTAGTTTTCAAAAGTTCTAAAATGCATTTTGAAGCCAACATAAACAAATATCTTAAATCAACTTAAAATTAGGACCTAGGCAATTAACAGAGAAAGGAAAGAAACAAGCCTAGGTAGCAAACTTTCATAAACAATCCTTGAAATTAGAAGAAATTTCTGAAAAGCAGACTCACCTTCACAGCAATTCGAGTGCCTTCAAAAGCTAACTTTGCCAAAGAAAGTACCCGATCACCATGATCAACTAAAATCCTAGCATACCAATTAAGGAAGAACCTGCCATAATACCCATCATATTCCCCTCCATCACAGAAGAAACCAGTTTCATGTGGCTGGGAATTATAGGAGCCAGCATTATCTGGTCCCCTAGCCCGGAATGGATGTCCCCTTGCTTCCGCTGTCTTCTTTAAGCTTTTCAGAAAATATTTATCATAACACTGCAAATAAAGGGCTTTTCTTAACCATGCTGGGATAATAAAAGATAAATCGGCAATCACAGGTTGAGAAAATAAATGAAAGAATCGAGTACCCAGTTCACATAACATGAAGCAACCAATTTACCTAGAAAAATAATTGTTTTCTTATTACCTAGTTATGAAATATATAAAAAAAAGAGAGAAATGAGCCATACTGCAAACTAAATTTTCAAGATAACTGGTTTCTTAAAATCTAATAAACTCTGCCAAATATTCAAGTCTAACTCCACTTGTCCATAGTATCTTTGATAAGATAGGCATAGGAACCAGAAAAATCAAATTGTGTCCAGGCAAAATTGGAAAGTCACCACAAATTGACTCCTATTTATTTATTTATTTTTGAAGAAGAGAGGCTGCCTTTGTTAAAAAAAAAGGTCACTGGAGCATACTGCCCTAGCAGTAACTCTCATGGCCAGAAGCATTGTGAGAGCAAATGTTGGAAGCTATTGGCAACTTTGTGTATGGAAGCAACTTGTAAAGTTGTAGCAAGCAATTTTGGATAACGAAAGCTTACATCACTAAAAAAATATCACTGAAATAATGAACTTCAAAAATTACCTGAAATTCACCAATGCCAGGATATCTCCAGCCATGCTTGACAGGACAAGAAGGGTACCGTAGCTCCCCACAAGGACCGAGTCCAACTTCAACCATGGAGATGATACCATCCTCAAAGAATTCATCAAATTCTGATCGGAAGCTTCTCATGTAGTCAAAGTACACCTACATTAGTTAACCATAGAGATAAAAACACCAAATTTACTAGCCTAAAACAAAAATCCGTTTCAAATACTCAAATTACATGAAAGCACCAAATCAAATGACCTATATTCTGATCATTGCTGTTAGGAACACGCAAAAAATACAGTTTTGAATTTAGCATAATGTATATTCCAAATATTAGCCATAACCAAAACAGCAACTTCAAAAACATTTTTTAATTGAATAAATTATTGTTGTATTTAGCTTATGTTGGTATTCTAAGAAAATTTAATGATTATTACAGAAGCAGACATTCATGTGCAAAGAGTGACAGAAAAGCTTCTGAGTGTCGAGCATACGGTGGCTTATAATTAAGTAAAGCCTAACAGCTACAGCAGGATGTACCTCAATAGCAGTACGACCTCTTAACACTCGTTCTTTGTCGATTCCCCATGAAAGACATTCCGGGTTGTGCCTTCCTTCTCTATCAGTGAAGAAAATGTCAGGATTACTGCGTCCAATTTCTGCCACCCAATTTGGCAGGGGAATACAAACATCATCACCAACATTGCCTCCACATTCATGAAATGACATCACAACCTTAGATAAAAAATCAGAAAGACAATTTACTCTCATCAGAAGGAATTTTCAAAGGTATTGAGAAAAACAACTACAGCGATCAGGAACTTGTTGCTATGGTATGTTTAGATGAAGATAGATTCATAACAAACAATTCAATAATTTTAGAATCTTAAAAGTTAAATCCACCCTGAGAAAACACCATCCCTTCTTAAAACATAATAAATCCTGTTCATAAATTTGGCTGTACTCAGAATTACTGTTTTTATTGTAACAATCAAGGAATAAAAAACTCCTCAGCCAATATCAGCACCCAAGCTCTGGGCATTTGCAATCACAAACCTAAATGAATCGACCCTCTCCCTTCACAGACAGTAGCCCCTGAAATGCATGACATCTACTTGACCACCCCTTCATTTCCCCAGCCATCACCCATTAATTAGCCCAAAGAAATCCTTCTGTCATTCAATGATTGGCTCCTATCAGGATCTTCATAGTAGGTCCTTGATCTGTGAACAATCTTGCAGTTATGTTCCATCAACATGCTTAGTTGCACATGCTCATGTCATTGACATTATGATCAACAGCAGCAACTTGCTCAGTTTCCAAACACTCAGAAAATATCAGATCTCATAACATTGCAGAATTCAGGGCACTGTACCCATGCTACCAACATCCACATGTATGGATATGATCATAAACAATCTATGAAGTGGTGTACCAGAGAAAGGGGGTTGCTAAGAAAAGCCAACAATTAGCATTAATTCTATGCCCAGAATGCGGGAGAGCATAAGCTACCATACAGGATAACAAGTTGCAAACAGCACTCACCTGTAACTTGAGCTTGAGTTCATGCACCATCTGGAAGAGCCTCTTGTAACCATTCCAGTTGTACTCTTGAGGAGCGTGAGCCTCTACCATGCCCCACCAGCAGTAAACCATAACACCATCAACATTGGCAGATTTTAATACCTTGAGCTGCTTCAATAGGCCATCTGGATCAACCAGCTCGCACTTCATATTTATGGCACCCAACTGACACCAACAAATCATGGAACAAAAATGAATTTGATTATAACTTACATAGATCTCACATTTGGCACTTGGGTTAGATTGAGAAACAACATATCAACGAAAATAGAGTATCCTTCACAAAAAGGCTGAACTCAGAACAGAAATAATAATAAATAAAAAAAGGATAGGACACACCATCTCTAAAATCAACTGCTCAAAAAGTAGGATTAAATTAACTCACTGGTAGCATCACATAAACCGGTATGAATGGACTGCCAGCAAAATCCTGCTCTGGTAGCTTTGGAATTGGAGGTATGTCAACAATCTAAAAAAAAAGAGAGAGAAGTTGAAAAATGTGTGACATTAAACACTAAATCTAGAAGAACCAAACTTTGTTAGAAAATTAACTGGTACTCTACATTCTTTGACTAAAAACAAGTTCTACATATGTGCAATACTGTGCTCCACATTACTAATCAAAGAGCCGGTTAGCTTATCAGCTTATTTATGTCTAATGTGTAAAGTACAAGACAAACATGGAGTAAACAAGCAACCATGCACTTTCTTTCAATGTTTAAAGTGTCAATTGTGAGGTTACAAGCATTAAACTTGAGAACAACATTTATTAGAATATCCATAGATCAATATTGCAGCACATATAGTGTACAAAAGAACTCCATAGTACCTGCTTGTCATTTATAGTGTCCATGGAGCCACCAACACGAGGATCACTCTCTGTTTGTTCTCTTCCTTCTCCCACCATTCCTGGTGTTTGTGACTGAGTGCTTGCAGATAGATCATAAGGTGAGGGGTTGGGTATAAAAACACCTTTCATACGGCATGAATTGTACTCAACCGAGGTCCGATGACCAGGAGAGACTCCTCTGAGGGAACCAGGTGGAGTCGGTTGTGACACCAGATGTGAAGATGATGATGTTACAGCAGCAGAAGTGCCACCTGCAGGCCTTGAGCCCTGCGAAAAAGTAAAGAAGATAACAACTCCCTCTAGATTTTACTAAGACCCATTTCAGTAAGAATCAAGGAACATGTAAGAGGTACTCTGATCAACCATAACTCTTCAAACCAGTGGGTAATAACAATTTAGTGTGCATTCTACCAGTTATCACTAACATTTAAATAACGAATCAAATAAATTCAGCAAACAAAGCCTTTGTACTTGAGAGATAAGTACCTGAGATCTTGAAGGAAAGGTGGTTCCATCTGGAAGAACAACCCAGCCAGCTTCCCTCGCCAAAGCAGCAATTACATCATTTATATCAGCTCTAACCCTAAGATTGTAATTACCATGCCTCCTTAATCCTGCCAAGATCCTTGCTGTGATTGCCCTCCGATGCCGCTCTCTTAGCTTTGTCCTCTCCTTTTCTTCTAGCGGCCTTGACATTCGAGTTCCCCCCCCTGGAGAGCTCACATGTTCTTGAAATTGCTGGTGATGTTGAAACTGATTACTACTACTATTTGATGTCATCCCTCCGTCCATTCCTACCATCATTTGTGCAGCAATATGCTTCCCTCTATTGTCATCATCTTCCTCTTTAACGTCCATGTCCATTTCTTCATCATCATCTTCTTCACTTGTCCTCATAATTTTTGAATATCTGTTGCCATACTCTCTCTCTCTCTTCCACAATCAAATGTCTTAAAGCTACTAAGACTTGGTCGTCCAATGCTTCTAAGACAACACAGGCCATCATTTCCACTCAATTATCCAGATACCTGAAAAGCTACCCTTTTTTTTTTTTTTTTAATAATTTAGACTGTAAACTGGAAAAAAAGAGAGCATGTGATAGCCTCTTTCTCGACTTCCCTGGCAACAATGAAAAACCGTTAAGAGCTAAACAATTATACCAAGAAAAAGTAAATAAGAGGTAAAAATAAAAGACAAATACAGAAAAAGAATGCTCTCCTTTTCAATTTAAGCCGTCAAATTGAAACTTTTATAGTGTTTTAAACTGCTTACAAGTCAAAAGGACAAATGCCTCCGCTACATTGTCATTGCCACTACATTTGGCATCAAAATGTCAGCTTTCTCATTTTATTTCTTCAAAAAGAAAATTTTGACAGATTTTTATTTCTGAAGTAAAAGAAACAATAAAATTAAAAAACCAAATAATCAAAAAATTAATTTCTTCTCTTTTCCCACCTTTTCCTTGGCAACCAAACAAGAAGTAAAGGCTAGTTGTCTCACTATAAATCAACTACAGAACTTCAATTAAAATAAACACTTTTTAACCATTAATAAACAAAACAAACTCATTAATCACCTTCTTATAACAGTTTTCCACTCGTTTCACGCGTAAGATTCACACAAGAACTTCACCTTGCGCATACTAACACTTCAGATTCCCCTCTATTTCTCCATTTCCAACTCAAATTTCACTCTTCCAGCTTTCTCACCTTATATCTTCTTCTTAACAACAGATCCATCCACCTCTCTCTCGAAACCCTAACTTCGCCGACCACCGGAGAATCTCCGGTGTCGTTTCACGGCTACTCTCCAAAGCCTAATTGAACAAAGAATTCCACGATAAGGCGAGATGTTCGAGGTTTTCCCGGCGAGTAGAGGTGAGCGTGTGAGAGAGAGTAAGGAGGCGCGTGTGGAAATGTGTGTTTGCGTGCGAGGTTAGGGATTCGCGCGTGTGGAGAGGCTCAAGCGTGTTTCTTGTGTGTGTGTGTGTGTGTTGGTAGGACACGGATGGGGCGTGTGTAGTTATGCCAGAGAGAGAGAGAGGGTACAGTAACACGTGCAGCACATGCTGAAAGCTGAATGAAATCACGAGATGTTAGTGCGTCCTTAAAGGCCCAATCACGTGACCTACATTAGCGGTAAACGGTTACAAACCGCTTGTGCTTGTCTGAAAAAATAAAAACTTGAGTACACGCACTGACCATCAAGTGCTTGAAATTCTTCAGATACAATTGGTCTTAAATGATATTATTGGCTACGGGATATTATTGGTTTTACGTTTTAAAAATATTTTTTAAAAAATTATTTATTTTTATTTTCATATTATTTTAATGTTAGATACCAAAAATAAAATTGTTTTAATATAATATATTAAAAAACAACTATTATCACATAAAATAACCACTGTATACATCTGCATGGATTCCGTCTTCTGCCGATGAAATCAGTTCGATGATTCTCTGTGAGCCGGAAGTAGAAACATAGCGGACACCCTCCAGGAACATGGACTATCTTCAAAACTAATTGATAAAAGGATGAGCTTGTTCGGACACACATAGATGCTTGGTACAGTTCGGTGTGAAAACGAGGATGCTTGGAACTATTAATAATCTATATCGAACTGCACTATTATACATAATACATTGTATGTTATGGACATAGGACAAACACGTAAAAAGTATAATCTATCGAGGAGTGACAACACTCCTAGGCGCAACTTAACCCATCCATCTCCTCTGCTATAGTGTAATTTCTGTTCAAATTGCATTTGAATCTGAAACTGCTTCTCCTGAAATTGGATGTAAGACGAATCAAAATCATCTATGTCTGATAAAAAGTGCATTTGTACACTCTAAATGCATGAATAACAATGGAAATCACTGTACCCTCAAGTCTTTCCTATAATTTACAACTTCAAACAATTTTATATTTAAATAGAAAATCAATATCAACAATGCACTGGCCAATTCTTTGTTTATACTTTATATGACCTTATCGGTTTGGCTCGTATGAAGGAAAAGGAAATGAAGAAATGTTGTCAACTGGGGGCTAAGGTAGAGACCAAGTTTAGAGGAGTGCCTATCAACCACATACAGACAAACATGAATGTTCAAGTAAAACTTCCTATGGACAAGTAGTTATTGGACCATGAAAATCATCATATGAGGTGAAAGTTTCAAGCATAAAATTATAGATGAGCTTCCCATTGTCTTCAAGATTAAATATCATATATCATGCATGCTAACAAACTGTTCTTATCATCATTATACTAGATATCCAAGACAACTGAAAATCCAAAAAAAAAAAAGGAACGGAAAGGAATTGGAACCGAAAGAAAATGTGACGGACTCGGAAGGAGAAAAGTGAAGCACTACCATACCATGCATTCTCTTCACAAATCGTTCGAACTCTTGAAAGTTGTGTCTCTCCATGAGAACAGGGCTAAGCCTGAGATAGGTAAAAACAGATAAATGTCTCCCATCCGGATTATGCAGAGGCTTGGCATTTTCTAATATCTTGTTATAACCTTCTCTGTCGTAGCAAGGAAGAGCATTCTCACTGGCAAGTGGGATACAAGCATCCCATGCAGCATTCAGCACCTGGAAATTGAAAAGATGATTAGCAATCTAAATATGACAGGATATATGGTCTAAAATAATTCTTGAGATTTAAACTATCATGATTCAATCACAACCCTATTTCCAGGATGCTGCTGATAAAGAAAATGCGGAATCAAATCTCATGGAGTTTCAGTGAAATAGACTCCTTTGCATGTCAAAATTTAGCACCATCTGCCCTCCACATTCAACTGAACATACACATCTCTTTACCCTCACAACAGATATTTTAATACCCTAATTGAAACATCATATGCTAGGAGATAAAACAGCAGATATGTCTTTGCTTACCTGCCAAACTAATCCCTCAGGATCTGCGAGTGCCTCTGGAAAGCCCTCATACTGGTCCACTGTGCGCATTTCAAAACATGTGAAATTGAGAGCAACCTCATGTTTCCTCAACATTGCTGCAATTGGAGCATAGCCATCACGATTTGAAGAGTTGTAGAATCCAGCAGTCAATTCAGCAGCATGACTAGCTGTTTTGTACCACCAATGAATTCCTGATAGCTGCTTGTCAGCCGTCAATATAGCAAAAAAGTATTGGTATAAAAATTATAGAACATGTTAATTGGATTTATCTATCATTCCAAGAAATGAAAACTTGTTTATCCAGAGAAGAACAAGATTCCATGCAATGGTAACTCACCTTCGCAGAAATGCCAGTGCCTTCAAAGGCTAAATTAGCCAGAGCAAGAACACGATCTCCGTGATCAATCAAAACTTGAGAGTACCAATTGAGGAAGAATCTTCCATAGTAACTATCATAGTCTCCTCCATCACGGAAAAACCCAATCTCATGCGGTGCAGAGTTGTAAGAACCTGCATTCTCTGGACCTCTTCCCCAAAATGAGTGCCCCCTCACCTCTGCTGCTTTGCTCAGACTCTTCATCAGGTACTTATCATAGCACTGAAATGAAACATCTTGGGTCATTTTGTGGAAAAACACCATAATTTAATAAGGTTAACTATGAAAAGGTGATAGAGGGACAAGATCAAACTATGGAATGCATAAGAGGACAGGTGATTTTTATTCCATAATGATTACCAAGCCTCTCTACCAGTAATTCAAATACACCTCAATTTCACAGCCATCAAGATAAGGTACCCCTAAGTGATATGCCTTCTTCAAGGTGAAGGTCAAGTTGTTAACCCGTTACCAAAACATACCTGGAATTCACCAATGCCAGGATATGTCCAGTCATGTTTTGCAGGATATGAGGGATACCGTAGCTCCCCACATGGACCTAGTCCAATTTCAATCTCAGAGATGATTCCATCCTGAAAGAACTCATCAAACTCCACCCTAAAGCTCCTCATATAATCAAAGTAAACCTGCATTATTTTTATCAACAGTAGAAACTTCAAATTTAAGATATAAAATTAAATTTCTAGCTAAGGGCACATGGACAAAAGCACTTATTAGTCACAGAGGTTTCGAATCTTTGATAATGTGATCTTACAAACTTCGGCCACAGATAAAACAAATATTGGATGGGACTTTTGCGTAACATGAATACTGCTGGATGAAAAGAGATTGTGTCCAAACAAGCATTCTTTTTCTAAACACAAACATACATTTAACATAATAAATTTAGCTACACATTTTAGAGTACATCAAATTAAACAGGAAAGAACAGAAAAGGTATTTGTTGTATTTCAACTTATATGTGGCCTAGATGAGATAAAAAAGAAAAAAAAAACTTTTGATATCACATTACAAGCATGCCTTGATTCAATACCTCAACAGCTGTCCGACGTTTTAAAACTCGCTCCTTATCAATTCCCCAAGTGAGGCATTCAGTATTGCGCCTTTCTTCTCTGTCTGTGAAATATATGTCAGGATTGGTTTCACCAATTTCTGTCACCCATTGAGGAAGTGGAATATGGACATCATCACCAACATTGCCTCCGCATTCATGAAATGACATAACAACCTGAGCTCATATTAGAGTAAAGAAATAGTAGCATAATTGGCATAGAATTTTTTTGAATTACTATAACACCAAACATTCCATTTGGAAAATTATGCTAGTTGTAGGTCGATGCCAAGCTTGTAAAATCTTTCTCCAAAAATGACATAAGACCAACAAACATACTATTAAATGGATATACATGTTGAATGTTAGAGTTTGTTTCCATTGAGAACTTGCAGATGTTGCAGATGTTGGCTTGAAGGGTATTAAAGCATGTATTATAGATACAATTAACCTTGTACGTGGACTGATAATGAGCACTTTTGGGGTTGGAAAGTAGAGAGAGGTGAACATAACAGATTGGAGTTTAAGATGTGAGTCGCCGTACAGGCTTTAGGTTCTTTCCCAAATAATTCATTTTTTACCATCAGAATCCGTGATCTTGATTCATAGCTTATGATAGAACAATCATAGCAACACAGAATATATACATATACATATATATACTCACCTGCAACTTAAGCTTAAGATCACGCACCATCTGAAAGAGCCTCCTGTAACCACTCCAGTTATACACCTGCGGAGCATGAGCCTCCACTATCCCCCACCAACAATCAATCATAACACCATCAACATTTGCTGATTTCAAGACCCTCAGCTGGTTCAGTAGATCTTCAGGATCAACCAACTCACAATTCATGTCAATGACACTTAGCTGCCATTTCCCACATCATTAAACACAACAAATAAACTCGTAGAAACAAAATACCTTAAACTTAAGAACTAAATCAAGAAATCAACAAACAAGAAATAACAGTGTCAAAACAATCACACTTACCGGCAGCATCACATAAACAGGAACATAAGCAGTGCCAGTAAAATCCCGCTCCGGCACCATCGGACGCACATCTCCAACCTAAGGAAAAATGCAGAGAATAGGCCAACAACTACGGGTGAAAGTAAATTGATTCGAAAGCCCATTGAACAACCTTACTCCATTACTAAACTAGTTGCACGTTATTTGATCCAAATTTAGTTACAACTGCTTCAAAAATTCAATAGCTCAAAAGAACAACCAACATAACCTCGTTCTACTATACACGTAATTATAAGTTTATTACCTGCTCATCATCAGTATTATCCATTGAATCATCAAGAAGAGAATGGTCTTCAATTTTCTGCCCTTTAGCTCTCGCCACCCCGAAATTTCTAAACCGAGAACCAATTGACACTGCATCACCTTTCAAACGACGACACCGCAAATTGCACGCCACTGAGCTCCGAAATCCACTACACACTCGCATAGAAGAAACTAAAAATAATTGACTATTTGTTAATGACAAAGCCACACACGCATTAAAGGCCATCTTGATTTGAGCAACTGAATTAGAACTCGACTAGTTTGAATTGAAACTTCTTATGGAAGCCGATGACTTCGCTGAGAGTGTAGAAATGAGTGATTTTCGTTGAGATATTCAATACCGATAATTTCTCTTTACGTCTCTCTGACTAAAGTTTGTGAGATTTGAGTATAGATTTTCTCTTTTTATTCACTCCATTTTCTAGTAAATAACAGTTTTCTCGGGAACCAAAAAGAGGAAGTGGCGGGGAAAAGAACCCGTGACCGGTGGTTTACGGATCCAAACTCCAGAGATATCATTTTCTTTGAGCTTTAAAAATCAAGACTCCTTTTCTGCGCTTTTCGAGGTGAGCACGGCGCGGTTTGGTAACGCCGTTCAAAAGTGTTTTATAATTTTTTTTAACTTTTTAATATTTTTAAATAAAAATTGAGTTGAAAATAAATTTTAAAATAAAAATATATTATTTTAATATATTTTTATTTTAAAATTGAGTTACTTTAAAAAATATTTACTATCACAGCCAAACGCCACTCTACCTCCGTTAATTGATGCTGACACGTGTTGGATAATTATTGCGTGGCGAGGGTTCTGCTGTAGATTCCGTACCTTTTCTGGACCGAGAAATGAGAAAATGTCGGCATGGGCCTACATATAGCTCTTCCCTTTTTTCTGCTAAAGGCTCAAAGCCCGCCATAGATCAAGTTCTTAAATCTAGCAAAGACGATGGCCCACCCATTTTGCCAATGTATTCTCGTTCAAAAACCCACTGTTACCATTTTAGGAAGACAAAATTACCCTTCTACAGGGCATCCACGGGGCACTTTACCCTTTAACACATGAATAGATATGGAAAGCATAACTCTTCTCATGAATTTTTGATGTTCTACTTGACTAATTAGTGATATTTTATTATAAGTTTATAATATTTATTTTAAGAAATACATAAATAAAAATAAAAAAGTGAAATACTAAGTAAAGATATATAAAAATATTAATCATTCATTTTATTTTTTTAATTGTATCTATTTTCTTTTTGAAGGGAGCTTCAAAGAATAATTCATATGATCTCACTAATTACTCCCTTAGTATCATAAAATCTCTCAACTCTACCCTTCCAAAATAAGGACTATTAACTAGTTATTGGTCGTGCTACAATACGGGTATGATTAAATTTGTCCAGATATTGCTAACATGTTTTAATAGAAAAAGATTAAATCGTATAAAGGTTAACTCAATGTAATTCAATTGACTTGGCAAGTTCAAATCAAAACAACCGAAACGCCCAATAAAAACATTGTTTGATTAAAAAAATTCAATACATCATATTTTTTTTAAAAAAATAATAAGACAACAACATATTAGTTTGAACCACATATGATTAAGACGCATTTTAAAATAAATCATTTTATATTTAAAAAAAATATTAAGACTGTAACTTATTAGTTTATCAACATATTTTAAAATATTTTTTAAAAAAATTAAAATGTTATATTTCCGTCATAAGATTCGAGAAAGGAGAGATATAGTAACAAAAAACAAGAAAGGAGATAGAAATGGTTCTAAAGAGAAGAATTCAATAAAGTGAGTTTGTCTTTCAAATATGCCAAAAAAATAATTAGAATCCTTTGATTTTTTTTATTCAATTTGATTGTGGATTTTTAAATTGATTAGATGGTGTTTTAAGGTTGATAATGAGTTTATTAAGGTTTTTGAGTTTTTTTAGGTGAAAACAAGTTAAAAATTAAATTTTTGAGATCTTGGAACTCATACTCCAATTTTCAACTACCGTAGTTGATCCAAAAATATATCGGTGGATAACAAATCGTGTGTCCATGTAGACGACATATCATAGTTATATTTTTTAAAAAATAATCTTGAATGAATGACATATCATCCGCTCTTTGTAATATAAAAATATGAATGTGGTGCGCCTAGGCTTTTTCCATTTAGGATAGGCATGTTGGCCCTGCCCGACAAACTTTATAAAATTTTAATTAATTTTTTAAAAAATTAATTTTTAATTAATAAGCTCTTATATATATATATATATATATATATATATATTAAATTGTTTAGTTTAACCCTTTTTTCATATGGTAATTAATTTTTTTGAATGGTTGTTATAATTTCATAACATCCTAAAAAAATTATCATAATTTACTTTAATTTTTTTATGTTAAATTTTAGATGGTTAAATTGTATTTTAACTATGCGTTTATAAGATTAAAAATAATCTTTACTCTGCAACTAAAACTAACTTTCAAGATAAATAAAAAAAACTCATGTAAAATAAAATAAAAACACCTGCAATAAACTATTTATATGTCCATCTATTTTTTTACTTTGAAATGGCTTGCATAACGCAAAGATTATCTATTAGCAGATCAATGAATTTGAAAAAAATAGTGGATAGATTTCCATCACCTTTTTTTTCTTCGACGTGAAAGTATTGAAAATCATGACTTGAATTTCAGAGATGGAAAAAACAATTAACAAATTGCATGCCCATTGGTCAAACATCAAGTCGAGGAATTGGAGGAAGAACTGGAACAGGTAAAAAGGGAGTGTGGTTAACTTGCTTCACATCTAGAGACAAAAAGGAAGCAAAAGATGAAGCGACAAGGTGGTCATCACGATCCTTTACAGGAAGAATCAAGGTCCAATGATGATATTGAATCTGATTTGTGACGACGATACCTTTTATAAGGATCCGTTTTGTGATTCGAGATTGATTATTGTCAGCTGCCAAATCATGTTTTTCCTTCCAAGTTTATACACGCCATGATCAACCAATATATTCTCTCACTGTCCACCAGCTTAAGCTCGATCACCAAATTATACTCATCTGATATGGCTGAATTTCATGAGTTATTTACCTTATAAAATTAATTATGGATTTTGAGGAGCCAGAAACCTGTGTTTTTATGGTCTTATCTTCCGTCCGTATATGTCATCAAAGTGGAAACAATCTACAACCTTCCTTTAAGTGATTTGCAAGCTGAATTATAACCGGCTGCACAACTCCAGGTCTTGCAGAGATGAAATTAGGAAGATAAGGGAGGCAAACAGGTAGGTATTGCTCATCTCCAGGAGGGCAGAAAACAACGAGCACAGATCTATAGAATATATATGAATCTCAAGACACATTCCACTAATGTTTTAGGTCGCTACATTGACACAGATCAAGACACAGTTGCCTGTGGAATCTCCTAAGAAATGTCCCATATAAAATCAATGAAAAGCATCTCATCTGTAGCCGAAGAAGTTCATCACACATAGCAGTGGAATTAATTGGCAGCCCCCAAAAACTAATAAAACATGACTAACACAGCTAGACTATGACAGCAGCAACACAAATGAAACACAACATGCCTTTATATATATATATATATATATATATATAACATATCGAATAGATCATGCACAGTCAAAGCTAAGAACTATACGCACATAATATCAGACCACTAAACTACGAAGATGAAAAACTGCCTTACTTCAAAAGGATTTGATTTGCATCCAACGACATGCCTTTCAAGCAATAACAAAGCTTATAAACTCCCCCCCGAATCCATGCCAACCCAATTTCGAGAAATGGACAAGAAAATAGTGGTACCAAGAGGGCCAAAAACATGGGAAGTGAAAGCACAGTAATGGTAATGACTTTGTGTTTTGAAGCTTGATAATAATTATTTTTAAAATATATTTTTTTAAAAAAAATCAACTTAGTTTTTTATTTATTTATAAGTTAATCTAAAATAGTACAGGAACGCTGTGAAATCGTATCCGAAGAAAATGATATCATTTTTTTAACTACTTGTCACAAAAGCAGACAAGTGATGAAAAATCTCTTCAGAGTAAATGAACTTTTAAGGCCCTATTTGGATATTTAGGTGGTGCAATATTGACATTATTCTAAAAAAATCCGTATTTTAAAAAATCAAAGGTTGATTACTACAGTAGGTAAAGTAAAAGATTAAGAACTCAAACGTAATAAAAATCAAAGATTGAACGCTTAAATCGTAGCTTTATTATCTTTTTTTTTATTATTATTAACGTGGGTTTTCGGATCAGCTTGCGCGCATCACGACTAATCCCACGGCTCAGTGAACATCCTGCAAGCCTAATAAGTAAATAAAACACCGCGAGGATGACAGACGTTCACATAAAGAATTGAATTCAAGATAAAGGCAAAGCAAGCCTTGCTTATGACCACTAAGCCCGACCCAGTGCAAGTAGCTTTATTATCTTGCTATGAGAGATTGTATTTTAAAATAATATTGGTGCAGCTATTTTTATTTTTAATCAAATACTAATTTGTTTTACCTTGACATAGTCTCCTAAAAAAATCATCTTACTTATCATACGTGGCAGTACCAGAATCAATATAAAATCCCCATAAGCTTTATAAAAGAAAAGATTAACAAATTATTATTAATTAAAAAAACTAAAACTCGATAGACTTTTACCGTGGACTCTCTCTTCTTTCACCATGGATTCACACGGCAAAATTACCGTTTCACTCTTGACAACACAAAACTTATAATTTGGTTCAAGGGGTGAAATAATTTTTTTCATGAGATCAGTTCACAAGGGTAAATTTATCTAGGATCTTTTTAGGAGCACGCTAAAATTATTAAACTACCCTTAAAAGTTAAATTAATTGAACATAAAGGTGAGGGGCTTTCAGGCATTTCAAGATTTTTTGCACAGTAAAATACACAAATTACTCTTAAAACTAAATTTTCTTAAATTAACGTGAAGTGTATTTTTATCATTTCATTTCAATTTTTTTTAATTGGCAAATTGACTTACGGGCATTTAATTCTATTAATAAAAAAATATTATTTTAAATAAAAAATTATTGGCATATGTGTTGTCTTCTATGGTAAGGAGAAGCTCTGACAATGAAATTTTTTTTCTCATTTATTCTCTCTTCAACCTTGAAAAATACAAATTGCTTGAGAAAAATCAAAAAAATATATTGTCATTTATTAATTTTATCATATTCGAGAAATACTTTGCATGTATCCATATCATCACAAGGTATATTAATTAAAAAAAATCTTTGTTCTTTCTACGATAAGAGCTCTGTTCTTTTTGGCAATCTATTTTTCATGACAAGCCACCTTAGCTTCATTGTTTTGATTGCACTGTCTTTTTTCTTTCTTTTTTCTTTTTAACGTGGATGTCCGCGTCAGTTTGTGCGTACCTCGACTAATCTCACGGACACTAAAGTTAATGACCATATAAATCTCCAGTGAATATCATATAAATAACCACATGGCTCAAATTTGAGACTACAGAGAGAGCAAACCCCTTAATTCCAACTTTCAAATTTTTATCACTGGCTACCTTACTGGATTGTGGCTTCTGATAATAAGATTTATACTTTGCTGTAGGTTTATTTCACATAGTTTATCCACTTAAGTTATTTTGGAACCGTGCTGAAAGTTTTTCCTAGTGAAAATCTTTAAGATCCTGACAAGTTATTTTGGTCTTTTTAAGAAAATTCCATTGACGTCGGAGAGAAAATGGCCTTGCAATCAGTAAACTCTTTACGGTTCACGGTATAGGAATCAGATCAAAGCATCCACAACCGGAAGACTACTTGATAACTATGCTTACATTTATATTTTCTTCTGATTCTAATCATCACTGCTGCAATTCTCAGTTCTTATATTGCAAGAAGAATATTCTATGGGCTGCCCTTATTTCCAATTCTGTATGTTCAGACAAACTCTACACTGATTTGGATTAGTTCCATCTAAGAAAACTTTCTCTACTGAGGCAACTCTACCTCTATCCTCTACTTTTAGTTTAATGGCATGGAGTTTTCTCTACTAATCTGATCTATTGAGCTGTTGGCTTCTGTAAATCATGCTAAATCTCAGTAACTTCCTTCGACAACATTCAACCTGACTCTCTTGCTAGCATTGCTTTATTCAGCTTATTGAAGGAAAGAATTCCAGATAATTATGATTCCAGATATGCACGAGATATATTAGGAGATGAGAAGATATGCGTGAGCTGTTGATTGAATATTTCTCTGCAATATTGGAGGAGAACCCCCCTGATATAGTGGATCGTCTTGTATATAATCTGTGTAAATATTGTTCTTTGATTACAATATAATACAAACAGATTGATTACAATATAATACAAACAGAGAATCAATTACACCTTCATTCTCTTTACAGCTCATTTGGATTTATCAACTAACGCAGCTTTGTATCTGCTTAAGCACTTATTATGCAAGCTTCACAAACTCCTTAATTTTCACTCAAAAATACTATTGCTTAGCCACTGCCTTCATTTCCTTTTAGTGCAGCTAGATTTAGTTTGCATGCAAGGAAAGTTCTTCCCTTTTCGTTTTTTTTTCTTGCTGTGCGATTCAAAGTTCATCAGTTCGTGATTGCCAAGAAACCCCGCAGGGGCATGCGGGCAATCCACTTCCTAAACAGTGTTTCAAACCCAGCACGGTGGTTAACCCCGCTTAAGGTCCGGGTCACTGAATCATCCGTGTCAATCCTTTTTTTATAAATAAAAACGATGTTATTTTAGTAAAAATTAAAAAAATAGTCAACGGGTTGCAATCAGGTTTTTAACCGGGTCTTGCCGGATCAACCAGGTAAACTCGCCACGTCAGCCGAGTTTTTAACTACCTCTATTTTTTATAAACCTGGTCCGATTCCAGCCCTGTATCAACCGGATCCCGACTCAACCTGTCAGGTTTTAAAACTATGGTGATAAATCTTGTAAAAAATCTTAAGATTTAATAATATATTTTCTAGCTGATTGCTTGCAAGTTTTCACCATTCCTTTTAATATTTTATACCTAATCTTACTAACTAGATATGTTATATATTGACCACTTTGTACAAACGATTGTTTTTAACATCAAAAGCTTTATTTAAAAATATTACTTGTATTAAAAAAAGCTCAAATACCCAATTTGCTAATTGGATATATTTTTAATAGTGATCAATTCATCTTATAATTTTTTTAGCACTAAAAGCTTTATATAGGAATAATAATGGTAAAATAACTTGATTTTTAATAAAATATTAATATTAATTTTTCTAACGGTGATAATGTCAACTAAAAAAACTCGCAAATCCTACACGATAATATCAAAAAATAAATAAAAAATCAAGCATCAACTTAATAATAAATATTTTTTTGGAATCTTGAGGTCCTCATTAATAGATAGATAAACCAACTCTTCATTTCCAAACCTAAATTATTGCAATATTAAAGGATCATATTAAAAAAAAAAAAGTGAATAACTAAAATGTAAAATTCTGTAGGAAAAACAAAGAACCATTTGTATAACTTTTGTAATCTATAATGATCTCTCTTATGGGTTATAGTAACTTCAATAGGGATTTAGTTTTTATTTTATTTTAATTTTCATCATTTTATCGGCATTGTTCGGACTTTAAAGGCTCTCTGTCTTTGGTAATGATAGGCCCACTAGCATTCAACATTCAAGTCTGATAATGCTCTAGACAAGAGTTCTTTTAGGGCTTTTTTTTTTACCAAGTTAGAACAACAAAATTAAAATTCTAGGGAAATAATACCATTTAAAAAAATTAATCAAATAGAATAGTTTAATATTGTTGCATTTCAGAAGCACAAAATACACTAAATATCACGCTTTTAAAACGCAACAACTATATGTTGTGTTTCACAAAAGCACGACATCAATTAGGATTTAAACAAATCGAATATCAATAAAACACACAGGTGCTCTCTTTCTCTCTCTCATGAAAAAAACCATTTACGCCTTCACTTCTTTCTTTAAAAAACCCATTAATCCATGATAGTTTGCCCTTAAAAGAACCAAAAATCAAATTCATCTTAGTCTCTAAGTATTATTTGATGTTTTTGTGTTAAAAATTCATTGTTTTCTTTGATGCCATCATCGTTGTTGCCACCACCCCAGCCCTTCATGTAGTCCTATAAGCAAGATAAACATACTACATTGCTATTAATTTGTATTCGGTTTGGTTGGAATCAAATAATTGTTTAGGATAAATTTAGGGTTTGTTGAATCAATAATAAATTAGTTAAGAATACAATTAATTACAATTTATTTGATATAGTTGAACATGAAAATAAGTTGAATTAATTATATCAATTAATTATGTGTGTTTAATTTAGGTTAAATTATCGAATTAGAGATTTTGTGTATATTGTTGGAATCAGTTAATAACATAGTTAAATACGCATAAACATTCATGCAATAGAGCATAAATATTGTTGAATTATGATGGATTACATGTTTTATTGAGTTATTGATAAGTTGATGAATTTAATATTTTCTTTGAATTCTATTAATTTGCTATGAATGATAAGTTGATGAATTTATAATTTTCTTTGAATTTTATTAATTTTCTATGAATTTGTGTTTGATTTAATGTTATTAAGCATTAAAGTATCAATTGATAATGTATCATAAATTATGTTTAATTTTTGTTAAGTTTTCTTTAACATTAAATTTTAAAGATTTGATTGAATTTGCTATGAATTTTACCAATTAAGGTTAATGGAATGCAATTTAGTTAAAATTACATTAATTAACTGTAATTTGATTTGTTTTACAAAATATCTAATATTATATATATGTTATATCATTACGGTGACAATATTGTTCCTGAAGTAAACAATAGTATTACATATAATGATGATAGTAGTTTGTTGTTAACTGGTAATTTAAGCATGTTATATCTAAAAATTAAAGAAACTATTTATCATGGACTTGAGTGGAATTATAATGATACTGATATTGAAATAATTTAAAGGTGTCAAATTAGTGAACAACAATATTATATTGTACTGATTTGTGTGTGATGGTAGTTTTAAAACAATGAAAGATTCTTTGATTTGAAATTGTTTGAATATAATGATATTGTACGTGAGTAGTTGATCAAAATTTATGTCTATCCCAATTTCTGCTGGTTCTTTAAATTCTATTGGTAAAGATAAAATTGATTTATTGTCAGATAATTTGATGTAAATACTAAATGATACTATATTTGATGATTTTTTTGTTGAACAACATAGATTTGACTACTTTCAACCTAGTGACAATAAAGATAATATTGATGATAAAGTTGATAACACATCTACATGTAGGGCAACAAAGAAAAAATAATTTATTTTTAGGCAAATGTCACATCAATCCAAATGTTGAATTTAAAAGATAAAAATCAATTTATTTTTTTATATTATTCTTATTATTTTCATATTATTTCTTTAAAGATTTTTTTTAAAAAAAGTTAGAATGAGTATTTGAATATTATTTTTTTTCTCTTTGAAATTATAAATTAAAAGGGTTGATATTTTATTTATTTTTATAGTATTTTTAGATATTAAATTCCATTTAGAATTTAATTATTATCACTTAAAAGATTTTAAATATAATATTTCATTAAGACCTTTATATTAAATTCAATTTAGAGGGTTAAAACACGTGTTAAGAATTTTTGTTTTTTCGCATAATAATAATTTTTTTTTAAAAATAACACGGTTCAAAACAGGAAAATAAAAATAGCATAATTTGAAAGAAAAAATTCACAGTTATTTTACCAAAACTTTTTCATCACTTGCTATTTCACTATTTATTAACAGGTTTTGTCTGCTGTAGACATGATTACTTTGTCCTATAAAAGACGCTGCTCTGTCCTAAAAAGTAGCATCTCGGACATAGCTTGAGGTTCCACGAGTCTGCGCCTTCCATGCTCAAGGTTTCCTTTAAACTGAATAATTTTAGACAAACGAGCTCTCCCCCTCGTGCTCCATTAGCATCCAACTAGTTTCCTTGAACTTCTTTCTGAGTTAAGACTTTGAAATTTCTGAATATTATATTTCCAGTCATCGGTCAGTGGGGATGTATTGCTAAATTCCTATATATTGCGTTTCCTACTCGACAAAATTCAGCTTACAAGCAGGTGGATTGCCAATTGGGTCCACAGCCCACTAAATTTCTATCCGTTATTATGTTAGTGTGTTTATTTTTTATATTAATTTAAAGTAAAGGAATAAAATTATTTTTTAAAAAAACTACTTTTTTAATGTAAAAACAAACTGGTCTGAATCATGTTGGCTTACAACATTGTTACCTCGTATATTGGCTGGGCTCCAGCTGCTTCAAGGGTGTGTAACTGGACCCGATAAATTCAACGGGATTTTCAGCTTATCCTAAAGCAAGGAATGCGATGCATGAGTTGTGTTTCGAACCATTCCACCTCTATTCTTGTTAGTTTCTCCTTTAAATGAAATTGTGGGACTTTTATGTTTTTTTATCGTGATTGGTATTATTATTTCTTTAAAAATATTTTTAAATTTATAATATTATTATATTAAAACTATTCAAAAACATTTAATGCAGCAATTTGATGCTTTTATAAGGGAAAAAAAAACAGCTACTTCCTCTAAAATATTCTTAATTTCTCGAGTGAAGAAAACTCTCTCCAACCTAGCTAATATTCTGTTAGTTTAGTCTGGCGTGATTATTTTTATCAGCTTGGAGTTTGGTATGAGCTGGAACTATTCCCTTCTCCTCCTCTCCCTGTAAAGGAGAAGGAAAAGGTGCGCACGTTTTCATTCTGGAGGGTATGGTCGATGATTCTGTCCATTAACAAGCTGAGCACTTGTTAATTAATGGACATGATTCAGAGATAGCACATGGTTTTTTTTAATTATTATTTCACAGACCAATCAAATCAATCGGTAGAATGGAGCACCCATGGCAAGTCCTTTTATGGCAAGTTCGTGCCATCTCTTAGATTACTTTTCCTTGGGGCATTGAGTAATTGTGTTGCTTTCTTCAAGTAGCCTTCATGGACCAGTACAGGAGAATATCCCCATAGACTCGACCGATCAATCTGGATTCTGGACATGCCATGCGATGTTATTTTCTTAGCATCTATAACTAGCTAGTGCATGCGCATTATTGTGCTTCAAGTTTATTTATAATGTAAAACATATTTTAATTGGAATAAAAACTCAAAATCAAATAAATTTTTTTTTGTCAAGTAATGGTCTATTTTTTCATACACTATTAAAGTTTAATAGAAAACACATGAATTGATTTTGTTTATATAAATATAAAGATGTCAATATCATGATTAATGGTTAAAATTTAATCATTCAAGAGCTTTTTCTTTTATTTTTATTTTCCGATAATTTTCTCTTGTATCTATTAAAATCTAGGGACAAAAGAAAAAAAAAACTTGGATTTGAATTGTAAAAATCTTAAATATAAAATACAATTAAACTTGAAGGATCAAATTAAAGTTTTTGTTCCTTAAAAGTAGTGTAAATGGACAAAGTTCTCTTTTTAATGTTAATTTTGATCCTTGATCTTTCAAGTTTATAAAAAAACAACCTAAAATTAAATTTCTTAAAAATAGTTTTTAATCTAACAAAAGAATATTTCATAACACATCTGGTATGTGAGGGCATATAAATCAAAACAGAACATCATACATGCAATTATGTCTTGTAATGATAAAATTAAAAAATAAAAATAAAGTTTAGTGATTGAAGTCCAAAATGAAAAACAACAGAGGACCTAGCTAAACAGGAAGAAAATGGCCATAGAAAAAGAAAATATGAAAGGATGATTAAAGTTTATATAATAAAAGTATAAAAACGCAACGTTTTGAAAACGTCAAGATTAGCATTTGAAGATATGAAATTAAATAATACCAAAAAAAATTCAAAATTTTATAAAACAAGGATTTTACCGTAAAACAAATCACGTCCTTAATAGTAGCCATGCACAACGATCTGAAAACGTCAAGATTACCATTTGAAGATTTTAAAAAATATGAAAAACGGAGTGACCATCGGCTAGTCTATAAAGGCTAAAAAATAATCTACAAACAAACATTAAGGTGGGACCTACCAAAATTGATTGAAGGGTATGAAAGGGCAGGAATCCAAAGGGCAAACAAAGCAGGAAGTGGGTGTGCATAAGTGCATTCATATTCCATGAACTCTGGACACGAGGTAATGTTCTAAACGTGACATGCGATCTGCTGTGGTAAATAATGTGCGACAATGAAAGAGAGCTTTCGGCCTGACATCACCACATTTTTCAATGCACGAATGACAGCAGACAGCAAGTCTCTGGCCCATCCGATGCTGTGCCAAAGATTGCATGTGATCAAAAACGTGAATCGTAGTAAATTCCTCAGGGGTCATCGGGCTGGAGAGACAGAATGTTGCTTGGGTCCAAACAAGGGAAAGGACAAGAAAAGTATAGTTTTCATTTTTTTTTTTGGATTTAGCTAACAAAAACATGACCGATCACGTTCTTCCGGTATCCTGCCCCCTCTCCAGTAATGGACCCATTGCTCTTGCCTCTTCGCAATCGAATACGTTCGTACACCCAGAAGAACTCTCTTTTTTTTATCTTCTTTTTAATTCCTCGTGCCTTTCCTGCCACTCGCTTGATTATTGGTGACCGGCTGGGGACTTTCTGAGGGACCAAGGGAAATAACACTGAATGAACCGACGGTAGAAAAGAATGTTATAAACGGGCCGGTTTAAATATGAATCCAAAAATGTCTTCATCACTGAGAATGAAATTTAATATCTTTACCTTGCTACCATTTTTATCTATGTCTTTTTGCTTCTGATTTAAAGCTCATTTAATACTGTAACTGTGATTATTTTTTAAAATAATTTTTATTTAAAAATATATTAAAATAATATTTTTTTTAAAAAAAGTATTTATGACATCATCAAATCAAAATAGAAAGGAAATAGAGTTTCAATTAGCTACTAATTAATAGGTAGCTATAAATTTCTTGAATTTGCAGCCTTAGTTACATATTAATAATGGAAGATTTAAACTACACGGATTGAAGTGTAACATTGCTAAATGTATAGGGGTTAAAATATAGTTTGTCACACATGATGTAATGTCGGTAATTTGTATCTCTCCTCTTTTGACTTTGCTTCACCGGATTGATTTACAGACCCCTCTTAAACACGTGTTCATTAAAATAATATTTGACAGAAACAATGGCTTATCGTTACTGATGAAACCTGTCTTGACTCTTGACGCTACTTGCCGTTGCCGGGACCAAGAATCAAGGAGTGATTTGCTCTTGATTTCCGCATCATATTCGAATCCTATAAGAGATTATAAATAAACCTCTTTTAAATATATTAATTTGTATATGAATGGTTGAGAAAATAATAGATTTATACGACTTTTAGCAATGAATATTACTAATTTTATCTATAAAAAAAATTCACAAATTAAATTAAAAAAACTAAAAAAAAAGGATTTTACGGAGATACTCATCACAAAATATTATTCATTAAAAAAGTATTTTGTTTTGTTTTTTTCTTCTATCAATGCATTTTATTTTTTACTTTATCTTTGAATATTGAATTTGCACATCGTCTCATTCTTATAACACAAGTCGTGAGTTTGATAGGTTAATTCGAGTTTTTTTTAATTAATTTTTTTTTTAAATAATATTTTTTATGTAATTTCATCATTTAATATTAAATTTGTTTTTACTGAGTTGTCCAACTCTCATGATATAGGTTATGAGTTTGGTCAGTTAGTTTGATTAACTTATTTTTTTATTGAATTGTTTCCTTTAATATCATTCTTTAATATTAGATTGATTGAGAATTGAGTTTTATAATTTATTTTGGTTTGTTTTTTATTAAGTTATTTCAACCTAATGATCAGAAATTGTGTTTAACCGGTTAACTCGATTGTTTTTTTATTTTTTTTAAATTTTATAATTTAATATTGGGATGGTTGAGAATTGAGTTTTATAATCTGTTTTAATTTAGTTTCTACGGGGTATCATGGTCTTAAGACAAGGGTTGTGAGTTTTGACAGGTTAACTCATGTTAAATCGAGTTGTTTTTTTGTTTTTTATGTGGTTCTCTCGTTCTTGTGACTCAAGTCATGGGTTCTTCAGCATTGAGTTTTTTTTATCAGATAGTCATATTTTCATGACTTGTATCGCGGGTTTGACAACTTACTTCAATTGATTTATTTTTTTCTTTTTCACAGTTAAATTTTTTTTTTATACTAGAGAAAAAACATTAACAAAACCTGGGTATTTTTTTACATCAAGTTTTTTTTATAAAACCCACAGCATAATGCGGGTACATTATCTGAGTGATTTCCCAAAGAATCTCAAGGGGTAGATATATAAAATTCATCGATGGGATTCATCCATTTGATGGAAACAAATGTTCCAAAAGGAGAATTTTCTGTTAAATTAGCATGGTCTCGAGCTAGAAAGATAATCAGCAACTTCAGAAATTGTTGAGCATGAAAGTGAAATCCTTTCCTAATCGTAATACAGACTATTTTATTACATGGGGGGGATTGTTCTAATGGCATTTCCATTTCATGATAAGGCATCAAAGTACAAGAAGGCCAAGGGAGATTCTTTTCCTGATTAAGGGAGCGTTTGAACACGGTTATGGTTGTATTTCTAAAAAATTTAATTTTTTTATTAAAATTTAATATGATTTATATGTTTTGGATTATTTTGATGTGCTGATGTTAAAAATAATTTTTAAAAAATAAAAAAAAATCATTAGCATGTATTTTAACACGAAAAGTTATTTAAAAAGCACCCGCAACCACACTGAAAAACACACTCTAAATAAACATCAGTTACCTTGTCCAGTAGATTCTTGTCATTAATTGCTCATTAATTTCAGCATCGTCATGACCCATATAAGCACAAAATATATATGTCCACTACTTCTTAATTGGGAAAAAACCAATGAAAGTCCATATCAGTTTTATTAGTCTATGGTCCTTCCTGGACGATATAAAAAACAATTGTGCCACTGCCACCAACCAAGGTGCCCCATGACGGAGGTAATGGTGTGCATGCCATATATCTACAAAAATTCAAAAATCAAAATCAAAATCAAAATCAAAATCAAAGCCTGATTGGTTACAAGGCCATGATTGCTTGACAAATTTCCACTGGGGGCGTTTCCAAATTCCATTATTTTTACATTATTGAAAGCAAATAACCATCTGGGGTCCGCTTAAAAAGTTAGCAGCCAGCGCTTTCTTGCTTGACTAGCGTGTTAGAGAAGAAGTGCTTCACTTCTGTAAGCTGAGTGTAGTTGTATTTGTTTGGCAATGGCTCCTGTTGTCCAAGGCCAGCAGGTGGTGGTGCCAGATAACTTGAGGAAACAGCTCGCAGTTGCTGTAAGGAGTGTGCAGTGGAGTTACGCAATTTTCTGGTCACAGTCAACTAGACAGCAAGGGTACATTAGTTGAACTTCTCTTTAAACTTCGAAATTAAAGTACTTCTTTTCTTCTTACAACGATTCGGTGTTGCAATTCTTTTATCATTTCTTAATTTCCATATCTGGGTTTTCACTGATGTGCTCATATGCTGTGTACTTAATGATGAAAATACTATATCCAAGATAAAACTTTTCTTTCTAGTGATAGTCCTTACAACACATACTGCAGCAGAAAATCATAGTAAAAGATTAAGGATTTTGCTGCTGCAGTAGATGTTGTAATGATACAGTATGAAAATTAGGGCTGTAAGAGTTTTCTTCTGTTAAAAAGATAATGCTAGGATAGTTTAAGATTCTTCCTTTCATTTGGGTAACACAATGCAGCCTTGAAAAGTTAATTGAGATGGCTTTTCATTTATGTCTCTCCGTGCTTGTGCTGAGAAATACTATGTAATCATGTTCTTTTAGGGTAGTGGAATGGGGTGATGGGTACTACAATGGAGACATCAAGACTAGGAAAGTTGAAGCTATGGAGCTTAAAGCTGATAAAATAGGCTTACAGAGAAGTGAGCAATTGAGAGAACTTTACGAGTCTCTCCTTGAAGGTGAGACCGGCCTGCAGGCTAAGAGGTCTTCTCCTGCATTGTCTCCAGAGGACCTGTCAGATGAAGAGTGGTATTACTTGGTTTGCATGTCCTTTGTTTTCAATCCTGGTGAAGGGTATTAATCTGCCTTCTACTGATCCGCAGATCTTATTTTCTCTCTCGATAATGTGGTCATATAATAATGCTTTTAGATGGTCATTCTTCTTTCAAATTGTTGACAGGTTGCCAGGAAGAGCATTAGCTAATAAACAGCCTATCTGGTTATGCAATGCTCAATATGCAGATAGCAAAGTATTCTCTCGCTCTTTACTCGCAAAGGTTGGTTTCCTTGTCAACTTCTATTTCGCATTTAAAGCAAATTTCAACTGATCTAATAGCTGTGATATCTTACATGCCATGAGGGAAATCTGACTTCTGTTTTTCTATGTTATGTTCTCTCTGTGACTGGACCATCACTGCCCTTAGAGCGCATCAATTCAGGTAAGAAGGTCTATTTGTATATGAATGCATGATGTGAATGCCATGGACACGCTTACACATGCATGCCCCTGCGTTGGCCTTTGCACGGAAGATACTAAATTCTAATGCTTATGCAGACACTCACACGTACATCTCCCTGCATCGACCTTTTCTCTCTGGCCACTTCATATTGTTATGCTTTCTTTTTACATGTTACTGAAATAAGATTTGAGTCATAAGATATGCCAATCTCAAGCCTGCTATATGTTTTCTGAAGCATGAACTTTAAAGAAGCAATGTTGCACCATGCTGGCATATAATAATTTTTCCCTCTTCTTCAATATTACTCTCCATTCACTACTTTTCATGCTAACTTAAGGAGAAAGCTATTTACCTTAACGGGGATTTTTAAAAAATATCATTTACCTGCTTAAAAGTTCAACACCCATAGCCCAATCACATCTGTTATCTTTCTGCTCTGACATCGCCTGGCTTGTGACTTCAATTTTGCAGACTGTGGTGTGTTTTCCCTATCTTGAGGGAGTAATAGAGCTAGGTGTGACTGAGCTGGTAATTCCCTGCCTTGAAAATAGATCAATGACTTTCTAATTCAGAATATATGTATAAACCATAAATGTAATGGAACGGTTTGTAAAGGCCTTAATTGTGCTCTTGCTTCTCCTTTTGACTTATTTCAAGGTCACAGAAGACCCCGGTCTCATTCAGCATATCAAAGCCTCCTTATTAGACTTCTCAAAGCCTGTTTGCTCTGAGAAATCGTTCTCTGCTGCTCATAACAAGGATGATGATAAAGACCCAATGTCTACCAGGATCAGCCATGAGATAGTTGATACATTGGCTTTGGAGAATCTGTACACCCCAACAGAAGATATAGAATCTGAGCAGGAGGGAATTAACTACTTACATGGAAATGTGTGTGAAGAATTCAACAGGAACTCTCCTGATGATTTCTCAAATGGCTATGAGCACAATCTGGTGACTGAAGACTCCTTCATGCTTGAAGATTTAAAGGAAGGAGCATCTCAAGTTCAAAGTTGGCATTCCATGGATGATGAATTCAGCGATGATGTTAGAGATTCTATGGATTCAAGTGATTGCATATCAGAGGTTTTTGTGAAGCAAGGAAAGGTTCTACCCTCTTCCAAGGGCAAAAACATATCCCACCTGCAATTGAAAGTACTTCAAGAAGGAAACCACACAAAATTGAGCTCCTTAGATCCTGGAGCTGATGATGACTTGCACTACAGAAGAACTGCATTTGTTATTCTGAAAAGCTCAAGTCAGTTGATCGAAAATCCATGTTTCCAAAGTGGTGATTACAAATCAAGTTTTGTTGGTTGGAAGAAAGGAGCAGCTGATGGCTATAAACCACGAATACAACAGAAGATGTTGAAAAGGATTTTATTTGCAGCACCTTTGATGCATGGTGGTCACTGTATTAGGTCTGACACGGAAAATGCAGGAAAAGATTGCCTCGAGAATTTGGAAGGCTGTGAAACATGCAAGTTGCATTTTGAATCAGAAAAACAAAAAGAGAAAGAAAAATATCGAGCACTCGAGTCAATAGTTGCTTCTATTAATGAGGTAATTTCATTGCCTTTGTTGGAAATCATGTTATTATGGAGATTTTGATAGTAACCGGAGATTTCATAATTCTTCAGACTTATCTTACCGTGAAAAATGTTAATACATTTTTGGAGATGTGGAAAACAGTCGTCAACCTCTAGCTAGATGCATGCTTTACTGGTTTTTTGCTAGTTTTTGTAAATAGCCTTCAAAGCATTTACCTCTACCTTTTCTCCTCAACAAATTTTCTGCTAAATTTTTTAAACTGGCTCTGAGATAATATTATTTCTGAGAAGTTCATTATTCTGATCCTTGAATTTCCAATTCGTCAACCTCTAACTAGATGTATGCTCTACTGGTTTTTTACTAGCTTTCGTAAATAGCCTTCAAAGCATTTACCTCTATCTTTCCTCCTCGACAAATTTTCTGCTAAATTTTGTAAACTGGCTCTGAGATAATATTATTTCTAAGAAGTTCATTATTCTGATCCTTGAATTTCTAATGATGCTGTACATTAAAAAACTTGATCATACTTGTACAGATTGACAAAGCATCAATCCTCAGCGACACCATTAATTACCCGAGACAGCTTGAGTCAAGAGTAGCAGAACTGGAATCTTGCACAGGCTCGACAGTTTATGAGGCAAGATCCAGGAGTTACATGGGCATGGTAGACCGGACATCAGATAACCATGGCATCAAGAAGCCTTGGATAAACAAGAGGAAGGCCCATGACATTGATGAAGCTGAACTAGAGCTTGATGAGGTTGCTCCCAAGGATGGCATGCCCGTAGATCTGAAAGTATGCATGAAAGAGAAGGAGATTCTCATCGAGATGAGATGTCCTTACAGGGAGTACATGTTGCTCGATATCTTGGATGAAGCCAACAAACGGCAGTTGGATGTGCTTTCGGTTCATTCATCCACTCTTGATGGCATTTTCACGTTGACCCTGAAATCTAAGGTTTGTGCTGAAGATCAACCCTGTTACTGCCTTTTCTACATATCTTTTGTTTGTCAGATGCATTAGAAATCCGAAGGTAAGAAATTAGAGGTGCAATGACTTCTGATTAGACTAAATATGATGTCTAATATGTATTAAAAGCTGAAATTATATTATTACCTTTATAAGAATGATATAGCCTCTAGAAGAAGTCATGGTCATTGAAATTGTTTCCAAATACATACACTAATGCCCTTTTTTTGTCGGCAAAATGCTCAATTCTTGTAAACTTGGTTTCAGTTTAGAGGGGCAGCGCCAGTTTCACCAGAACGGATGATCAAACAAGCACTTCGGAAAACTGTCGGCAGGACTTGAGTCGTCATTTATCAACTTATCAACCGGCACTTGAAAGATTTCTCCATTCAGTAGAGATTAGTTCTTAGATTCTCATGTAACATGTAGCAGTAACTGCATGAACTCGTAATTGCATAACTTCAATGTCCTTAACTTTTTCTCCATTATTAAATGTTCAACTGCAGTGCTAGCTAATTAGCTCAACTTGTGACTTGATAGGAGTGATGGTCCCTCAATGTAATTTATCTACCGTTTTGAATCTCTTTTCAATCAAGTGCTGTTTTGAAAGATACCCTTCTTTTTGTGCGCTGCTGCTTCTTCAGGTCCATCACAAGTCCTAAAGAATTTGAAAAGCCTGCCGAATCCGAGTGATTCTTACCCCAAATCACACTCGAAGAAATCTCGTTATGTATCAAAAAATCTTTAACCCTTGCACATCTTAATATCAAAAAATTATCTTAATCTAATAGCTTAACTGTTAGGTGAGGTTTCAAGATATAATTTATATTATTTTCCAATATACTCCCTCAAGTAAAAGCTCTTTGAACTTGAAACTTGTATAGACTCATACTACCTTGTGCTTAATTTTTATCAAATAAATAGGGATGGTGAGAATCAAACTCGTAACCGCTTGGTCATTAAGACTCTGGTACCATGTCAAAGAACCTTCTCAACCTAATAGCTTAAGCTATTATATGAGATCTCAAGATATGATTTATATTATTCTCTAATATACCCCCAAAGCCTTTTAAACTTGAAACTTGTACATGTTAATACTACCTTGTGCTTAATTTTTATTAAATAAATGAGGATGGTGAGATTCGAACTTGTGACCACTTAGTCATCAAAGTTATGATATCATGTCAAAGAATTATCTTGACTCAATAGTTTAAGCTGTAAGGTTAAGTTTCAAAATATGATTTATATTATTCTATAACATTTAGTAGCGATTTGAAATATATTAATGTACAAGAGGGACAAGCACATAAAACCTTCGACTAATGCTATAATTAGAATTCTTAAGTATGCTAAAATTGAAAATATCTTAGATATACTTTAAAACAGGATGTAATTAACCTATAAAAGATCCATAAACTATAACAATATGCCTGTATTAAAAAATGATGCAATGTACATTCTCTTGCTTGGAGAGGAAGGTCATGATTTCAAGGGTGAAGAAAAGCATATTCGGCCACTCATTTATAGAAAGATCAGAGTGGGGTTTGGGTTTAGAATGACTAATTGCATTGTCTCTTCTGACACTATCTGTTGATGTCATAAAGAAACATTGTGATGTTAGATGACCAAATTTTTATGGAATTTAAGGCAATCCTGCCAGTTATTTCTCAACTAATTGATCTTGAAGGCATAGGTTGGATATCCTGATGACCTGGGAAGAACAAATCCATTAAAACAAAGAAAAATTCTAGATTCTTTTGGAGTTGGCTATTATTACATCTCCATTTATTCATAGGCACATAAATACAAGAATTATATAATACACAAACACATAATTTGGAAGTTGAAACTCCAACTGTACAACCTCAGGTCAATGCTCTCAAACCCGACTAATCCTTGTTCTGTTTTCTTCTTCCCCTTCAACTCGAAATCCTTCAAGACAAACCATTCATTAACTTAGAGCGTAAGAGTTAAGAAATGCAATTTCTAGAGATTTCTGACATAAACCATTCATTAACTTAGAGCGTAAGAGTTAAGAAATGCAATTTCTAGAGATTTTCTGACATAAACCACGAACTTTAATAGCTTAACTTTTTAAAGATTGAAGATTACAAACAATATGACCAAATACACGGGGAAAAATTTGAAATTGGATTTTCCAGCCATGACTTTCAGAGAGTAATACGAACAAAATGCTTAACAGTGAAGCCAACCTTCTCAAACTTCCCTCTCTCGCTGCTCTCTATAAACTCCAAATAATCCGAACAAACAAATGGTTCATAGATCCTCACGTTTCCTTCTCCTACTACTTCACTTGGTGCCAAGATTACCTTCTCATCCTCAAAACACCAAGAAAAGGCTAGATAAAGACCGTTAACTGGTTTCTTCAAAAATGACTCGGTGTTCTGATGATCTTAATTTGTCGTTGCTTCAAGCTGGCAGCATATCTCCTATTTATGTACATGTTTACCACCAAAGTTTGCTCACATGGACTTGTATCCATCAATTTCCCTTCCTTAGATTCCACCTGCAGTCCACCAACTTCATCTTGGTATACAATGGTCACACAGCTCATGTCTGTATGCATTCCAAGTCCCTCAACTCGTCTACCAAACTTTCGGAGGTGTGTAGTTTACAATCCTCAGATAACCATGGCAATTCCTGAATTCTGATTCACAGTACTTCTTGTCAAAACCCTCTCCCAGGCCAAATTTAGTGACTTTAGTTAGTGTAATTGCTACTTTATGTTTATTTAGTAGTAAAAACAAAATAAGGTTATCTCTTGGTTTTGTGATTCAATGTGGTTTCGAGCTTGAAGTTCAGGTCTTGACTGTTTCACTTGGGTTTATTTAGCTTCTGATGGCGTTGCTCTTACATTATTTGATCAAGTAGAACATAAAGATGATGTTGTGTTGTGGAGTGCGATGGCTTCGATTTTTGTTAAGAATGGGAAGTATAGGGAAGGTATTGATTGCTTCAGGAGAAATGCTGAGTTACAGTGTGGGGGCTAAGGATCGATGTTAGTGTTTTAGTCCTGTCCTTTGTCCGCTTGAACTGATCTTGGTGAGTTGTGTCTAGGGAAAGAGATTAATAGGCTGCTGATAAAGAGTTTTTCGCATCCTATGATTGTTGTCTACACGTTATTTCCAATTCATCAATCTCACACCCTATGCATCACATGGTTCATAATTGTCAAGGGATGACAGTTAAGTTGCTGTTTTTTATACACCCTGATTGTTTAATTCATGGTGCTAGTCTTCTCGTAGAACAAAACTTAAAAATCTACTTGTTACCCATCACACAAAATATAAATTTGGTTAAGTTGAAGAGCATGCAATCGAACTTTGAAGTTAATTAAACCGTATGATGGGTAAGAAGACCTCTGGAAGTTCAATGTTAGACGACAGATGTAAAGTTTGAACCATGTTAGGCTATAGTTTCACTCTGCTCCCATGCTACAAAGTGCTGTTCATCATAACAGTCATCGTATAGAAATCTTTGTAACTCAATATTTCATTGCTTCGAGGCCCATTGATTCTGGGATTCATTTAAAACAGCTTTGGTTACTTATTTACATTGAATTCCTTCTTAGTGAACTACGTAACTTAATTAATTTAATGCATATGTTGCGTTAAAAGAGCTTTGAAACTGCCACTGTTACTAATTCTTGCACCAAATGCAGCAGCAGGAGCATCTTCTTATAAATGAAAGCACACGGTTTCTCTATATTGGACAAGCACATACAGATGCAATCTCACACCAACACTCACAAAGGGAGTACCAGTACACAGATGAAGAGAGGAATCCTTGAAGTGCTTCTTGTTCATGCTAAAGGCATGAAGCACACAAATCTCATCGGTAACTCTCCCTCTCCGAGCTATATATAGACCACATAAAGTGTGATGTTTGCTTGTGGTTCTGTATGCCGCCGCACCCGTTGAAGTTTTTTGCATATGCCTTCTTTCATTTTGACCTGATTTGAGCCCATTAACATTTGAGTTTCGCCTTGGTTACAGGTCCACCAGTCTATCATGTCATCATACAATGTGGATCTCACGTGCACAAAAGCAAAGCATCATCAGGTTCACACCCTGCCTTTCAATTTACTAGGTTGATATCTTGAGCTCCTACGGCTAGTTTGTTCAAGTACCTTAGTAACTCAGTTTCATGACTCAGGCAAAGATGAAAAAACATGGTGGAATGAGAAATTCAGGTTTGACTTCCCATTAACTGATTGGAAACAGTTGACCCATCTAAAATTCAGAATCATGGACCAGGAATTCTTCACTGATGGTGGATTTGTCGGTGAAACCATGTAACGTCTAGAAGTCATTCTTGCCCTTATTTTTTTCTAGAAGCTTAATATTGCATGATTTTTTGTTTTTGTTTTATCTAAAAAATTTCACGCTCCTTGCCCTTTAGGGGATCATGTAACGCAAAGTAGACACATAACGAACCTAACAACTTCTAATTTTCACATGGAACAATATCATTCGTAAATGGCTAAATCAACTATCATATGTATGCTTTTCCTCCTTTGAAGCTTGACAGTGAATATCTGCATAAATTGTGAATGAAACTTTCATTCTGAGGAATGATAGATAAGATTTGTAGCGGAAACTATGCCAGGGTGGTTTTCTAGCAGCCAAAAGTAATGGCAACGAGGAATTTCATCAAATAGTATTTTCTCGTGGGTGTAGTGATATTGCAGAGACTTGTCTCAATCCACTGACCAGTTTGTCTTCTTATGATTTTATTTTGATTTGTTTTTTTAATTTACGTGTTATCTGTGATTTAGAATTTACCTTGGAGGAATAATAGATGAGGGGGTTAACAGAGGAATTCTAGAAATGATGCCAGCTCCATATAATGTGTTGCTTGAAGATGACACCTACAAAGGAGAGATCAAGATTGGACTCAAATTCATTGCCAACGTAAGCAAACATTGTTATTTGACATCCTTTAGTTTCTATTGTAGGCATTAGCGGATTAGATCACTGAAATTACGCAAAATCACCGTTTTTTGCAGACAGAAGTGCTCCCAGAGAGGACATTCCTTGCACAGGTGAATGAACCAAGACAACTGATATGCAGATCCATTATAAATCTCTGGAAATTCTCATGGTGGAAGTTGTGGCCTTATCATAGTCAGAGGAGTACTAAAAATAAGACAGAGGAGGAATAAGATGGATCATAATCCTGAATTGTAATCCTAGGAATAACTTGGTTGCGAAATGAGTAAGATGAATTGAACCTGTGGGATTTGGATCATATTTTGGTTATCAATTTGGGAAATGTTTCCCTGCTTGAAATTCATTTAGAAAATTATCAGATTATGTTCCTCATTGTAGCTGCCATATATTGATTTATAAGCGAGCAACGTCAGGTTTCAGGGTTCTCTCCCCGTGTTACATATGTGGCCAGCTCAAAATCTTTTGAATAGTTAGTTTCTGTTTGTCGTTCTATTGGTGACAATGGGCAACAGGACCCAAGACTGGAGCTTGCGTCTGTCCAACAGCTGAATGGACATTGGTCAGATTTGCTTAGGAACCCTTTCTTCTTGTTTTTTTTTTTTTTCCTGGTAATTGTGTATGGACAGGTAGGCTACTTGTTTTGCATCTTAAAAGTAAGTTCGTGCGTTTGCTTAATAAAGAAATATTTGACCTGATAATATTGTGATTATATTTCTTTGCAATCCCCATGACACATTCATGGGCCAAATTAAAAGAACATGCAACACATTTGCGAAATGGGATGCACGTCTGTCTCGGGAGTCAAGACCCATCCGAGGAACTTTATTTCTTTACAGATTGGCATGAGTTTTCTTTTGGACTGATAGGGAGAGTTCTTCAGTTATTTACGAAGGCTAATGTATTCCACATGTCTTCTAAGCTAACCCCCGACCAAGCTAACAACTATTCTAACGTATTCAACCAAGAGTTGCATGTTCTTCTTCTTCTATGTTTTTTTTTTTTTTCCCTTAAGAAATAAAGTTCAGTTATTTGTGTACTAATAATTCCCAGGTTTTAAATTGGCTATTGAATTGATGATGAAAGTGCTGCCAAGTTTCATTTCCAATTTGACTTTCTGGTCCTACCAACTTGGAGAAACAAAGAGAGATTCTCCAGTGTGAGGATGAGTTTAAACGTTCATCAACCAAGAGAAAAATAGGATTTAGGGTTTGGATATTTTAGGCTTTCAAATTTTTATGTAGCCAAAAATGGTGGTGGGGAAATATTAAACATGGATTTTAGGTGATGGAGACTCTGCCAGCATCTGATGGCTTCTAGCTTCTAGCTTCTAGCTTCTAGCTCACATGCAGATTTATAATCCTTACCACCCAAAATGATGAAAGAACAAGTTGTCCTTTCTTCTTCTTCCCTTCCCTTCTCCTTTCCTTTTCTTTTTTAATTAAATGAACGAATTGTCTTGCATGATCATATGATTTTTTTTTCTCACTCTCCACATTTGAAAAATGGTTTATATTGACAAAATTAAGAAAAAATTGTCGGAACATGATGGTACAAAACTAAACAAAATAAAAATCATTTTTCAAATTAAAAAAAAAAAAAAACGTTGAGTTGTTCTAGGCCTAGACAGCCCTGCTGGTAGCCCCTTTAACTACCAAAATGATTGGTAGCGAGGCCTGGCCGCCCCTTTAGGCTACTAGGCCAATTGGCCGCCCACCAACCCATTCTTCTCTTCCTCTCTCCATATTTTTCTCTCACTTCTTTCCTCGGCACTGGTAATTTCATGTGTAGCGTACATAATTTCTCTATCTCGCACGTATAAAACTATTGCAGGATAAACGTTGTATTCTATTACCGATAGCTATCTTTTTGCTACATCTACCTACCAGACATCTACGTCAATAAAAATAAATATACTAAATATAGTTATTAAATTCAGACTAGCCTAATGGGTTAATCCGGGATAAAAATAAATATATCAAGTCACACTATCACAGTAACTTCTTCTCCAATCACTTACAAGAACTCATGGCAACTCACACGGGCAGCTGAGCCACCTTGGTTGGCCCATGATGTGATTTTCTTTTCCATGAAGAAATTTCATGAATAAATACTCCTGTTTCACTAAGCAGGGGGCAAGTTTTTCTAAAGCCACACCCAAATTCACAAATTATGGTATTTTCACTTTTCTTTTCTATACATTATCTTTTCCTGTACGTACATATACTAACTTAAATATGGGATAATTCCTCATTAATCAAGGGATTTATTTTTAAAAAAACAACTTAAACGCATAACTCGGCCAGGAAAAATCTATTTATGTGTTAAAGTTTTTCTTTAACTTCACTAGTAGTATTGTTTGTGGAAAACCTAAATAAAATGTTTGTTCATTCCTTTTACCTTTCACCAACAACTCTTTTTATAGTTAACGGGACTCTAGTACAGGGGAGAGTGATTGATCTCCCCACCACAGTGACTTAAACTTCTTTAGGTCTCTAACATCTCTTCCATCAAGGACATATGCTCAATGATGTTGTTGCAACAATGTAAATACATCTTTGTACTATTTCTTCTACACAACAACAAGCTATCATATATGTACCAAATGCATAAATACAATTCCAACTCCTTAAAGAGACAAGGTAGAATGACATGCATGTGAGTAACGCTTGCACTGCTACTTCTAAAATGAGTTACACACATCATTATCACATGAGATGCTCTAAATGATTTAATCACTATTAATCCTTATCTAAGTCTCCCTCACATACTAAAAAAAGCATAAACATATAATGAGATCTATAACTCTAGGAGCTCCTAAACATATCTTAGTCGAAGAATCTCCACTTTGTTACAGAATCCCATACACTCGACTCTCTGGAGACTATGTTTCAACAAAAGAAACATCCTAGATATAAAATGTGAGAAAACTACGAGGGGCTTATAGATCCTCGAGAGCACATATAAAATGTGAGAAACATCCTAGATCTTATTACACAAGAAACTGATGATATGTGCAAAGTTTTTCCTACAACATTCTATAGATATGCATGTGTCTAACCTGGCCTGCGACTAACCTGCTTTTCTTTCTCTTTTTATATTTTATCTCTGTCTTTTTCTCTCATATTTTTCGTGGATATCAATAATTTTATGTGTAGCACACACAATTTTTTTGTCATACACAAAAAATTATTGTAGGACAAACATCTTATTTTATCACCAATAGTTAGCTTTCAGCTATAATACCTACAAGACACTTACCAACCCACATGAAGACCAATAAAAAGAAGTATATCTAGTCACACTAGCACACCACCTTCTCCTCCAATCACGAACCAAAACCCAAGACAACTTGCACCAACAAATGAGCCACCTTGATTAGCCAATGACATGATTTTCTCCTCCATAGATAAATTTTGTGTGTAAACACACTTGGTCTCACCAAGCCAGGGTTGATTTTTTCTAGAGCCACACCCAGATACATACATTATGATACTTTTACTTTCTTTTTTTATACATTATCTTCTTTTTTACATACAGATACTAATTTAAGTATCAAAGAACTACTCCTTCAATGAGAAACTTATTTTTATAGGAACAACTCATGCCTAGAACTCAACCAGGAAAAATTCATTTATGTGTGAAGTTTTTATCCGACCTCGTCATAATATATATAATCCAATGGTATATTGTCAAGGCCCCTCTTCCAAAAAATTAAAAAAAAAACAACTATTTCCCATTTCCATCAAGATAAACAAAAGGAAAGAGTTTAAAATTTCATTTCGCAATTAACTACGAATTTGGTGGCATACCTTCTTTGTTTTTTTGTCTAGAAGGAGTTTGGTTGGCATACTTAATCACTGGACATGTAGTTTAATGGAATTCTTATAAAAGGAAATGAAATATACTCTGATTGCCCAACAAATGGTCTTAATCGCATTCTAAAAAAGGGTCTTCATTGACGAATTATGTCCATAATAACAAGCATTATAATGTGAATTAATCAAATCATAATTCATCCTGGCATTTCCTACATCTCAAGATGGCAGACTCCCCATTAAAATAACCCAAAATTATTCGTTGAGATTCTCTTAAACAATTTTATCATTCATTTTGTATTCAGCAGCCCTATTATTACACACCACAAACCCATAAATGTTCATGTCCAACTAAGATGTACTTTGCATGTTCTATCATATGATCCCTTCAACAACAAGACCAACAGCCTCTGCTTTTTCTATCCATTCTTGATTCTTTCTTTGAGAAAAACACAGTCATTTCTGTAACTCCCCGTCTTTCTTGATGTCATATCAACAAACACAACAATCAAACGGCCGGTATTTTTGTTTTTTTCATCTTTTATGCATGATAGTGTTTGTCTAAAGAGTGCTTGTCTAAAGATAATGTTTCTTTTGGAAAGAAAAGGCTACGGGGAATCAAGAGAAGAGAATCATAGGAAGGAGGGAACTGTTTCAAACGGTCATCAACAATATTCAGCTTACTAGCTAGCGAGTGTCGTCAACTGTTACAAAATTCAAATCTGCCCTATTAAAGGTAAGTTTAAAGGAAAAGAATGTCATTAGACCGTTGCTTTTATAACATACCTGCCGTTGTCTTCGAATTTTCAAATTTCTGTTGGTTCAATTCTAAGGGAAACAAAAAAAACAAAGAAACCTATCAAAGACTGCCTTTAGTTACAAGTGTTGCAGAAAATTCAGTGCATTATTACATTTTCTGATAACAATAACGACTTGTTACTAAGCCCTTTTGCTTTTTGTACCAGGAAAGGAGAACAGTTCCTTTTCTTTTCTTTTTTTCTTTGTGATCCTTTTTTCTTCTTCTCTCAAACATAAATTCTGCATTTTAAGCCAAGTCCCGGGTGAAAGTATGGGATTTGAGCTGAGCATTCCTAGATACCCCTCCGGTGAGTTTTGTTTTGTTAATGATCAAAAGAAGTCCTAAGATCTAGAGCCCACTAACCAAATTTCTTACACTTTCATGATTATCTTGCAGATTTCTGATCAAGTAGGCCACAAGTCTTAATCTTTAAATGGATAATTCGTCGAGTTTTGACGAAGTTTCGGATCCCGGTTATCAACCTTCACCTTCTTCCTTGGATCAAAATGATCACCCAGCCGTGGAAACTCCAGTGTACTCAACAATGAGTGGTGATTCATTCATGTTCGGCAGGACTTATTCAGAGACCTCAGCCTTTTCTGATCCCATAGATGATAACAGCTATTCAAGTGAACCTTCTCCTTCTCATTGGCCAGTAACCAAATCTGGAGCACAACATCAGGCTATGCTTAGAAGACTAGAAATGAAGCAACAGAAGCAAGTTGCGGATGACAAGTTGGATGATCAAGAATCTGTTGACTTGGGTGGGGTTACATAAGATAATTTGTGCCTTTTTGCTGAAAAAATTGTTCATGTGATGAGTAAGATGGTAACACAATTTTTGCACAATTTTGGCAGAACTTGAGATGATGAAAGAAAGATTTTCAAAGCTTTTGCTTGGTGAAGACATGTCAGGAAGTGGCAAAGGTGTCTGCACAGCTGTTACTATATCAAACGCCATAACAAATCTCTACGGTATGCATAATACATACACATCAACTTGATTTATTAAAAAAAAAAATTAATGTTCTTTCTTCCCGTTATCCAGTTCTCTGTCATTGCTTATCTTTGATACTTTCTTCAGCAACTGTGTTTGGGCAAAATTTGAGATTAGAGCCATTGAAACCTGAGAAGAAATCGATGTGGAAGAGAGAAATGGATTGCCTGCTTTCTGTATGTGATTACATAGTAGAATTTATCCCCAAGTCTCAGAATTTACAAGACGGAACAGCTCTTGAGGTGAAAGTTTTGTTAGCTATCAACCAAATTTCAAACAGGCTTTTGAATTCTCCTATTTCTAACATGATTGATTGGTCTTTCAGGTGATGGAAAGTAGACCAAGATTAGATATTCATATCAACCTTCCGGCATTAAGAAAGCTTGACGCAATGCTCATGGTAAGGAAAGCATTCATTTGCAAGAATTAGAACATCTCTGTTTTCATTACAGTGTCATATATACAAGTTCGTTATAACTTGGGTTTTATTTAACAGGAAGTACTGGATAGTTTCCAAGATACAGAGTTTTGGTATGCAGAACAAGGAAGCATGTCATCAAATTCAACTCGTTCAGGCTCGTTTCGGAGAGTTATTGTCCAGCGTAAAGAAGAGAAATGGTGGGTGCCAGTCCCATGTGTTCCCTCTGATGGCCTCTCTGAGAAGTCGAGGAAGCACTTGCGACACAAACGTGACTGTGCATATCAAATTCACAAAGCTTCCATGGCCATTAACAGTAGTATTCTTGCTGAGATGGAAATTCCAGAGACATACATAGCATCTCTTCCAAAGGTTAGCCTCCTTGCTGTTCGAATTACTTTACAAAAATGTAGTGATTCTAAATTTCTAAAGCCTGGGAGTAATGATAACTAGGTTCCATTTTCTAAAAGCACTATGAAATTTTATAGAATAGCAAAGACATGTCCTATCGAGTTTCTTGATATTGACAGTATGTTATATCAAAATGTTTTTTCTTTCAGAGCGGAAGAGCGAGCCTGGGGGACACAATTTACCGCTACCTGTATGCAGCGGACAAATTCTCCCCAGGACATCTTCTTGACTGTCTCAACTTAGCATCAGAACATGAAGCACTTGAGCTTGCAGACCGAGTTGAAGCTTCAATGTACACATGGAGACGCAAAGCATGCCTAAGCCATTCAAAATCCTCTTGGAACATGGTGAAAGATCTCATGTCTGACATTGATCGAACAGATAAAAATCATATTCTAGCAGAAAGGGCCGAGACCTTGCTATTTTGCCTGAAGCAGAGATACCCCGAACTTTCACAGACATCCTTGGACACTTGCAAAATCCAGTACAATCAGGCAAGTTGTGCGATCATTAATCTCACTGCAAAATATCAAATTTATTTATTTTTTCAACAGGGGTAAATGGAAAGATAAATATTGCAGGATGTGGGACAAGCAATCCTAGAGAGCTACTCAAGAGTTTTAGAAGGCTTAGCATTCAACATTGTTGCTTGGATCGAAGATGTTCTTTTCGTAGATAGGAACCAAGAACAATAGGAACCAGAGTTCAAACATCAGTGATAGATAACATATCTTAATCAAGGTGCTCTCTCTCGGATCACTATCCTACTTTCTGTAATGCATAAGCCTTGTGAGGAATCTAGGAAATTTCATTTACTTTTGTGTGTAACAGGTTGAAGGTAGTAGTTCTTACATAGGAAATATCTTCTGCATAGGTGAAGAGATCTTTTGAGCAAGATTTGTACATTCTGCATCCACTTAAGCTAATTTCCTCAAGAATTTTTGTTATCGCGCGATTCAGTTTCAATCCACAATTCTTTCCCCTCATACAAAATTGAACTAGAAAGAAAAGGACTTTTTCAAACATCAATTGATAAAGTAGAACAACAGAGGATAAGGAAAGCAGGAGCAATCAAACCCAAATCGTTGCCTCATCATCTATACAATAGCGGTCACTAGTCAGCAATTCAGGCAACTCTCATACTTTTCATTAGTGATATCAACAAAAGATTCCAAAAAAAGCCATGCTAATGATTTTTAGTGGGTTACAACTACTACCCTGTTTTGAACATCAGTCAATGAATCACTCTTGAGTATTAAAGGTAGCAAGGGTCGTTTTCTTGGAGCAGAAGAAGATTCCAAAGCATCAATCTTGGATTTGCATTTGTTATGGTCCCCTTTGTTTTCCTCCAGGCACTCCTTTAGTGCTTCAGCTCCATCTTGAGACAGTTTCTTCCTTGTGCCATCATTAGCTCCAGCATTATCTCACCACCACTACTCTCTCCCTTCTCATTATCCATTGTACCTGAATAATCCTTCACATTCCACACAGAACTTCATCAAGAAAGATATATTTAAAAAACAAATAAAAAAATATATCAAGAAAGAAACATCGAATTCTGGTGGATTCTTGATTTTTTTTTCTCAACACATGCAGAGCAGAGCACTCAGAGAATTTGGTATTGAAGATCAAGAACCAGCTTAAGGTTTAAAGAAATTGATGAGCCCAAAACTAGATTCAAAGAAATTGAAGTTTGTAAACTAATTTAAAAATATCGATGTTAAACAATTTAAAAATATATAAAAAAATTATATTAAAACTAAAAATAAAATAATTTTTTTAAAAATACTGTTATACAATGCTAAACGGGGTAACAGAGAAAGGGATTATCAACACAGTCGCTGGCCACACGTATAGGCGCATCTAACGACTCCGTTATTCTTCTCTCTCCAAGACTCCTACTCAGCTAAGAGCTAACAACTCACTCTTTCCCGCGTTACGTAGTGACCAGCAACCACCATCCCTCCCTCCTGCGTTACTCGTAGGAAATTTAACTAGTTAGTTAGTTAGAAGTTAGAACAGAAGTTTCTTTTACGTGGCAAAAAAAAAAACAAAATTGCATAAACGTCATTAACGTCTTTTTTACCAGCAAAAAAATAAGTAAACTTAAAATTTAATGTATACTTTAAAAATTATAAAAAATTGGTTCAGGTTTTTTTTTTACATTACAAGATTAAATTATTTGTTTACCATAATATTTATTTTATAGACAATATTATATAATTATTGAAAAAGCAAGTTTTATGTAAAAAATACATTCTAATAATTTTGAAGTGATTGTATAATTCATAAGAATAATAAAATACTTGTGTGTTGTTGAGGGAATTTTTTGAAGGTGTTGTTAGATCCAACTCAGCAAGTTTATTTTAAAATTTTTTAACCTAACCTGACTATTTGTCTAAATTGTGTTTTCAATTACTCCAAATGACTTGGACAACAAATAAAACCCAATTTCACTTAAGAAAACCAAGATGAAATCTTTTGTTTTTCAATGTTGACACAAAAACATCATAGATTAACCTAAGTTAACTTACTAAACTCGTGACTCAACTCATGAACTAGAATGGATTTAATAATATTTTTTTTAAAAAAAAATTTTTATTTAACAATATGATAAAAAAATATTGGGACTCATAAGAAAACAGTTGAATGAATTGTTTTTTAAAAGGCGATAAAAAAGACAAGCGAACAGGCCTGGTCTAGGTGGTCCAGCATGCTTAAACCATTAAAAATGGCATTCCCCTGTCAAGAGAAAGACTTTGAAATCAAAATTGACTTTTGTTTTGTTAATGGAATCTCGTCAACGAATATTGTCTCCTTCCATCATTTTTAGTCAACCCTCTCTCTCATCCTTCTCTCTTAAAGACCGATATGTAAAGAAAATGAAGTTTTGGACTGAAACGCATAATCATCAAACTAAAAGGGCCAAAAAGGATATTATAAAAATCTTAAAGCATTGTTTTAAGGAAAGACGCCAACAGCATTGTCACACCATGATAAATACAACTCTTTGAAATTAAACAAGAAAATAAAAATAATAAAGTTGTCACATACTAATTAAAGAAAATTAGAAATTTTAAAATTAACATTGGTCTGAGAGGTTTAGCTACTGTGTTAATTATGCTTAAAAAATGATTGGCGTCACCTTTATCATATCCTTTTAAACATAAAGCTATTTTTACTATGTGTTTTCTTCTAATCTTAATCCACACATGCTATTGATTGTAAAAAAAAGAAATCATTTGATGTTAATCCATAGACATAGGCGATTTCATCGATTTAGAAAAAAAATCTAGACATTAATCCCTAAAAGAAGATTTTGCCAATTTATAAAATATTTTGATGTTAATCCCTAAAGATGAGATTTTGTTGATGAAAGAAATATTTTGATGTTGATCCCTAAAAAGAAGATCTGATTTATGAAGAAATTCTACATTAATCCCTAAAAAGGAAGTTTCATCGATTTATGAAAAGTTTTGATGTTAATACCTAAAAAGAAGATTTTTCAGTTTAGAATTTTAAAATGAATGTCAGACCCGTATGAATGGTGAAAATATAGATTTTTCCCCTCTCTTTTGACTATATCCAAAATAAGTCTCAAGGGCATTACTCAAGTCCTATGCGGAGTCAAGTTGACCTAGCTCGGGTCCACTCATAGTAATAAGGGATAATATATCATAATATTAAAAAATTATATAAAAAAACATAAAAATAACAAGAAAAACATGACGGTTTTTTATATATTTTAAAATCATATATTGTCACTTTAAAAGTGATCCTGCCAGTAAAATAACAGTTTATTATAAGATAAAAAAACGAACTAAAAGGGTATTGTTAAACTCACCAATTTATGTTGATATTTAATTAAACAATTTAAAACAAAAAACAAAATCACAATAGATATAATTATTTTTATATTTTTTTTATATACGAAAACACTCCTACTAAAATACACATTCACGATGTAAATTCATACACAAAACACATAATACTAAAAAATTAAACACACAAAAAATTCAAACATTCACGCACAAAATTAATGGCGCGCACACAAAGCTAAATACACAAGATCATTCAAAATAACACATATTTTGCCATAAAAACTCAATAATATGTTAAAATTTTAATTGGGGTTTGAAATTTACCTTGTGAACCAGAAGAGGCTAAAACAATAACTAGGATAGTGGAATAGTGGCGGAGCATGGATGTGCTAGTATAGGACCAAGATTATGACGTGTTATTTCATGCGCCACAAAGGTTTGGGAGGAGCGTGATTTTAGTTCAGTTCACACAAGTCAGTTATTTAATATAAAAAAATCATCAGTTCATCAGTTCATTCAAGTTAATTTGATTTGTTAATTCAATTCAATTTTGATAACATTCATATAAATTTCTTCTCAAAATCCTGCTATGAAGTTTCACTCATTATTAATAAAAATATTATTAATAAAAATAAAAATAAAAGTCTATCTTTCTATCTTATTTTTCTCCAGAATAAATATAGATAATCTATCAATTTATTATTTAGTAAATTGCCGAAAGTAAGTGTAATATTGCAGTTTCCAGGAAAAAACAAAAACAAAAAAACAGAGATGGGCAAATCATAGAGAGTTTGTTCTCAGATTCCATTATAAAAGAAGAGGACAAGAAAGAATCCCTTTACTTTTTACTTAGGAGACTATGGGTGCAAAAAAAAAAATTAAAATAACGAAACATACTTAACATGCTATTAAAATCCCATGAATATAAGACAAGTTTTTAGGACGACAATTTTCAACATTCAGTTACTAGAAGTATAAATCTTCTCAAGACTTGAGAACATCGTAGAAAGAATCACCTTGATGCAGGGAAGGAAGCCTGACAGCAGCAGTCGTCTCAGGCAAATGAGAATGTGTGGGCCAGAGATGGTGAATATCAACACTTGGGCCTCATAAGAGGAAAGCGTGCGGGGTCATATGGACCCTTCAAGTCCACAATAAGCTGTCAGGGAGGGTGTTCTTCTTTAAGCCGAGTTGCTAAAAATCTGCAAAGCAACGACGAAAAACTGCGTTCGTAAAAAGCAGGGAAGGGGACATTTCCTTTTTCTTGCATTAAAGCTGCCAAGAAAACAATTAAATAGAAGATAATCTGGCATAATTAACAAAAGGAAAAGAAAGAAGTTTCGATACTTTTTCCCCATTTAGGCAGGCGAGGCGAGGCGAGGTCGTCTTGCTCCATCATGGTAGCGTCGCAGAAAAAGCCGCGAAATGTTTTTCAATTCGATAGCGATACTCTAAGAATAATATGCTAATGTTAGATGCTGGGACACACTAACAAGGATGGCTGTATAAATCTCGGCTTGGATGCCCAAAAGACAACGAGAACGATCTGAATGAGTAGAAATACCATAACGCTCTATTCAAGTAAACTTGGGTAAAATTCAAGACTGAAAAATAATGAAAGAATCGCACTCTGAACAAAGAGATAATTCACACATCAGTCCTCGGTCTCGCCGTACAACAGCAAGGGGGGAGGAGAAAAAGAAATCGATGAATTTGATCGACTACCTTCGAAGCAAATACAATATAGTTCGTGTTTTTAAGAATCAACAAACTTCTTTTGGAGAAAATGTTAAAGCGCTTCCCTGGGAGATCAACAATGTATAGAGCATCATTGCACTTCAATAGCACCCACAAATCGGTGGACCATGGATGCTGCGGAGAAGAAAACATAAAAATGCGATCATATAACCACTTAACACATGAATAACAAGCATTACAAGCTCCAGCATAACGTGTAAATCAAGGGCTCCAAATCCAAGGTTTCTGTGCTCCGCGAGGGGGAATGGATACATGACAGTAAATTTCAATCATATAATTGAATTAATCCCAGTTAACTCACCTCGATATTTTTTGTACATTAAAAAGATTTATCCTGATCCATGTCACAGCTCAAACCACCTATCTAAGTATCTATCTAGTAACACCCTGTTCAAGAAAGCTTGGTAAAATGTAAGTCTAAAAAACTGATGAAAGAATCGCCCTGTAAACAAAGTGATAAACTCCGCAGCAAAATCATCCGCGCCAGTCGTCGGTCTGGCCGTACAACAGCGGGCAAAAATAAAAGATGGATGAATTTGATCAATTAACCTTCAGAGCAAATACAATCTCGTTCGTGTTTTTAGGAAACCTAAAAACCAACACAACTTTTGGAGAAATTGTTAAAGCACTTCCCTGGGAGATCAACAATTTAAGGGAGCATGACACAAATAGTCGGACCATGGATATGGAGAAGAAACAAAAAAAATACAATAAATAACCACCTGACACATGAATAGCAAGCATTACAAGCTCCAACATAAACATGAAAAACACAGGCTCCAAGTTATGTGCGCTACGCAAGAGGGAATGAATACATGGCAGTAAACTGTCCTGCTACACAATAGAAAAGACAAAATCCAGAAGTCCCACGTATAATTGGAACAGCAGAACATAACACCAGTTGGTCACGAATAGTCCAGTCACACGTGGAAAAAAAAATACATCCCTACAACGGAAGAACTGATTCCTCAGCACACAAATAAAAAAAAACACTGGTATAATCATCAGTAACAGAACAACAAAACTATCCATCTCATTGAGGTAAAAGGCAAATACATATAAATCCTATTTTAGATTCTATTGTAAATTCAGAGAGCAATCGTCCCGATCTCAATCAGATAAAAAAAAAAGGTGAATTATGCATAAGAGTCCAAAGCCTGATCCAGAAACCTCCTGACCTGACATGCATGGTGGACATCAACAGCAAATAAAAACTGGTTTCAAAAAATGAGCTGCAGTCTTTTAATAACTCAGTAAATAATATACTGTACAGCACAGAGCATGCAAATGTAGTAATCAAGCACATGCCACAATATACAGGTACTCATGCATAAACAACAGGGAAGAGAGAGGGAGGTGCAACAATAGTTCGACGCATATGAAAAGCTACGGGTCATTCTTGAGGGTAATTTACCCTGATCAATTGGCAAAGTAAAAACAATTATCTCTATATATACAACAATCCTCTGAACTGCACCTGGAGAACACAGTCCAGATTGTGGATGATCAAAAGGTTAGTAGTTGTGCGATCCTGAGACCTGTTGGAGCAGCCTGTGCAGGAGCATCAACACTTTCACTATTTCCACAAGCACCTCAGCCCCCAAAAAAAAAAAAAAACAAAGAAAGAACAAAGAAAGAACAAAACAAAGAAAGAACTAAAATTACCCCTCCCAACTGCTCCCTTTGCCATAAAAGGCAGGAATGAGGTGGAATCTTGATGTCGATTCTGTGTGATTAGTGAAAGCATTAAATTACCTGGGGATTGCGCACTCCAAGACCAAAATCAAGAATGAAGTTAACATCAGCTGTCATCATCCACAGCCCCAATGTAGGTGAGGTCTGTCCGCCTCACCCTAACAGCCCCTTTAAGCCAGCTGGAAGCTCGAAGATTAGCATGGTCAATGCTGCCAATCACAGAAATGTTGCTTGAAGATGGGCCTGACCCAGTACCATCTTCCAACAATGTCCATGGATCAATCTCCATATCACCATCCTGTTGCAGTGGCAGCGGCTTAGACTTTGTTGATATGTTATTGGCAGAACGTGCCAAAGGAGCTGGATTTTTCTGAGCATTGCTTCCATTGTAAAACCCTGAAATTGCAATGCTGGGTTGAAGTGAAGCAACAGCGGCTGTGGGAACAGGTGGTGGCTGGCAAGAGATGAGACATCGGACAGAAGGTAAGAGAATTGGCATTGCAGATTGGATACGCAATTGAATTTTGCCAGGAAGCTGCATACGATCTAAATCATTCTGCAATCACAGAAAATATATATGAGACAAGTAGAATGACCACATATCTTCCAGAATGATGAGAACAAAAAAAGGAGAGGGGTGTTGGGTTATATACCCTTCTACTTGACATCTTCATATAACCCATAGACAAAAAAAAACAACCATTGAGTTATTTTCAATTCTTTTTATTTGATTTCAAGAAATCATGAGATGTTTAGGCCAAATCCAACATTAACATGGATATACTGGTGAGAAACAATGATCCTTTATTTGTTTCGTTTTTTCTTTAACAAGTAGGTAACTAGAAACAGTGGTAAAATTGAAGTATTTTGCAAGGATGAAGAGAAAAGATAGACCAAACGATGTGAGCTGAAGTGAATGGAAATTATCCAGTATTAAGAACCTCTGAATTTAGCCCAAAACAAATAAAAAGAGATTGTGGATCTACGTAAACTACCCCGACCAATTTGGGACAGATACTTGGTTCAGTTTGTGGGTTGAAGATGGTGAGAGCAGAATGAAATAGAATTTGGTTGAAGATTCTGGAGAAAAGAACAAAAATAAAGGTTCTCACCCATTCTAACATTTTTTAAACCCAGCCCCAATAAATGACGGGAAATCATTAATGAGTAAATTAAGATATCAGTATATCATTAACAGATGCAAGATATTGCATCAATACCTTTATGGGATTCTCGAATCAAAGGGCATCTCAACCTCCTATAAATGCAGAATCGAACACCTTTACTGTTGTCCAATTTGATTGTGCATTTGTAATCACTTGAAATAACTAAGAAAAAGTACATAATAGGATCTTATTAGTGGCTAGCAAGTGAGTTTTGCTTTTTCCTCCTTCGGTTTTGGTAGGTATATGAAATGAGTTCATGTTGGTCAATTAGATTGCTACTTTAAACCCTACATGAAACTTGACGATCAAGTTAAATTTCACAGGTTAACTGGAAGACCTTGTACTCTAGCAGTAGTTCTCCCACTAATGTAAAGATAGGTCATGGGTTTGTGCAGCGGAGAAACAGGATTTTTAAACAAAGATGGAACAAAGTGAGAGCCAGGTACTCTACTTGGGTGATAGACCACCTTTCCGCCTGAATACATTTCACCAGTATCAAGATACCGATTTGGATTCCCTCTATAATTGAAATTTTCCAGGTCATCTTTTTATGGCTGGGAATATAAGAAAATAAATGTCAACTAGATATCCAATCAAATTCAATAGTTCATCTGAAATCACATGGGGGTTTAGTCACAAATAGACATTTACGAGTAGCTACTTCCATTAAAAGCCATAACTGACACCACCAAAGCAATCAATTATAACACAGGTTTCAGAAAACAAACCTGCAAACTCCCCACCAACTCACGATCAAATCCAGCAAAGTCCTTGAATTCATTGACCGCCTTGGAGCTGGAAGCAGATCTTGACTTCAGCCAGCTCGGCCGAGAGCTGCTTAACAACCCATGCAGGATCAACAGTAACCGATCAAAGAGACTTCCACCAGATAAATCTGCAGAAGCAGCTTCCAATTGCAACTCCAGTTCCCTCTTGGATTGGAAGCTTTGCAAGGGATAGAAAGATAGCTCTGCATCTTCATGCACAACCCTACTACCAAGAAGACGAAGTATGACAGAGGCAAGCATTTGCCTCATGTTCCGCCCAGATGGCTCCCTGACAAGTCCAGGAAATGGAAATAAGACAATAGAGACTCTGTTTTGGCAGTTTACTACACTTGCATAGAAATCTATGGATAATCATTACCAAAGTCAATTTATCATCAAGGAATTATTTCATTGAACATGTCTGAAATTTGGCATGTGGGAAAGAGATGAAAGGAATGACACAGCATGTGGTGAAATCATTCTCATGGGTACCAATACAAAGAAAGCACGTGTCTGCTTGATGCTCCATAAACAAAGACAAATATGCAGACATAACGATACATGTTCAATAATCTCAACTTCATCTGGCATAAAATTTGTCATAGCCCTAAAAACACACTGGTATATCATCCCACCTTAACATTTTGGATTATACGTTACTTCCATCATCCTTACATAAATGTGAAAGAAACCAATAAAACTGTGTGAGCCAGCTGAGCAAAAGGGGGCAGCTTTGGATGTCAACTTCACAGAGAAGTTGACCTTTAGATATGCGCGGTACTAAGAATATGCTCAAACAATTCTTTCGTCAAACAACAAATAGACGGGATATCTAGAACCACTTATGAGAGAACAGAGTAAAAGAACAATTGACAAGAAAAATAAATTGAAAATGCACAGATAATAATGTCTTAATGATAAAGTAACAAGAAAGATATGTAAGTTAAAAGGAATAGAAAATATCTGTATTCTTACCCATCTGTGCATATGGTTGGAAGCAACCTTAACAATAACTGCAACCGCAGTGACATAGAAGCTCGCAGGGCAGCAGGGGAGGGGAGAGTAGAATCTGCAGTTGCTGCAGCTCGTCTCACTAATCCAGGACTCCCGCCTCTTATACCTTTACGATTGTTACTTTTATTTGCAGGACCTTCCAGTCCAGAAGATGTTGTTCCTGTTTGCTTACTTGTACCATGAGTGACTGAATTTATTTGCTGCTCAATATTATTCAATTGCTTGATCAAATCTGTTGCGAATGTATTGCGTGAGTCATCAGAACCTTGATCTATGCAGGGAAGAACTAGTTCAACAAGAGCCCTTTCGGTCACATTTTGCTGGCAGAGACTAGAGCCTTCATACTCGAATATTGGAAAGGACCCTTTTCCAGACCTTTTTGTCTCCGAGCCCTCTTCAACAACCTCTCCTTCTTCAAGAGAGGAAACCTCGAACTTCTTCTTATCTCCTCTGTCCATCACAGGATCAAAACCATTACTGGACCAGCCCCAAGGTTTCCAAAAGTGAGCTTTAGTTGAAAGACCTTTACTCTCGGCAATATTAATAAGCCGTTGTCTGATGGTTTTCCGTCCGAAAAGAACATCGTGGCCTCCCAAGAACCATTTAACCTGCAATAGCATCGAATCCTCTAGAGACGTCCCGAAAAGATGAACCAGCTCTGAGAAAAGTGGCGCAGCATCAGGTCTGACCAATAACCTTGTAAGAATGATTTCAATGAAATTGTTTTCATTTTCAGAAGCAGCTGCTTTTTCAGGATCAGGAGAGGAAGAGCGGATTGCATCTGCTAGGGACATATCATGGGCCTCAAGTTTTTCAATCAGGGCTTGTTCATTCAAAAGCAACCTGAGTTCAACCCACTGCCAACGGAATTTTGCAGGCTGCAGTGCATCCAATACATTCACAAGCTTATCTAGAAGCTTTGTTTCATTCTCAGCATGTTGAAGCTTAGATCCACCATGTCCAGAAACACGATTGCCATCATCCAGTGTGATTAAAGAGAGTGGCAATTTACAGTCAATAATAGCATTTAAAAAAAGCCTTCCTCGTAGTGGAACAAAGGCCTTGGACTTGAAACGCACGTCCAAATTATTTAACTCTAGCATGGCAGCAAACTCCGCATCAATGGAATCTGCAGCTATAAGATCATATAAATCTTGACTGTCTCTTAAACACACATCACGAAAAGGCAGGTGCTTTATGGCATCACCAATGGCCATTGTCAAAGAGTCATTCAATTGATGGATGTCTTCACGAGTTGCAAAGAATGGTCTCCAAATAACAAAGGCAAATATAGAATAGGCAGGTGGAAAAACCAAGCTAAGAGGGAGCAATCGCTGCATCCTTGAAAGAGCAACTATAGATGGTTCCCCCAAGAGCTCAACAATCAGACCACCAGATACAGTTCTGCAGTTCCCAACAAGTAGCCTAAACCAATGCACATAAACTTCGATCGAGTTATCCATCTTAAAAACAACAAATGATCGAGCATTACCATTTGAATTGGATTTCATACTTCTTATAAACTGAATTACATCCAACCCTTCCTTTAATCGTAAGACAGTCACCATTCTCTCCAGGGTAGTGACACCGTGGATAATAGCTCCAACAAGAAGTGCAGAAATAGCAGCAGCACTTTTTGTTCCTCTTCCAGTTGCTTTTGCAGAGTTGTTCAGGATCTCACTAGAGATATTCCCGCTGGAATCATGGGATTCAGGGGACATTTGAAACGGGCTTCGAGAAGCCTTTCCAGGAGAAAAGGCTGTAGCAAGAGCAGAGGAGGCTTCTGTTGCAAGAGCTACCTCGAAAACCCGGCTCTGACGCTCCCCAAGAGCTTCCTTGAGTAGACACAGGCAATTTATGTGGATGCGCAAAATGCGCCTAGCAAGGTTTAGCGAACCTGGCGCAGCTGAAGCATTTGAATAATTACTGCCTAGAGAAAAATCAGGCATTTTTGCTATGGTTGGTCCAACATTATTGACTATGGCAGAAACAGCAGAAGACACCAAAGACGGGTCACCTTCTTGAGCAGCACCACCAGTCTGCCTCATGCAGTCTATTAGTCCCATAATTATTTGTTGAGCTATCTGATATGCATAATCAGATTTTTCCATGCCATGACTTTTTGCAGTACCAGCACCTAAGAGTTTTCTCTCTTTGCCAAAGTAGTGAAAAGCATCATCAATATTCCTTTGGACTACATCTCTCATGCTCATACCCACTCTGGATAATCGACTGCCACTTATCTTCTGACGAAAAAAATCATCAAGATCAACACCTGCTGGAACTCCAAGTGGATATCCAAACTCTGCATCCAGTGATCGTCCAGATTCAAGTTCAGAAAAAAGCCTCTTATCACATGTTGCCTTGAAACTCTTCTCCCATTCTAAAACACTTGGCATATTGCTGTATTTCTTCAAAAGATGCCGGGAATAAATTAAGGCTGCTGAACCTGAAATTCTTTCATTAGATGCCAGTAGTGTCGCAACACGGCACATTGTGGCTGACAAGACTTCAGGAATAAGATCTGTTGCAATAATTATGTTCTCGTACCTGAAAAAATTGAATGTGATGAACAAAAAAACTACTAAGTTAATTCTTTTTTAGACAAGAATAAAATTTTATTAGAAAGATGGAACAGAATAATAGACAAATGGAAAATAAGACATCCAACTAAATAACAAAAAGAAACAACAAAATAAGAATTGCTTCACGGAAGTGTGCAGGAACCATCAATTTACATGCCAGTACAAGGCGAAAAACTAATAAAGGAGGGAACATGCATATGCAGACAGTACTCTTTTTACAAGAATATAAAGATGGTTCGACAAGCATGTGCAGGAAGCAGGTACAATACAACATAAAAGTAGAGCAAAGTAAAACAATAATTGAAGTAAAGGAAAAAATCATTGGAGAACTCCAAAAGTCTTTATTCCATTAAAAGAGTTTGGCCATACCATCCTTTAAACAGTACAACACTAGTATAAAATATGAATAAGCTATAAGCTCAAATTTCAACTGCAGAGATAAGAAAGGAGTAGCGTGACATGGAAAAAAAATACAAGAATCCTAAAATAACATTCTAGCAACAAATTGCAAATGAATGTAGATTGGCAGGTATAAAGATAAAGAAGAAGAATGTTAAAGATCTTACTGGCATTGAAGCAAAACCAGAAGACAACATACACAAAGTAGTAGGAACAATATCTTTTAAGCAAATCAGCAATAGCTAAACACTAATAAAACAGTCGATTAGGGTCGTATTCTATGGTTACAATTCTACCATATATGTATTTTTCATTCTGTCGAAAATCGATTTTACAGTATAGACGTTTATGACCTCCCACTCTATGCCTTGCGGTAATGATTCCTCTGGCATTACAGCCTTTACCACAACAATGCTGCCCATAGATCAAATTATTTCGTGTATTGGATTTCACTTGACTGTCTATGGCTCCATTGCATGTGCTCGGGGTAGAAGTTTTGTATAAATGTATCGCCATGCTATTAAGTATTTTGATTTGTAATTTATTTATGAGCCCCTGAGGTTTTATGCTGTTGAACTTTATTTCTTCTACTTCTAAAACCAACATCATAGTTTTGTGTAAAGCATATCTAGCAAGAAATTAAAGAGTAAGAATAGAGTAAAGCTTTGTCACATTAAAAAAAAATTGTCAAAAACTAGTATATTGGTTTTATAAACAAGGAACCAATGTTAAACCACTTCTAGAATCCAAATAACTAAAAAGGAAATTACTCTTAACAAAAACTAGAATGTATTTTATCAAGATTATTAAGCAATTAAACAGATACATCTGCAATGTATTTTGTAAAGATTATTAAGCAATAAGCACTTTATGAATATCAAGAAGCAGCGTAGAACAAACTGGAACTCTGTAACTAGTAAATTTTGCAAGTCTCACCTTCGGAGAGAAGATAACAAAAATGCCTCACCCACTTCACAAGCATGGTTTTCCACATTTCGTGGCGGCATCATAATATTTCTCCCACTCTGGATAGTAGAGTTAGGGTTGCTAAGGACCTTTGGCAACAACCACAGCAGTAACTTTGCTGAGGAAACTAAATCGCTGCAAACATCCATCAAATACAATATAGCAGACAACTCATCCTCACCAAGCTTCCATCTGATGGAGCTCCTATCATCGACATTAACAAAAGATCTATTAAATTGGCTGACCTTGGCTGCATTCTTTTCAGTCTCCTCAACAAGCTGCCTAACAACAGTTATCAACCAAACTGTGATTGTCCTCTTCTCTACAGGACGCAGTTGCTTTAAGGATTTACCAATTGAAACAATATCTCCACCATGCATTGTTCCGATTCCATCCATTGACTTGAGGTTATCACCTTCTATTCCTGTTCTGTGGTGAGGGCAGCTTACCTTATTATCACAAACATGACTTGTAGAAGCTCCCTGGCTACCCTCAATCCTAGCTGCAGCTAAATGAGCCAGGCTTTGTGTTTTACGCACAACCTTTTGCCTCCCTTTAGAGACCTGCTTGGATGACTTTGGTGGCTGATCAGCCTTAGAGGAATCTGAGGATTTAGCCCCCCTCCGTACCCACCAGGTATCTTCATCATCTGATATCGGAGATTGCCCTTGAAGGCATGAGTTCCTTTCCTCACTTAACTTTTGTCTCTTTGCCTTTCTACAGTCTTCGCAGCCAGGTGTTTCTACTATATCCATTTTGCTGCCTATTGACTCGGCAGGCCTCTTAACACTCCCTTGAGATTCATCCAATCCTGTCTCTGAAGATGTAGAGTGTGTTGGGAATTGCAACAGTGCTGATATGGAATCCTTTAGATTTTCAACGTCCATTTCAGTTTTCACTTTCGAAGAAGGCTGGGGATAGATATTTTTCCACTGCTCAAAGGAAGATGGGGAAGCACCATCCTTTCCAGCAACGAGTGGATGATGCTTGAGCTTCTTCAATGATATATTTGATTTATCTGAATTTTGATATTGCTCACAAAGAAGTCTGCGAAGGAGAAGGCGACGTTCATTTGAATAAACACGCATTGCCTCCAAAAGTTCTGACCCTTCAACAACCCTTGCCTCTTCCAAAACATCATGGACAAAGGGCCCGGGTAAATGTTTCAAGACTCGGTAGTGTCTCTTTCGTCTGTAAAGATCAGGTGCAGGACCACTTGTATCTGTTATTCCACTAATTATCAACTGCCTCACATAAGCCTGGGGGAAAAAAATCCCAGAACGTATAAGTTCCGCAATGAGCAGATGAAGACGCTTCAAACCCTCCCCGTTGCACACTTCATGTTGATCAATCCAACACACTATGATATCATGTAAAGGACCTGGACTTTCAAATATATCTGATGTATTAGTACCTTTTCTATTCACTGTTTTGGAGATGCTTTTAATCCCATGTCCATTTCCCCTAGGGATACTGCCAAAATAATTAGGCTCGTTGGAAACTTTTGCAAGGCTATTGACTCGAGGGGATTTCTCATTCTTCCATCCAGATGGACTTCGCAGATCTTGTATCTTTAACTTCAAAAGCCGAATCACAATATAAACCTGAGAAAAATCCTTTCTGCCTGTAAATTTCAGTTCACGAGGTGGGGCACTCCGAAAATCCCTATAATCACATGTCGCCCACTCACAAAGCAAAAATACAGAGCGAACAAGTGACAAGCTCACACCCCTCAGCCACTTCAAAGACAATCTTAGACATGGACTGACTTCTTCTATCCAGCCTTCATCAACAACTCTCTCACAAAAATTTTCAAAAAGATAACTATAAGCCTCTCTGATGTCTCCCAGTGAAAGAGCTTTATCCAAAGCTTGTACAGCTTTAGCCACACTATGAACTGGATAGCCAGAGCTAGCAGCCTTTGCAAGGTTATCTGCACGCTTCTGAATGAATGAAACAACCCGATCAAAGGACAAAGATTGATATTGAGCATCGAGCCCTTTACTTCTGAAAACATCAGCAACTTCAGCTGAATTATCTGCTGTCTTTCTTGCATCCTCAGATGCCTTTGATACAAATGCCCCTTCATTTACTGCATAAGACACTACAATTGGAGGTAAAGGAAAACAATCCAGAGAGACAAATGTATCCGGTACAGCTAATATCAAATACCGAAGCATCTCAATTAAAGCAGAAGTTGTATAAGCCCGCCGAGAATTATCTTCCAGGTCTGAACCTCCTGGAGAAGGTTCGTGAATGAAACGAACTGCAATCCCCACAAGAGTGCGCACATATGATTGAGAAAGAACAACGGTTTCTAAAACACCATATATGATTGGCAGCAGCAACTGCAAAATCTCAAGCAAGTCCTTTTCCTGCACTAGCATACAAAACCCACCAAAAGCCATGAAACCCAATTGAGTACTTGCAATCTTAACATGAGGAGCATAAAGTTTATCTTGTACCTTGGAAGAAGTACAATAAGTAAATGGTTAAGCTTATACCTGTAGATGACTAAGAACCCAATCAATGATTAATGAAGGAAGAAGCAGCCCTTCTGCATGGTGCCAGTGCAAGAGCCGAGCCACGTACCACCACTTAAAATGTAGGGAAGGCTCCTCACCATCAATGATAGCTGGTGCTGGATCACTTCTGTGCTGAACTGAACCAGTATAAAGCATTTGTTGTGATCTATCTCTGCTGTGTGGAGCAGAATGAGGATTGTTTCTAGATAAATATTCATCCAGGAGGGACTGCAAGTAATCAACAACATCTTTTGTCCAGAGCTCTGTGCGGGACACCTGATTTTTGTCAAATGTCCCAGAAGAAATGCTGGTAGAACTTGGTCGCACCTACAAAAGATGGCCATAATCTGCTATTGAAAATAGTGAAATAAGCAAGTACCTCCGTGTGCTAGTGCTAGTGTTCAAGCAGCTCTACCTGATTAAGATAAGTAACTTTAATAAACCAAGTGGCTCGTAATAATGGTACATTGTTCCTGATAAGAACTTCCAAAAGTGATTTCTTCCTATATCCATGTGGCACATGATCGGCCAAAGAACGCAATCTTTTATGGGGCTGTGATAAACCCTGGTATAAGGAACAAAGAAAAAAGTATTACAAGGAAGCCAATAAGAGAGTAGGACTGTTTATCAGCTGAAATTTTCAAACATGTGATGATAGGAAACACAATAGGCAGTTTCCAATGTTACATCCATAAATATTTGCTCATATGATGCTCTTCTCAATTTATTTCAGTAACACCAGCATACAGAGCTCCAAAATTCTATTTGATATCTAAAATGTTTTTCATGAATACAACTGAGCAGTACATATCAGTTAGAGACAATTGAGTGCTTCTAAAAATTATAGTTGAATCAATAGAAAAGATGGGCATGGAAATATAAAAGGCGCTCCATGTTCATATGTAGACAATTTTACCTATGCACATAAAATCTCCCTCGGCAACTTTGACAAGTATATACTATGTTTTAATTGTAGACTTCATATGCTGCATCCAATTACTATAGCTTATTCCAATTATAAGTATTAAAATATATGACAAATCATCATAACCACCATGCGCTGTTATACAGAAAAAAGTATGTCAGAGATTGATGCTACATGGAAATTTTATAACAATATTTCAACCTTGTCCCTCACTTGACTCATGATGCGCTATCTTCCATATATAAAAAACAACTTTATGGTCACAACTTTAAGCATATCTAGTTAGAAAGGACAAGCATGTTACAGGTACATAGTTTTTTGTACCTGCCAAGATAAAATGTAGCCAGTTTTTTTCTTCTCAAAATTTAAACTTAAGAGCACCCCTCCTCCTTCCCACGATTCAATGCATATCACAACCAAGTAGGTTTAGGAATGACATGCATCACAGTTCCTCTAGACATCCACATGGGCTTTACTTAAGAGCACCCGCTCCCTCCCACAATTCAATGCATATCACAACCAAGTAGGTTTAGGAATGACATGCATCACAGTTCCTCTAGGCATCCACATGGGCTTTAAGTAAGTTAAAAAATAGGTCCATTGACCAGGCAGATTTGCGATATTTACAACCAGGTATTAAAATATAACTCTAGCAAACAGGATTGAAAAATAGAGGTGAGATACTATCCGTTCATCATAGCAGGCACATTTTCTTTTAGAGAAACTTGGAAACCATATTATACCTCAATCCATTTCTTCTTGAAGTCTTCAACACAAGGTCTTTGTTCAGGAAATACACCGGGCTTAGTTAATAATGAACCAGAAAGAGGCACGCCGTAAACTTGACCAGCCTGTCATGATGAGCATAGATGTTCAGACTTGATGATGAAATTGTAAAAGAACACAGTTTCAAATACACACGGGATCAACATATACGAAGCATTCACATCAGAAAAAAACTGTCATAAATACGACATATAATTAGAAAGGGAAAGGGCATACCTTGCGCTTTTGGGCGCGAGACTCATTAATGGCCCTCAGACATTTTCTGATAGCCTGAAAGAGTAAAGTTCGATTATTAGTAACTGCTAATCACCTTCATGAGAAAGTAGCTTTTCATATGTGAACAAAAAATGAAACAAACATCATAGCTTCCAACAGATATTTTTAAAAAAAAATCATAGCTTCCAAATAGAAGTGATTAACCTCTTTGCATTTTTTGACAACAGGACTGGTAAAATTGTGAGCCTGAGTATGTGAGATTTCTCTGCCTTCCTGAGAACTCACAAAATAAAAAATAAATAGATTATCGATATCAAGGCTTGTAAATATTTGCATGCAAATATCAAGACCTAATTTTGACAAGTACATATTAACAACCTAATTCTCAGAATTCAAATCACTTAAGCAACTAAATATAAAGGGATCCATTAAATATAATTTCCTCTAGCAAGTTTGAGGTTGAGATGGTGTGAGCAGAGATAACATCAAAAGCTTGAAAAGGCATTTTAGTTCGTTTTCCCTGGGGCAATGTTCAAGACAAACAACCACTAAAATGCAGCAAGTTGTCCGCATTTATAATGTTGCATGTGACAAAGCATTAATGAATGAAAAAATACCTCAAGTCCTTCAACAACTGCCTCCTTATATCCAGACGCAACATATTTATTAGTGAGAGTCTCCTCGGGGCAATTTGGTGTTTGGGGATGAAAGTCAGGGGGACCAAGTCTAAGATTTAGAAAGAGATGATTATACAATGGATAAGAACCATAACCAGCAAATAAAGATGGAACCAGGAAGAAAATTTTAAACAGCAAGCATCCCAAATCATAATGAAAGTCTATTAAATTCTTAACAGAAATTATTCCAAACAAATGAAGAGATATAACTAACTAAATGGAAATTGGTGCCAACGCTTTTATTTTCCTTTTTTTTTTGTGTGTGCTGTACGTGATGCTATTGATGAAATTACCGGGAATTCAACGGTTCTTTATCACACTTCAACTTGTACGGTATCGGTGGAGGAAGTCGCCTACACAGTACAGAACACCAGTTTGAGTTTATACAATCATGAACAGCAAATTTGCCCTTCAGAATGTTAAAAATTATGCAACTCTTTGAAGAAAACTGCTGCGAATTGTATCTATTTGAAAAGAAAAGGAAAGATCATCATACTGACAGCAGGAACAAGGAACACAAGAAAAATCTCAATATCTAACAGTTAACACGCAGCTGAAATAAAACAAGATAGCTAGGCAGTGACTGATGTGATAATGAGTACCTAGCCCTTTCTTTGTGAGGCTAGTACAAAGCACAGAGATGTGCAGATGTGTTATGAACTAAGAAGCAATGTAATAATGAAAATAGTTGAGTACCTAGCCCTTTCTTTGTGAGGCTAGTACAAAGCACAGAGATGTGCAGATGTGTTATGAGCTAAGAAGCAATTTCGATATAGAAATTCATACATGTGTGAAGGTGTACCAGGATATCCAGGCAATCAATATCCAACAAACAAAATTCCTTGCATTCTCACCAGACCCCAAATGATTATTGTAAGAAAGTGAACACGCACAGGAGATTCAACAACCTTGTTCTGAAAATGATCAGCAGGCAACACTTGAAAGCTTATCACAGACCAAAGGCATGTTGACATTGTATTGTGCATGAAACTAGAAAATGTGACTGTTCAGAGCCAGGAGACACTGATTTATTATCAACAGTTCATGAAAGGCAAAAAATATTGAAAACCAATTTACCTAGGGTTTATAGAGAAGTTGGATGCCAATGACGATGAATCAGTTCGGGTGCTATCTCTAGCAGATGCTCCTCCAATGGAGCTATTGTTAACTGCACTGGTGCAGCTGGCATCATGATACCTTTGCATTTCTCCAAACTACCATCTGCATACTGCTCCCAACATCGAACTACTACAAGCTCTATAGCTAAACCACATTGAGAAAAACATATTAAATCACTTAGAAAACCAAAACAACACAGAAGATACAGATTCAAAGAAATGAAAAAACAAACCCAGCTGTATGACCTCAAACATGAAATCTACAACTTAATTGATAAAATTCCATCAACAACCATATAATTTGAATTGAAAAGGCTGTTTTTTGCAATCACCAATCTCTTAGATGAAGAGCATGATTTCCTGTGGCTATGAAGCCAATTATTTTTCATAGCAGACAAAACTGACCAGTTGAGCACAATGGAAACGAGAAAAAAAATTACAAAGAAAGAAAAAGTCTATACCGTTGGGCTTAAATGAATCCAGTAACGTGATAATGTACAGAAAAATGTTGCCATGAACAGCCACAGGAGCATATCCTAGACACATAAGGTAAAAAAAAAAACACTCGCTTTCTTCACTTGCTAGTTTTGTTTATCATGAAATCGATGCAAATTTGAGACAGAACTACAAATGGTGTTTTGGAGGGAAAATAAAGATTCGGAACTCTAAATTGCTGATAATCAAATATTAGGTATATAAACCAGAATAATCCTTTTCATTTTCCAATAAACAAGTACACAAACAAATCCTAAGGTAAAAATTTCAAAACCTAAGTCAGCATTTTGGAGTGGCAACCATCTCTTCTAGTAGCTAGTTTGAACCAGTCCAAGACCCCCTCTTTCCTGCCCCATCCAGTGGTCCTGGAACAAGCATATCTAGGGTTTCTAATATCAAATATCAAGAACAAAAGGTTGAACATGGACATCAAGTAACTAACTTTTCAACTTGAAATACATAACCCAAGTATGTGTTACTTGCTCTGATCCAAAATCTTAATCAAAATGACCAAACTTGCAATGTTAGTTGTAAAACAACACCACAAAAGTAATCAAATTTACTCTGATCTACAAAACCTAAGCTTAAAAAATGTCACCAATAACTCAAAATTCAATCTTTCCCTCTAAACACAGCAACCTCAAGCTACCAAAACCCCAAACAACACACAATATGAATCCAAAACCCAATATAACAACCATAAATCCAATCTAAATTACCATAAAAACAAATACCTTTAATCAGTCTAAATCAACAATTCACACACAAAATCACCATATCCACAAGAATCAAAACTAGGGTTTACACCGAACTCCGATTCATTGAGCTCGAACACGATAAGCAAGCTATTGAGGAAGCTAGGGTTTTGATAGCAAATTCGTAATTGAAGCAAAAAGTGAATAGATTGCGATATAGCGCGATTAAGAGAGAGAGGGAAGGGAGAAGGAAGAGAGAAGGGGGGGGAATCTTACCTTGAAAGAAATTTAAGATTCGAAGAGAGAGAGGGAGGGAGGGAGGGAGGAGTGGGCTGCTTTTTAATATTTTTACGGTGGACAGAGAGAGAAAGAAGAGGGTTTGACTCTTTAGCTATTTCTTGTTTATTTTGGAGACGATGACGCTGATGATGATGATGACGATGATGATGATGTTACTTGTTTCCTGTGTTCGAACTTCGAACAATAGAAACCGAAGCGACCATACAAAAAAATAATATAATAATAATTATATCAATGGTGTTAAAAAATGATTTTTTGTTGTTGTTTTACGTGTTTAGCCTTGGGACTTTGGTGCTTTGTGTTTACGTGGAGGAATTTTTGAAGGGAAGAGCCTGGGAGTTAAGAGGGAATGCCAGCAGATAATGGGACTGTGTTGAAGGCTTTTTCAAGCGTGAAAAATGTGATAGATGTTATTATTATTATCGATTATATTATATTATAAAAAATTCTAAATCACATGGAAAATTACTGTTACTGTGAGTTGCACAGTGGATTTTTTTATTTATGAAGGCTTGAAGTAGGGGTATTTTTATCCAGGTAATATTACCCTTATGCCCTTTTATTGAAAAAAAATAGAAGCATCTGATATAACGATATTTTGATCTTTTAATATATTTATTGGTAATTAAAAGATTAAACGAGTTTATGTTAGTTGTTTTAATTTTAATTGTATAATAAAAAAACTATTATGCCCTTACGGTAAACAAAAATTAAAGTTGTTAACTAAAGGGTTTTTTTTTACATTTCACAAACTTTTAAATAGCAAAAATACTTCTTCATCCCAAAAGTCATAAAATAGATTGAGTTGTTGACAAAAAAACATTTCAGGGTTTTCACTTCCCAAGTTACAGGAAAAATACACATGTACCTTTAGAAAATACAAGAGATAAGTTATGCATTGAGGGGTGTTTTGGTACTTTCATGTTGATTTATTTGTTATTTCCATATATAATGAGGGGTGTTTTAGTAATTTTGCATTGATTTTTTTTATTTTTTTCAAAAAGATGTTGGCAATTGTGGTTATGCACCAACACCTTGGTAGCGTCCGCACTGTTTACATAACTTCTCAATCTCTTAATATATAAAATTTCTTATTTATGGCATAAGGCTTACTTTCCTTATTTTCTAGTTCTTGATTTGAAAAATGAGAGAGAGAGTGCTTGAATTCTGATTGGAAAGAGAGAAAATCTTGGTTGATACTACTTCCGACCACGAAAAAAGATGATCTTGATGCCAACATATTTCATTCAATAAAGAAAGTTCCATGTAGGTGTTCTTTACCTTTTCCATTGCTTGAGATGGTAGATTCAAGTTCAATTTTTTTCAGGTTATTTTAGGTTATTGATGGGTTTATCAAGATTTTCTCTAGGTGTTTTGAGTCAAAAAAAAATTAAAAATCGAGTTTCTTAATAAAAAAAACTCATGGCCTGAATTTTGAGCGACCTTCGATTGCCTGAAATTAGATCAACACACGATGTGTCGCTTGCTTATTTTTTTTAAGAAATACAGGGCGGGCCATAAGTTATTTACCCCTTGAAAAAGAAAAGGAAAATAAAACTCAATCTAGGGGCGCAAGCCTTGGCCGAAAGACCCAAATGCCAAGGCTTTTTTTACGATCGTGTACATGGGCTGAGTTTTTTGTCTTTTTTTTTCCTTCCAATCTCATCTTTCAATGCTGAATTTTTATTGATTGTTTTTCTTTTCAATTTTAACTGTTTTTATGATTTTTTTAATATACCATAGTTTAATTATTACTTAGTTCACGAATAAGATTTCAACATTTTTTTCTAATATTAGAAGACATTATTTTTGTGCAACCCTACTTATTTTTTTCTTTGATTTTATTTGATCACTTTTCTCTACATGTGTTTTTTTATTATCATTTTATTAAATAAAATATTGATCTCAATAAATAAAATTATTAAATATAATCGAGTCTATATTCCATTTTTCGAGATCATATATCTACATCAACATCTATTTCTCATTGTTTTTATTTGGTCTCTTGTTAAGTACTGTTTAGCTTACTATTTTCACATTAAATAGTAATATTTTTTTTTACATGGGCAACTTTGCATAATATTTTTTTTTTGATTTTATCCAATCACTTTCATGTGTTTATCTATTTTTATTGTCATTTGATTAAATAAAAACTTGATTCTAATAAACAAAGTCTTTAAATACAATCGGGAAAATGTCGGTGTTGTAAAATCAAATATCTTGATTTATGTCTATATTTTATTTTTTATAATTTAGTCTTTAACTATTGTTAACAACTTTTTTTTTAATTTATTGGCATAAATTGTTCATTATTTAATTAAATACATGCATAATTTTTTATTATTATAATTATGATTTTTTTGTCACAAAATATATTGAAAAAACCTGCGTACTTGTTTTTTTGAAAAAATATTTAATCCACGATATAACCCTGTTAGTTTAGAAACCATATTGAAATGACATTGCATTATTGATACTAGAGTGACATGTAATATTATACTACACTTTAAAATGCCATTATTGATTCTAGAGTGACATGTAATATTATGCTATACTTTAAAATGCATGAGAAAATTATTGTGTTGATATTGTATATATAGAGTATTTGTACCGTGAACCACACTTTACACATAGAGTGTTTGTACAATGAACCACATTATAGATGTTCAAAGGATTATGAAAGGTGTTATCTTTTCTATTTTTTATTTCAAAAGCTGCTAGCATGTATTGAGTTTGACATGACCGTTAAACCTAAAACACTTAAAATATTTTCTATATTTTTAATAGATTTTTTTATATTTTAAAAAAAATTGTCATCAACCCTATACCAGTTGGAAAATAGACCACGTGACGTCTCGTAATAACCCTTCCCGATTCTTCTCGTTTATTATACATGATTAGGCCTGAATGGCCGACAGCATATTAAATCCTCCAAATATACAAAAACAGTCAAAAGTCTTTGAATTGGTTTTGAGAAGATTATCATCTCCAACTTTAGAAATCGTGCTTTCGAGCTTTGATTGAATATTAAACTAGCCAACTCTCTTGGTGCATGCAAGAGCCAACAAAGATCTTTGATCTCAAGTTTTAATCGATGGGAGTTATAAACATCTTCCGAAAATACTTTAAAATAATTTTGTAAATCAATCTTGCAGGACATATAACAATTTTAAATTTGGACAAGGAAAAACCGGTTTTTTAACGTTTCCAAAATATTTTTATCTTTGTTTTAAATTTCAAAAAAAAATAGTATTTTTAAATTATTTTGATATGTTGATGTTTAAAATAATTTTTTTAAATAAAAAAATATTATTTTAATATATTTTCAAGTAAAAAACAATATAAAAAAAAACTGTTACCACCAAAACACCTCTAAAGTCTCTCCTATTAATGATTTTTAACCTAACAAGTAACAACCTTGTAAATAGTTACTGAGTGATGGTTCAAAACTAGTCTAGATTTATGACAAAAACAGCATCGTTTTCATGCAAACAATATCCTCATTTTTTTATGATTTTAAATCCAAGAATTTCTAGGACAGATCTAACAAGATAATGCCCCGTAGACAGGGGATCCAATTGAGAATCGAGTGCAAGTTGGGGGGTAAATATGTTGTTTGTCATGACACTATAAGGGACCACCAGCCAACACCAACACCCTTTCATGTGCACGCGTGAGACCTGGAGAGAGAGGTGGGGAATGGAATCGAGGATTAGATTTTGAACATATGGGATCCATCTTAGAAAAGGCAAATTTCCCCAGGGTAGGATAGGAATAAGAATAGGGGAAAATGGAAGTTTTTCCTGTTTCTTTTCCTTTTTTGTTTTTAATCCTCAGCTACTCTCACGTCAGCTTTCCGAATTTAGTCAACCATAGACACCTACAGAATGGTCCCTCTTCCATGCTTTATAAAGAGATTAATATCCAGAAGGATTTCTCGATTAGTGGCGAATCAGGGAGTAAGTCCATGCTTTAAAAAGAAATTAATATCCAAGTAAAAGCATTTCTCGATTGGTGACGGACCAGGGAGTTTGTTAGGGTTAAACCCCTCCATGGAAGAAGACGGTAAGGGCGAGTTCGACTTGGCATGGATTTGGCCACGATTGCCAACCAATGTGCAAAGGAGACGTGCCCCGGATGGACCCAACTTTGCCGAGCGTTGAGCTCAAGTATCAAGAGGAGTTGTCCTCGGGCGGACTTAACTTGGCGTTAACTCTGCCAAGTACGAAGTCTAAATACCAAGATAACTAATTTCGGGGTGAACCCATTTTGATATGGATTAGGTCAAGTGCTGAATCCAAGTGCCAAAAAAAAAACTTTTAACAAACACCAACTAATAAAGATTTATTTTCATCTTCGAAGATAATTTAAGGATGAGAAGAATTGTCTTAAGAGACCACCATGGAAGGACTGTCATGAAAGATTATATCATGAAAATTTGTCTCGTATTAATAATAATTACATGTATATTTATACCCTATTAAATGACTAAGTCAGACGCCTTTACCATTACAAGAAAGAGAGAATTATTGGATCTGAATTGTATAAATACCCCTTAAACATTTATATAAGAATTCAAAATTCATATTCAAAATAGATAAATTCTTTTGAGTACTGTAATATTTATCACATCAAAATAAAAACAAATATTTTTATTTTTAAAATTTAATATTCTTTACTATATTTATTATTTATTTTTCTTATAAAAGTTATTAATTTTATCATCAAAGTATTCACAAGCCTCTCAAAAAAGAACCTTTTTAAGATGCTAGAAGGCATTCATCGTGAGATAATTTCTATATTGTCGATAATAGAAATTTTTGAACAATAACCTTTGATTCATTCATGATCCGAATTAACATTGAAACCCTCCGATATGGAGACCTGAAAATTGTTGAATTGGAGATGCTACTCTAATATTAAACTTACCATGATCCCCGGCTTCCTCTATGCATCTTCAAATAAAGGTGGCGTCAATGTAGTTAGTGCAGTGCGTCATCCGATACGTCTCCTACACCCGTGCGTTCTTTTCTATTAAATTCCAATAAAAGGAAGTGCCAGAGACTCGATAGCATGGTGAAAACAGACCAGCCCATTTTCAAATCTGATAAGCTCCTTTTAAATTTGATTTTTTTTGTTTAAAATAAATTTTTTTATATATTTTTCGATCATTTTGAAATGCTAATATCAAAAATAATTTTTTTATTTTAATACATTTCTAATTAAAAAACATTTTAAATTATCACTGTTAGTATACTTTAAACATATATCTATACTTTAAACATATATGTACGGTAAGAAACAGTGTGTTTTTGAGGATGGGATTAGCCTGCAGTAAAATTTTATTTTCCATACTGTTCCTGTTGACAACGAAGCAGCAAGTAGAATAATCCTTTCTCATAGGTGGAGTACTTGTGGACATTTACTGGTAGCTAGTTAACCAGCAATATCAATCGTTTGTACTTCTTTGATTACCATCATCTGGATTACAAGCTGCTTGTAAAAAGCATTTTTCTGACCTGGGTGAACATTGTAAAAAGCATTTTTCTGACCTGGGTGAACAAGATATTGAGATTACAACCATTTATTTTTTTTTTTTTCAAGTTCGAACTATGTAATTATTGATTGTTAATATAATAGCCATTAAAAGCTTATATAATTATTAATTTAAAAATCTGTGAAATTAATCAAGATATGCGTAAACTGACCCGGACATACATCTTAATAATAATAATAATAATAATAATTTCTTTGAATTTATCTACATATTAAGTTTAAATGTTTGTGATTTTGACAGAATATTAGGTTCAAAAATCCTTACAACATATTCTGAACAATTACCTTCCCATTCATATAAGAAAAAGAAAAGGACTTAGAACCGTCAAATAAAAAAAAAATTTAAAATATAAAAGTTACAAATACTCCCTGAATAATTCAGGTTGGAGATTCATAATCTTCACTCTCTTATAATATATTCTCATCATTTTTGTATGAACCACAAATAAATATTCTTGTTTTTAGAATTTTAATACTTATTTACTACAACTTTTTATTATAAAGTCACTTATTTAATTATCGAAGAGTCCCAAAATCCTACTGAAAATAATGTTTGGTATTATAGTAATGATTGTTTTTTAAAGTGTTTTTTTCTTAAAAATACATCAAATTAATATTTTGTATTGTTTAAAATTCAATTTTAACACTAGCTAATCAAAATAATCCAAAATCACAAAAAAAAAACTAATTTAAAGAAAAAATAAAATATAAAAGATTTTCAAAAATAATTTTTCAACACAAAAACAAATTAATAAGCTTGGAGAAAGAAATAGCATAACTAAAGAAATCCCACGTAAACATAAATAAATAAATAATCTGGGTTTGATGGTTAAAGGTACACGTTTCTTCTTTAAGAAATTTAAATCTTAATCAGAGGGTGAGAACCAAAGGATGAATTTAATTTCAATGTGCAGGAACACAGCTAAGGTGAAAGCCAGAAAAGAAGGAAAAAACGGGAAGTCGTTGCCAAGTTGAAGCATTGAGCGGGGTTTTCAAAAATTTTCGATCAAAATGCCAATGATTTTTTTTATTTTTTAAAAATTATTTTTAACATTAGCATATCAAAATGATTCAAAACATGTAAATTATATTCAATTTTAATAAAAAAAATTTAAAATTTTTGAGAATACAACCACAACCACAACCACAACCAAAAAAAAGCCCCCCGACATGGGGGGGGGGGGGTTACTCTGAATGGCATCAATAAATTGTGTTTATTATCGCTGGCATGTGTTGTTACATTGCGACAGTGTAGTCGGTATACGATTTTGTATGCGTAATGGCTGGGGACATGATGACGAGAGGTAATTTGGTCAGTTCGCATGATGACAAAGCAAGGAATTTCACCTTCCTTGATTTTATGAATAAGCGGATCTCATCTTGTTAAAACTTGTATAAGCCTGGATAATAGTTTTTAATGCATCCATACACACTGAAGCAATAATTGGTATAGTTATTAGATCTAGATTTGGGAGTCAAGTTATCCATGTCAACCAATTTCTAATTAGATCAAATTAGATCCGTTAGCTCTTAATGTTTTTAGACCCAACCCGAGCTAGAAAACAGGTTGGTCGGTCTCAAATAAAGCTGCTAGATTTTAATAGCAATGATAATAAGTTCTAATGATGAGAAAGAATATGTTATCATACATGATAGGAAAGATTGTTTAGGAGTGATTGCGATTGTTTTTTAAAGTGCTTCTCACTTGAAAATGCATCCAAATAATATATTGTTTTAGCTTTTAAAAATTATTTTTGATATTAGTGTATTAAAATGATATGAAAACACTAAAAATTATTAATTTGAAATAAATAAAAAAATATTTTTTTAAAAAATACTTTTAAAATAAAAAAACAAGAGTGAATGAGCTCTGCCCAAATCTCCCTCTGCCCACCCTCCCCTCTTGATTATGCAGTATGCACCAACGCTTTTGGACGGTTTTAGGCATCGTCGCATCATCTTGTTCACATGATTATGAATCTGTTGCTTAAAGCAAACACTTCATTATATGCAACAATCCCTTGGGAGGATAGAAAAAAAAGGGATCAAAACCTATCTTGGAAAAAGATCAATGTATAGGCTGCTGGGCTGTTATCAAGTCGAAGGATCCAATTCTGGTGAGAAAATCAACATGTTGATACATTGCATCCATGTTTGCTGGTAAACAGATCTCCTTCTGTAATTACTTACCATACAGGCTAATTGGTTTGGAACTAGGAGCATGCAACAACTTCAATCAATCAATTCTATATGTTTTTACTCTGTAAAAGATTATTTAATCTAAGATTCTGGGCAAGAATACATGATCAAAGAGATCATCACCTGTAAATCGATTGAACATGAAAAAGGGAATGGATCTCTTTTTCACAAATTAAATGAGCATAAAGGAAAGTGAAGAGTGGCTTGATCATCATTTGAGTGGGGATAAGCCTGTGGGCATGCACTCTCTATGCGGGTGTTTACCTTTTCTTCTTGTTGTCAAAATGGGCAGACTGTTCTAAGTACTTTTGATAATTGAGCTCTCTTACTAGCTCCCTTTCACCTTCCGGCAATGTTTATCATTGCCTATGCAATGATAGCAAAAACGATTTCAATTTTTTTCTTCAAATCCATAAAGAGTTTACCGTGCATCCAATACATTTTGAATGCACTTAATAACTATATTGCTTAAAAAATAAAATATTTTAAAATGTTTCACAAGAACAATTTGGTTTTTTTAATGTTTTAAAGTTACAGTAAAAAGATTATATTACACTTTCATATAACTACTGTGAAAACTAATTACATCAAGGATTTTTTCATTTTTTTATATTGATTTTTTTTATTAACAAGTTGACAGGGGGGATTTGATTTTTTAAATCATATAAATATTATTAAAAATAATTGTTAGCACTTGTAAAGCACACGGAAACAAGCCACCTGTGCTGTTTAGACGATATCGTTCCATAACTAAATCTTACTTTCTAGCGTAACGTAATGTTGGAAGAGCCTCGTTGTATTCTTTTCATTGATTTCAAATGAGTTTTTTTATTTTTTGATTATTAATATGTTTTTTATTTATATTGTTAAAATTACTCAAACTTGTTAAACATTATTCAGTCAATGACTAGTTTTTTTAAGAACAATTGTCATCTTAACATTTTTTTATATTGAAAAAATTTAATTCGGTGTAGGACAAGCCACAATCAAGTGAAGATATCTATATCATGACGTGGCAGGACTTGGAGGTAAGGTGGGCTAAACGCATACTTATATTAAGGAAATGTTACTTGTCACATCAAGATCTAATTAACCTTACATTTTGTTACGTAGCTCTGATATTGTTTCTGTTGTTTGCTGTTATTCTTTTCTTTCCTTTTCTCTTTAATTTTAGATGCAGTTGATTTCATAATCTCTTGTTATACTCCAAGACACGTGCACACAGGAACCGACAAGTGTTTGTACCATGCAATAAAATTCAAACTCCATGGTTGAATGTCCTGAAAAATTACTTGCTAATTGGGTTTATATGGATCTAAATACTGTTACGAACTTTTTATCAGGAAAAAAAAAACCCCAGAATGCCAACAAGTTGTCGTTCAACTTGTCAATGATCCTTGTCAATGATCAAGGTCATCTAATTGGATTATAGTGGTGGGCCTAGTGGCCCATGACAGCTTGTTGTTGGGAAGTCTAGATAGGCTGTCTGGATTAGGCCCCGAAGTTGCCTAGAGGTTTTTGAATGTTTTTTAGGCCTCATGGAACTTGTAGCCCAGCCTTCTCGTGGACATGGTGATGCGTATTTGTTAATTAAATCTAACGCTTCAATGACCATCACTGGAGGCTTGATTCAAGTTTATAATCTTAGGTCTGAAATTTAGAGGAGGTAAAGAGAAAGAAATTTCTTAGGAACACATCAATCTAAATACGGGTTGCTTCCCTCAAATCCAACCAGGAATATTCTTAATTAAGGTATATAGGTCTAGCTCGAGAAACATTTTACAATCTCTCTTCTCCTTTTGCTTTATCTGGAGGCTCTGGAACAGAAGAAATTCCTCTCCGGGATCCTACTCAGCGAGGTCGAGTGCAGAGTCAAGTGACGTGACCTACAGATAAAGGCCCAGAGAAGAACGGAGGAGGAATCATCAAACATGGGATCGACGAATGGATGATAAAAATACATGCTTCATAAGATTTGGGAATCATGGTGACATGCTAAGGAATGATATGGTTGCTTCTTTTAATGAATAAAGAAGAAAAAGCCATCTCTCTTTAAAATATTATACTTGGACGCCAAGCATAGGGTAATCCTGATCTAAAACACAATTATCTAGTAGATCAAGTATGTGAACTCTATTGATTATTTGTGACTCAAAGCACAACAGTCACTGCTTGTTATTTGCGTACACAATTCAGTGTCATCACATCCCCTCCCCGCTGAAACAGTCACAATCCAACCCCAGCTTTGTAAATATAAAAGGAAATACATGAAACACAGACTCAACAGAAGAATGAATGAAATGAGAGCAAGAAAAGAAAAAATGCACACAGCCTAATTTTTTAACACACAAGGCACGATATGTACAAATTCTACAATGTTGATCGCTACTATTCTCGCCGAATGCAGGGCACTGATCTGGTGGTCATGGTCGCAAAAACTGCCATGGAAATCAAGTAGTCTTCATACCATAGCAAGAAGCGCTTGCACATCGGGCTCGTGATTTTTACCCTTGAAGGAGTGCAGATCCTTGTTCATTCATTTGATGCTGTGTTTAGTAGAGCTTCCAAACTGTACTGTCGTGTACATGATTTCAATGGAAAAGTAAAAGAAGTGCCATGTCAAGTCATACAAAAGGTTGCTTGCATTTCCGCCTAGACACAAGATCGGTCAATAAACGAATAGAAGAAACTGTCTTCTACGACTCCACACTTGCTCACACTTTCCTTCAACTCAGCTGGAATCAAATGATTTCCACACTCTGAATTTTCATTTACACGGATGGATAAATTTTATTCCATCAGATCTCCGAAAATGGCTTCTTCCATCAAATCTTCAAAAATAGCCTCACCAATTTCAACAAGGATAGTTTCAATATCACATCGAAGGTCCATCCATGTTCCAGTTTTTGCCATATCTTTCTTGACAAGCTGGTCCAAAGTATGAGGCAATGGCAATGGGAGGAGATGCCAAGAGACTCCTTCCCAAACCTCATAAATGCCATTTTTCATGTCTGGGGCAGGCCGGATGGTAGATTTTACAAATGATAACCCAGGGAAGCAACCAAAATACCGCTCATATACCTCCACAAGAGCTTCGTTAGCAGAATCAAAGAGAAGCTTCTTGTCACAACAAAGCTGGTTGGAAAAGAATTCTACCTCAAAAAATATTGATGGGTCAAGAAGCTGTTCTGAAGAATGTGACCTCATATAAAATTCATCCCACTTCATGCCAGATGCTTGAAGCACTGCTTTTACATACTCAAATACCGATTCCTTGTCATCTACAGAAGCTTTCAGAGGGATGTTTCGATCTGCAGCTGAAGGTTCATGTTCTTCAAATTGAATTCTCAAGGGTTGCACTGGCAGTTCAACTGATAGATAAGAGAATGAACTAAAATTAGCTTGAGAACCATGTGATGTGAATTCCTAAGCAAATACTGAAAGTCACTAGACTTTCTTTACAAAGACCTACCAGGTTCAAGTCTGCTGCTTGCTGGGGTGATGTCCTCCTCTGGGAAAAGTGGCTCAAGAACAGATATAGGACTGGGCCGTTCTGGTATCTCAGATGTAACCTCTAGACAACTAAGTTTTTTGGTGTTTGAAGAGGTGGATGGAGATGTTAATGGAGAAGACAGAGGTTTGTTTTCTTCAAATGATTCCTGAAAAGCACAGTAGAATTATTAGAATAAAATGTTAAAGATATGTGATGAACTGAAAAGGACAGGCAACCAGTAAAATTACATGTTCCAAGCATTCTGAATATTCTTTTTTATCACAAACGTCAGACATATCACCATTTTGGTGTTCATCATGAGGCGAGCTGCTTGATTCACAGAGAGCATCTAAGATATTGCTCTCTTCTTCAATTGCAGTTTTTTTTACAACCTCCACTTCACCTGCATAAAATTTTGAGAAGGCCTATATTAGAAAAAATTATCAGCATGATGATTTATCTATCTACATCCTATGATAAAGAAAAACTACCTTCAGAAGGCATCTCATCTCTGATAGAGCAAAAGGTTTTCTCTTCTTTATCATGAAGTTCATTTGAGGCACTTGCATTTGGGTTTGAAGAAGCTTGTTTTTTATCCCAGATGCTGTCATTGGAAACAGATGACTGAGGCTCTGAGTTTAATGCTGTTCGACCTAAATGGCTGACATTGGTTTCATGTTTCTGAAATTTTTCACTGGCAGAAAATCTCATCTGTGCTGTCAGAAAGCCTTGCTCCCAATCCCTTCCTGGACTACCAAGCGGTGAAAAATTGTACTCGGGAAGGGAGAGAATCCTGCCAAGGGTTTTTGGCACAGGCCCGCTTGAAAAATCCACATCCCCCTGGCCAGTGCTCAGCATCTCAGAGAGATGTTTCTTGGCCTCGATGTAGATGTTAGATGGCCTTTGCTTGGGATAAATAACGGCTTCATCTTCCACACTTATTTCAGATTCTTTCAACTTGCAAGTCTTCTCTCTCATTTTGCCACCCATGGGAGGTCTAGCAATTTTTTCAATAAAGAAGTGGTCTTTACTAGGAGAATTCCTTCCAAGGTTCTCCTTGAATCCTTTTTCACTATTTCCCACAGCATGTTTGTTAAAAAATCTCTTTGAAGCCCCATCAGTAGAGGTTTCCTGCTTTTCCTTTCCCATTGCATTTTTCAACTTTCTTTTAATTTCAGTAAGAGAAAAGTGAGAAGCAGATCTCTCAATTGGTCCCTTGTTTCTGATGATGAATTGAGATTCTGGTGATGATCCAATACTGCTTTCATTTTCAGGTAGTAGCAAGCTTGTCGGGCCAGGCTTTAATATTACAATTCTATTTGAAGCTTGAGATGCCTTATTTTCCTTTGATGGGTTCTTTTCCAGAGATTTGGTCTTTTTTCTGAAAAATTTGCGTTGTTTACCATGGATAGCCTCGCCAGAATGTCTGAAGCCATGAAGCCCCTGTTCTAACAAGTTAGATACGGCAAGTAACTTGGAGTCGCCATCTTTCTCAACCTGAGCATTCCACAAGTTTTGAACATGCTTCACCATTATGGACTTTGGACCTTGTAAGAGTTTTAGAAACAATTCCTCATCAGAAGTTAGAATCTGAAGTGCATCCCTCAGTTCTTTGGATAGGTGGAGGTCCCCATCTTCAGTGACATGTTTCCTGTCAATAAGTTTCTCATTTATGAGTTTTATTACCTCACTCAATTTCTCTTCGAAGTCAGGATTCTTTTGGTTTGGTTGATGTTGAACTTCATCATGTTGGTCATGCTCCACATAATCTATGCTTTTCTGATGGATCTGATGGCAGAAATCCTCCATTATCTCACCTATATCAAGACTTTTTGTAGATTGATTCTCTAAATTATGAAGGCAATGCTGTTCAGATTCCAAGCTTTCAGCAACATTAAGATCCTCCAAGTGTATATCACAACTTTTTGTGCGACTTTTTTTTCTCTTGTGGTTCTTTGTTCTGTGGTCTCCATTTTCTGAATTTGACTGTTTTGGTTCCACCTCAGGATTGTTTATTTCATTCTTTGTGTCTAGCTCACTGAACATCTCTTCTTCCATGAGCTTTTTCACACTCAGCTTATTGGTATCACTTGTTGCTTTTCTGCTCTCTTCACCATCCTGATATATTTAAAATAGGAAAAATAAGTAATTTACAGGTAGCTTACTCATCACAACAGGCGTTCATTGCAAATATGAAGAAAATTTTGGAAGACAAATTGAGTTTGGATGCATAAGCTGACAAGCACTTACAATTATGCCTTGGCAGTTTTCACTAAGATTGTCAAGCTTTTTCTTAGGAGTTCCAGTAACTGCAGAAGAAAAGAGATTCACTGATATGTTTCATAAGCTTAAAGCAAGAATACTAGAAATCTATCTTTAACCAATGACCATTGTAAGGCAAAAGTACAATCAGCTTAAAACGTTTAACAAGAAGACAATCATTAAAATTCCTTATAAACACAACCACTGCCTTGACACTTCTCAAATTCACTTCCATCTAAGGGATTTATTAACAATGGAAGAAAAGCACATGCATGTTGCATGCACTAACCCATCCCTTCCACACACAAAAGATTCCGTGGATGTGTGCATGTGTGCCTATGTTCAGCCACATATGCGCTTTCTATTCAGATTGATCTGCATTTCAAAGAAAGTTTCTTACCAACAGCATGTCTGGTCCCACGCCTCCTATCTGAAATCAGCTTCTGCGTTGATCGACCATGGCGGAAGTCAAACATACTCATTAAACCCCACATGCAGCCCGATTGGTCTCTTTCATATCGCACAGGGCGTCTCTGTGATTTTTTTGCCATAATGAGTGGCTAGTTCTTTGACTGTATTATGCTTTGTTGATCCAGATTTTCTCGCAGGCAGTGCTATGATATCTGATTTATTTGAGGAAGTGGATGAGAAAAAAGAAGAAGAAGAAACACCAGCTGAAGAGTATTAACCAGAGTTGTTTTCAATTCAAAAGCTCATATATAAGCTAAGAGATACGAAGAGATTTTCCAATCAGCAAAGACATTGCAGACAGAAAATTAAATGGGGACGCGAGTCACATGACAATGAGCAGCAGAGAAATGAATGCAAAGCAGCATCAAGGATCGAAGTGGTAGTAAGTATGGTATAACATTATGCATCTATAATACTGCACATGTGATGATGATTGCTCTCTAAATCCACCGGTTAGTGATAGAAAGCAGCAGCGATTGTTTCTATAATGACATCATCAGAAAATAGGTGAAGGCAAAAAAACATTTTTGACAGGTGAACCAGTAGAAAAGAGGCGGAAAGTTTTAAAACACTATTCCTCGAAGCTAGTGAAAACCTAGAAAACCATGCCCGGGAAGATGACTTCAATAAGCCTGAACCACCTAGTAACAAAAGTTTCGATAAAACATTGGGGAGACTATGAAATAGCTTCTCGTTCCAGCCTCTTCAGCGTTGAACTACATTCTCATTTTCAGACAAGAATACATAGCTAAAATAAACAAGTAACCAAGGAGCAAATAAAACGAGATAAAGATAAAGACACATTTTATCGGCTAACATAAGGCCATACATGCTACAAACATTCTGAAACAGAAATTCAGCTAACCCTCAAAACATGTTCATCAGGTACCTTTGGCATAGAATCCTAGCAGTAATCTTAAAAGGCATGATTGTCACTCATAGAGAAGCAAAACTTTAGTCTAGAGTATTAAACTTTTTTTATTTTAATCTTTATGATCATCAAAAGTGATATTAAAAATATATAACGAAGTTCACATCTGGTATAATGTGTATATAAATTTTGGCAAGACAAAGAAATGGACTACATAGAACAATTACCTCAGGTTCGATTAAGCCAGGAAGAACAACGATATGCAGCCAGGTACAGTACAGACAGTCAGAGGACAGTAAAAATTCCAATTTCAACAACTCAAGGGAGCTTCCTAGAAGAGTCAAGTTTAAGCTTGTCCAGACTTTCTTTGCATGGCAAGGCACTCAATTCCCTAACCTTCAAAATTCTCAAACTTTGATCTTTCCTTGAACGAAAGGACCAGTTACATAAAAAGCTTACAAAGTGAATCACAGCTCAAGAATTCACCTTCAAAATTCCACTCAACAAAATTGATCAACTCCTAGCAAGCTTGCCTTGAAGTATATAAAAAAACTCAGCTCGACAACAGCCAATTATGCATTAACTGATCAAAAAGCTCCATGGTTATCTCTTTGAATGTCATATATCTCCAATCCTTGAAACACCACAATCGAGCCTGAATTCTCTCCAATCCACAGTCAAAACCACCAAGCCAATCTTTTCATCAACACCCAAATAAAAACTCCTCGAATTCTATCGAAACGTCAAAGCAGCCAGTCAATCCTGTCCAATTCACCAATAAACAAAGAAAACCCGGATCAAGAAAAACAAAAAGAACCCCAGAAAAATATTTTTCTTCTAAATTTCTAATACATGCAATGGTAAAAAAACAGGACTTTTTTTTTCTCTCTCCTGAGTGGGTATCTATCTTTTGACAACTAAAAAGAGAGGGGTATAAAATTCTTGCCAAGCATCCACCGACCCATTATAATTTGAGTGGGAAATAAAAATTTTGTGTCATATGGGCAGGCAATAAAGACCGAGAAAAAGTGGAGGTGGAGGTGTGAGAGAGAAAGTTGAAAGCTTTACAATGTTTTTGGTACAAGGAGGAGGAGAATAAGTGACGGTTTGGTTTGGGATTGATACTGATGGGCCCAGAGAGAAGGAGAGAGATTTGTATTCGAGAAATGCTTTTGCTATTGTCTCCCTCCCCATTTTTCTCTGCTGCGCTGCTACTCCCTCCACACTCAGCAATCATCAAAGTCACAATCTTTCCCTTTCTCCTCTCTCTATAGAATACACCTTTTGTGTCTCTCTCTCTCCTGGCACTTGACAAGGTAAAAGAGAAAATGTTGGGGAGAGGCTGTCTTGTGTTTACTTTTTGGTTTTAGAGAGAGAGTGGTATGGCATGGATGTTGGGAAAAATGAGAATGGAGGGGCATATATAAATAATGGAGGAAAGAAAAGAAAAGGAGGGAGCAAGTTATATTTTTACATGTATATTTTTTCTAAAAACGTATCTCAACGGTAGTGAGAACGATGATGTATTGCTGAAAAAAACAATAATTTTTTTTCCTTTTAAATCAGTATATTATATCGGAAAATCCTTTCTTGGATACTCATAAAAAAACAATGGATTGGGAAATTCCATATTTTTCAGAGAATATTATTATCATGTTCATTGAGTCTAGATCTTCAAATTTAAATTGAATAATCATAACTTAATATATAAGAAAAATAGAAACATCATAACTCTTTGTAATTTTATTTCTTCCACCTAATCTAAATCATTGAATCCAACGTTGATGTTTAGATTTGAGACATAATTTGTTTTCATCTATATATTGATGGGTAAAACTGTCGGTGAAACTAACAATGTCCTTGAATATTAATGCTGCATTCACTTTCTTTTGGAAATGATCCCAGATACACGTTCCCTTTTTTTTTCTCGAAGCAATGTTCTCTGTGTGTATTTTAAAGATATTTTTATATTAAAATAATATTTTTTATTTTTAATATTAGTACATTATAAAATATGAATTTAATATTTTTAAATAAAATACACTTTTGAAACATTAATACTAAAAACCAAAACTACCGCACTCTTGAAAGTCGTATTTGTTACACATCTCACAGCTAATTAGAAAGCAGGAATTATAGCAAGGCTGCTAGGATTGAAATCGATGCTTGTTGTTTACACAAATGGATAACTTTGTTTTGTCAACTATTTATGAAGGCAATGATTGTTTTATTTTGAATTCGAAAGTGCATAGGAGATCACCTTACAATACATTCTCTATTCCCGCGTTGGGATTTGGTTGATTTTTAATTAGGATGCTGAATAGTAGTGCATAAACTCTAGAACAGAACACACGGTTGTGTATCTGTCACGCTTACGAGCTCCCAATGAGAATTGCTGGCTGGAAAAGGAAAGAGATGGTGGAGAAATCCAGTCCAAAATGATTCTATTCCACCTCCCTTTTATAACCTCGTGGCCTGGCAGTTTGGTACAGTGAGACCTGTTCCATGCCTTCCCTTGTCAAAAATTAGTGCCTGGCTGCAACACACCTTTACTCTCTTTTATATATATATATATATATATATATATATATATATAAACAATACCTGCTTCGGATCATTCTCTATCAGTTTTATAATCTAGTTTTGAGTTGTTGACCGGATAGTTTGTTTTCTGTATTGTTATTAAAGGAAAAAAAAACTTAAGAGGTGGTGAATTCAAGGTTTGTTGCCCATGAAAACAGTAAAAAACAGAGAGTGTAGGCTAATTATTAGGGGTAAGGTCGTCTTTGTAATAAAATCATTTTAACATTTTAAAATTGGCTAAGAACAAGAGAGAAAATTTTATTTTTCTTTAATAGTTTAATTTCATTGATGCCCTTGGAACAAAGAATTAGTTTAATTTCATTGATGCCCTTGGAACAAAGAATTAGTTTGTTTGCTATGGAAGGGTATTCATGTCTTTTTAATTTATCGTGTATAGTCAAATTATCATATTACCCTTGGAGTTGATAAAGAATTTAATCGGCTGTGGGGGCTTCTTTTATTTTCTTATTTTTCTAAGCACCGTTGAAAGACTAGATCGCCCTTTAAGCTTATTTTATCAAGCCTCCGGATAAAGAATATTTTAGTTATTTCACAATTGGTCTTTTTATTGTTTTTTAGTTGATTTTTTTCTTAATTTTATCCTCCATAGTTGATTAATTAGAAATTAAACTTCATAATTTGTTTCAGTTTGTGTTTTATGAAGTTATTTCTGTCTCATGACCTGGATCACGAGCTTGTTTGGTTAACTTTGGTGGTTTTTATTGTCTTTTTTTAATTACGTCATTCAACATTGGACTGATTGTGAATTGAGTTTTATAATTTATTGTGATTTGCTTTTTATATGGTTATCTTGATCTCATGACCCCAGGTTTAGAAGGTTAACTTGGGTTGAGTTAGTTTATTTTTTTAGTTGAATTTTATTTTTAATTTCATCTCTCAACATTATGTTATTTGAGAATTGAGTTGAATTTTTTTTTTTACTTTTTATAGGCTTATTAGGATTTCTTGACCTGAGTAACAGATTTGATATGTTAATCTTAGTTGATTCAAGTCGATCTAATATAATATCGTTTCAATACTTAAAAAACAATTTCATCTTATTTTTTATAGTCAAACTATATTTTTATCTATTATCCAGGTTGTCTTTAGACTTGTTAAGTCAATTAGATTATATTAAATCAATTTCTATATAGTTTTAGTTTTTTCCTACTAAAAACACATTAACGAAACCTATATATTTTTTATGCTTAAAAAAATTTAATTGAATCCGCAGTATAGAGGGAGCAATTATCTATTTTCTAGTTTTAATTCTAAGTATAAAGAAATACTGTGAAATAAAGAATTTTTTTCTTGATATTTTAAGTTGAACATTAATTGTATTTCTAAATCTCAGACAAGGAAAAAAATTGATCTCGATCCAGGTTTGCTGACTCTAGAATTAAATAACCTGATCGGTATTATATATAAAAAAAATAGAAGAGAGAAGAAAGAAATAATTCTATCAACCAAAAAGTGACTTCGAATTTTACAGTCGAACAAAACAAGAAGGTGCTTGCCGGGGGTTGCATGGAGGAAGAATGGCGGAGTGCCTCGGAGGATACCATTGTTGTGTTTTTTGTCCGTGGTGAATGTGGAGGGAGCAGTTGGGCCTAGAAATACAGTTCAGTTAGGGCCCTACTAAATTATATCAGTTGGGCCCACAATTTACCAACTATAGCATTGACACGTTGAAGGCCCATATGAGACAGCGGGGACTGACGACAAAAAAAAAGAAAGAAAAAAGGGGGGGGGGGGTTGTGAAGAAGATATTTCGATTCAAAAAGTAAAATTTACAATTGAACCTAAATCCGCTTGATAAACTAATAATAACAACAGAAGAGGACAGTCAGGGGGGAGTCCATGATCATTGCATTTGCTAAACAAGTTGCCAAATTGTGTTTGAATGGAGATGAATCCGTTGGAGTCATTAGATTTTTTATTATTTTTATTTTTTAGAAGGTAACAGATCAAAGATCAGATGGGTGGACCACAGGCATGACAATTAATTAATCATTAACTATGAACTATCTTACTGTACCCCTCCTCCAATACTGTTGTATATCATATTAACTCAGTTGTATTTTTTTAATTTTATTTTTTAATATTTGAATTGATTAGAAATTAAATTTCATGATTTATTTTGTTTGTTTTTTATTATGTTATTTTGACCTCATGACTCGAGAATAATACTTAAATGATTAACCCGAATGGACTAAGATTATTTTTTGTGTTTTATTTTTAATTGATTGTTTTTCAATCTCGTTATTCAATATTGATTTTGTTGACAATTAAATTTCATAATATATTTTTATTTGTTTTTTTACAGGGATACATTGGTCTCATGATTAAGATTACTGGTTCTAACATTTTAACCACTGTTAAATCATGATGTTTTTTTTATATTTTTTTTTCTAAAAGATTATCTTGGTTTTATAACCCGGGTCATGGGTCCTTGAACATTGGATTTTTTTTATTGGGTTATCCTTGTCTCATGACCTGGGGGTCATGAGTTTGTGACCCCCCCTCGAATTCATGTCTTTCGCTGGGAATTAGGTTTTATGATTTGTTTTAATTTGCTTTTTATCAGGTTATCTTGATCTCATAACCTAGAAATAGTGCTTAATGGGTTAACTCATATTGACTTTACTCATTTCTATGTCATTTTTTTAATTAAAACTTTTACAAATTTCATCGTTCAACACCGGGTCTGACAACGATAATTGAGAATTGAGCTTTATAATTTGTTTTGATTTGCTCTTTATGGTGTTATCTCAGTTTTATGACCAAAGTCGCGGATTTGGTAGGTTGACCCGGGTTAAATCAAGTCATTTTATTTTTATTTTATTTCTCTGAGGTTATCGTGGTCTTATAACCATGGTCATGAGTTTGACGGATTAATTGGGGTCGTTTTCTATGTTCTTTTAATTGATTTCTTTTTTAATCGATTTGTTTTCCATGAGATTATCTTGGTTTTATGCCCTGAGTTGCAGGTTTGATTGTTTAATTGGGGTTGCGGGTTTGACTGTTTAACTCGGGTCTCTTTATTAAGCCTTTTTTGAATTGATTTTTTTTCATTTTCACTTTCTATGTTAAGCTTGATTAATAATTACGATCCATGGTTTATTTTAACTTACTTTCTATGGGGTTACTATAGTCTCATAACTCGAGTTGTGGATTTAACATGTTAACCAGGAATATGTTGTTATCTTAATATTAAAAAAATATTTCATCTTGATTTTTTGTAGTCAAACTTTGTTTTTACGAATTGTATGAATTACTTCATCCTGGTTTTTTATTTGTTATCAAGTTGATGAGGGAGAATTTTGTATTTTAATAAATATAAGATATAATTTAAAAATTAAAGTTTGCTTGTACATGCAACACATGTGATATTGGGTGGGAGGCTCTACGGTCTTTTGACAATGTATGTGGTGTCTCTCGATATCCAAACAACAACTTCCAAAACAACGTTGGAAGCATCGAGGCTTTTCATTCTACACAGGGACCTCTCATGTTGATGTTTATACGACGATGTGTCACTAGTGGCCTCTTAGATTTTTTTTTTGTATATTCTCTACTCTTTCCTTGAAATTTGTGCTAGCCATTTAAAATTTCAAAGTTATCATTTATTTATTGATATTTTAATTTTGATCTTTGTTTTTTATTTATATTTTTTGTTATTGGCCGTTTTTGTTAAATTTGGATTTGTTTTCAATCTCATTCTTTAATCCATAATTGTGATTTGTTATTTTTTTAAATATAGTTATCATTCTTTTAATTTTGATTTTTTGCTTTGGATCTTTTTGTGAATTTAATTTTTTTTTATTTTCCCATTCGATAAAAAAATCTAAATTCTCTCATTTTTTTTAAAAAAATCTGGCCATCATTCTCTTAATTTCTATTTTTTTTTTATTTTGGATCATTTTGTATAATTGATATTTGTTTTTAATTCCATCAATCGACATTTAATTTGTTGGGAAGTAAACCTCATGATTTTTTAAGATGGGATGCTCCAAGTTTAGTGACTCATGTCACATGTTTAAAATGTTAACACAAGCTGACATTATTTTTTTCTCACTTATTCTTTTTTATATCTTTTTGATCGGTTAACTCATATATTTTTTGGGGGTCATTTTTTTATATCATTTTTTTAGTTGTCCTTCAAAACTTGGTTGTTTAAAAAATAAAGCTTCATTATTTTTTTTGTTTTATTTTCTATTAGGTTATTCCATTTACATGATCCAACTTGCGAGATTTGACGACTTTACTTGGGTTAACAAATGTTTTATTTTTATTGTCGTTATTTATTTACTTTTTAGAATTTTATTCAATAACATTGAGTTATCTTAAAATTCAGCTCTATAGTTTTACAAATATTTTTTTTTCAGTAATCATTGTCATATTTTCTTTTAAAATTCAGTCCATTTATTTTTGTTGTTTTTTCTATTATATAATTAAATAAAACAATCTTATTGAATTCAATAGTATCTATAACTTTATAACTTGAGTTGCTTATTTGTTTTCTTTCTTTAAAATACACTAGCACACTTTAATATCGTTTTTCTATATTAAAAAAAAAAAACAGCCCAGCACGAGCATGGCACCTATCTAGTATAATTTAGTATAACTTTAGAGTTAATCAATTGCCCATAAAATTGGTAATTTGGTGGATGGTGTCATGTAGGGATTGGCTAATGTAATTCTGATGGTCGAAACCTCGCCTCGTGTTTCTATTTAACTAACCTAGAGAGAGGGAAGGAGAACATGTTTTTTAACTAATTTGACAGAGTGCCCCCTTCAGAGGGAGAGAGTTGCGGATTTTCCTTTCCTGTCCTTAAAGATATTCAAGATTATTGAGGGGGGGTGGGCACATGAAGGATCAACACGTGGCTAAGATGAAAAACACAGGTGTCAAATATTTAACAACCATTGACAATAATAATATAGGGAAAATGATTTAATTTGTCTGAGTTTTTATTGTGTTTTATATCCGTAATCGGATGAATCTTGTTCTTATAAAATGATCTTCAATTTATCATTTGATTATTTCTTCATTCAGATTAATTGAAAAAATCACGTATTTATTTTAATATTATATTAAAAAGTAATTCTAAGCTCTATAAACATTCATTGGAACATGACGAACAAAATAATTTTTTTTAAAAAAATTCACATGAGACTAAACCTTTATCTTTTTTTTTAAAAAAAAAACCAAAATCCTTTATTTTTTTCTTTTTTTTCTAGCTTTCTTCTCCCTAACAAACAAGACCAACCTAGCCCAATTTTTGCCTCTAGGTAGTTGAGATCGAAGCGTCAGATTTATTAGGTCGTGAAATACATTTAATTTAATGAACATAAAGCTGGGTTTTAGAGACACAGTCAATGGAGTGGTGGTTGCCACGTAAGGTCTCAACAGATGATATTAACTATCTAACCCAATTTAGCTGGACAGCCGAGGCTGGTACTGATACTATAAAATCAACAAAGGACAGATCCACTGACGATTTGGAGTTTATTTTAAGGTGGGTAAGTGATGTTTACCTAGGAGATGATTTGTAGCCATTACACCTTCTTCCTTTCCTCCTTGAAGTTGGTTGTTTGTTTCTTGGTTAGGCCAATTGCAACAATCATCCAGCTAATTCTGAGATTAAGCCTCACCAGAGCCACTTATCAGACTGTGTCAGGTTAACTTCGTTGAGACTCTAACTGAGCAAAGTGGGTGGGTTGATTTTGTCCCATGTTTGGCCTTTCCCCCTCCATCTACACTCTTCAAGCATTGGATGCTCCCCTCTCTTTTGAACCAACAGTGTCTCAAAAGGAATCCCGACGAAGCCTCAATCCTGGAAAAAGAACGCAAAAAAGCTCTACTAAGTCGTATTATACTCGAGAAAGTAATCGAATTTATGGGAAGAAACCTGCTTTACTATGTAGATATATATGATATGATTATTTGTTGGCCAAATCAGGATCAGTGGAATCATGACAATTTGAATGACTCAACAATTGAATTTCTTCGTGATATATTATAAGAAAGGAACAACACTGCCGAGTTCCTTATTCTGCACCAAAACGAACACAAAAACAAACAGATGGAAAAGAAATAGTTATTTTGGTGCTGTTTAAAATAATTTAGATTAAATTGCAAGGATACTTGAAATGGGACCAGTGGGGAAAGAGAAAAAAATGAATCTACAGCTACAGAGAGATGACTTTCTTGTCTTCATCATATTCATAGTAGCAATATTAGTTTCCGGCCTGGTGCTTCGCTAGATGCTTGCCCATAATTAGGAGTACATCGCCATCATTGAAAAATGAGATTTGCTAGACTATAGACGTTTCTAATGTCTCGATTCCCTAATAGGACAAGTTAGCCGTAGTCTTTGAGGGAAACGAAGGAATTGCTCCATAAAATCTAATATTTCCTTGAGAGATTATAAATATGTAAAGCATGCTTCCACTCGCCCGCCCACCCCATTTTATTCCACGGGAGCAGCCCTTTTAGGCAGCCCTTCGAAGAACCGTATCTGATGACCTGTCAATGGTGCTGCCTTTACAGTGAAAAAGGACCGTTAAAGAAAAGGCGGTTTAGCAGCTTAGTGCGTTGGGGGATCAAATCCTTTTCTTATTTGTTCTTCTTTATTTCTTAGATAGCAATTATTGCTTCTAAAACCCAAAAAAAGGATACTGGTCTGGGCACGTGTTAGTTTTAAAGTGGTCAGGAGATCTGTCAAGATAACAATCCTTACTTCAATCATTCCTTCTAGCAAAATATTTTTTTTAAGATAGAAAAATAACAGACTTCAAAATTTATTTGAAAGAATAACATAGTTTAAGTACTTCTAGTCATCCATGATTTTCTTAAAAAAAATTGAGAGGAATAATTTTAAATACTATTTTAAATTTAAAATTTTAAAAATAAATCAAACCCTATTCTTGAATGAACACTATAATACAGGAATAGGTATTCTATTCTTATACAAACTCTATACATAAAAAAAAGTTATATTTTTGATGTAAAATTAAATAGGTTTCCATAAGATATGATTGAAATTGTTTTGGAAGGAGAGAAAACTACAACAATTATTAAGATAAAGTCATGTCCATCTATCTTTTTAACAAAAAAGAATTTGTTAATAATAAATAAAATGCTAAAAGCTATAAATTCTTTAAAAAATAAAGAGTATGCTTCGTTAAAAAAACAATTTATTTTGTTGTCACACTTTTATATTTTTATTTTTATTTATCTTTTAGTTTATTATTTAAATTTTTTTTTCTGTTAAAATAGTTTATTATTGAGGGTAAGTCTTATAGACAGTCTCAATAAAGAGAAAAATTCATAAAGAGAGCAACATAGCAAAACCATTTAGTCATTCACCTTTTCATATCTATTTTTATTTAGGGCTAAACACAAGCTTCCATCTTCTTTACTCCGGATTGTATCAAAGCTTAAAGGCCCCAGGCCTTGCAGCATCTAGCAGCAGCCTGTGCTGTAGTCCGTGGACATTGAATTGCCAAGCCACGAAATAACATCCAAGCCCAATTATAAGCATGCCAACCTCTACTCCTCATTTCTTCATTCTTTTGTTCGTTTTATCCTCTCTTTTTTTCCCTTCCAATTTGGTTATTAATTCTTTTTCCTATTATGATTGCAATGATATAACTCAAATCCTAGTCTTTGCTCACAAAGTTTTGATCCATAATCCTACACAGTGCAATAGTGCATTATTTTCCTCTTCTTGGCCAAGTTGTTGGAAGCATATGGCTTTGTTCTCCTCACAGGACAGGAAGTTGAATTTATTTTTTTTCCTGGTTAATGATGCCCCTGCCACTAATAAAATGCACATGCAACAAAGTAGTTGGGAGACGGGATTTTTAAAAATGCTTTTGTTTTATTCTTTAAAAAAATATTTTTTATTTTTTTATAATATTAATATCTTAATGGTTTGGGGTTTAAAAAAACTACTTTTAAAAACACCCACCACAATGTCAATCTCAATCTCAATCTCAAGCACCTTTTATACTTGCTAAAACTTCTATGCATCACTAACATACAAGCCACGCTGCTAATTGAGGTTATATTTTGAATGAGATTTAGATTTTGATTTAATTTAGTTCTTAAATTTTATAAAAATTATAAATAAGTTTGGTTAGAAAATATTTTTAATTTAACCAAAAAATTTGTTATAAAATTAAGTTTAGATTTTATTTGATCAAAAGTCAGCTTAAATTTTGACCTGTACATCCAATTTAAAGCATCTCTTTAAAAAAATAATAATATTTTTTTACTAAACATACATTTAATTAAAAATTATCTATAAAAAACAACTCTTGAATTATGACTAAAAAGTAAAAATATTTTCATACGTCATAGACTCATAGTCATTCATCTGGTACATCTACAAAATTGGCATTCCCTTCTAGGCTAGTGCACTTTCTATTCTTGTTTCAATACCTCAATCTGGCAGAGATCTTAAAGAACAGCGAGGGTTTTAATTAACAATGAAACTTAAGATCAGCAACAATTGGACGAGTGTGTACATAGAATATTTCAAAAGAAAAAAGAATGAAGCAAATACTAAAGCGCAAGGGTACCTTCAATTAATAATGATAGGATTACAGTATTTTCTCTTTTGCCTCCTAGCTTTCCGCAAAATCCTTGCAGTGTCTTCCTTTGATTCACCGATTATGGGGTTTCTGATGCCTTGAACAGGGAAAACAGGTAGCATTTAGAGCGACGTTAGCAGTTCGAATAATGGTTCTGAAAATCTTGTTCCTCGAAATACCTGTTTCTTTAACATCGAGCAAGCAAGAAAAACCTCCATCAATCTCCTCATCTGAATCGATAATAACTCTACTTTGTTCTTCCTGCAACATGGATCAACATTTTAAATTGACCAAGAATATTAGGTGAAAATTTTCTTTGAATCAGTAAGCAGAAGATTTCCCATGAAACCCATACAGCAGAGGTCATTCACGTGTTGTTTGCTTTTTAAGGGATATAACTTTGCTGCAACTACTTTTACCACGCCAATCAACCAGGAAGAGCCAACATACACCACATCCCAACTAAAAACTTGTGTTTGCTTAGCAACACTGCGAAGACCAAAAACATGTGCACACGAAGAACTACCTGTTGATCTGAAGAAACTCTGGTGCGTTTCTGCTCCCTGAGGGATGCCGCTTGTGTAAATGTGTGTTGTTTCACCTTTACAGACTTCCAACCTCCCATTTCCACCATCGGAACTGTTTCTGCTTGCCCAGCAACCTTTGGAAGCAAAGACGGACTGGAATCGAGAAAAATCATTCAGGGCTCTTAGTTTGATACAATGATTATTTCAATTAAGTTTAAGAATTGAACAACCAAAGTAGATCAACTAGGCGATACGGAAAAACAAAAGAACAACTAGACAGTACAAAACCAAGGCATTTAATGAAACCAAGCAAAGGATGCCAATAACATGGTATGGAACTGCCATGCACTTGTCTTTTCTCTCTTTCACACTCATGGATTTAAATTTCTTATGCACGGAAAATGGAATCAACAAGCATATAAAACGAGAGAATCGGTAGGAGAAAACCAAGTTGGATATATGAAAACTAGATCTTTGCATACTTCTTCACTGGCTCTGGCTTTCTCTGTGGAGTAACATGATGGCTTGTAACCTGCAAATTTGAATAGATGCAAGGTTTTATGATAAATTATGCATGCAAAAGTTAATTTCTCGGATAAGATACCCCGAATTTTCTTAGAAGAGTAAAGCACCTTTGGAGAAAGTACAGTGATTGATGGACATTTTTGGTTGTGGGGGGTCTTCAGGCTGCAAGCCATCTCCTGCAAGTATAGAAATGACAGGGCGAAAAGGTATTAACAAGCAAAAGCCGAGAGGCATAATTGAGTACTTAAAGCAGGGATTAAGTGATCAATCAAGCATTTCTAAGAAGACCAGACACTTCAATATTATTTTTATTAAGCAAGGAAGTAGAATGCAACTCAATGTTACATTACAAATTCTATCAGGTATTCTAGCTTTGACGCTGCGACATTATACATGCCTGGATTTCTTTTTTGAAGGTTGTGCACAGCTCATTCTGTAGTTTGTACAGAAATGTTTCCGTCTGCTTTGGTAAGGTAGAAAGTGCCGAGAAAATCTGCTGCAGCTTATCTTGATATCTATCCTTGCTTAGTTGTTCTGATACAGATTTCAGGCTCCCCTCAAGGCTGAATTTGACATCTTCTTGTCCCTTATTCTGGTTAAAATATCTCGGTAGTGTTTAAAAGTGCTGAGTCATTGGCACTCAAACAACTATGCTGATCTAAGTCAAAAGAGTCATCATAAGTGTACTGTTACAGTGTTACCATTAGCTGCAGCGAAGTGTCGAGGACTATCAACTTCTGACGCATGCCTTCCGCTGGATAAAATTGAGAAGACAAAATGACTTTAACAAATTATGTTAAAAAACTTACATTGCATGCAATGGGATTAAATTCACGGTTAATTATAGATGAACAGTCACTAAATATCTTAGTTCTAATCCAAATCCTTCCTGACAAGACAAGGCTGGAAGCAAACAGAACAAATGAGGATAATTAAACCTGTTAAGATTCAAGTACATACCCTATGGGACATATATATATATATATATATATATATATATATATATATATATATATCAATATCAGTTATTTAATAAAATAATAAATAAAATACAAAGCTCTATTCAACTTAAAGGGCAGGACACGGAACAATTTACCACAATCCTAAGGAACGATTTCACAAACATTTTTTCTCACAAGCTCCTAATTTCCAACGTGTTAAAAGTTTTTATCACTCACTCTCCAGTGATGCTTCTTTTATTCCTTTCTTTACTTGCATGACATCGCTCTGAATAGAATCCAAGATCATTCCAAACTTGGTTAAAGAAGTTTCCATCATTCCGATCCGGTGCTGAAGTTCTTCATTTATCTGACCTGCTTAGTTGAACAAAGAATTTAGCACTCCACAGAAAGAAGAATTCACACATGCAAGAATATAAACTTAATTGATCCACATATAGATCTTGAATAGGAGAGCTAAACTGCTAGACTTTTCAGATAATTTATTTCACTCCATATGAAACTTACATTTATGATCTGGAACACGAGCAGCACTCCATTTGCGCACTAGATTGGAAGAAGATCTAGAGACTGGCAATTGACTCTCTTCACGTTTATAGGTAATTACTGGTAAGCAAGACGGCTTCTTCACAGAGTTCTCTTGCTCCTGAGAACTGAATCTCTGCATAGAAAATGAAGAAAAAGCAAAGGAAAAAAGTGGAATGATGAATTCTTATTCAGTTGTATTTTACATACAATAAACAAATAGCTCATAGAAAATTGTTTCGTTTAATTTTGCTCAATTAATTCCATCACAGTCCAAAACCATTACATGAGACACCATTCTATTCATGAAGGTTTGGCAAAGGAGCTACAAAGGGGTCCAGACGAGGCAACTATTCCCTGTAAAGGAATCAAAAACGAAGTTTTGAAAGTGCCAAAACACACACTTTGAAGGGGGTTCTCGCCCCTCTAATTTAGACATAATATGTACAACAGAAGTGAATAGCAGATGGAAGAGCCCTTACGACAAGAGTGAGTCTAGGTCTAAGAATAGTCATCGAGCAATAGAACAACAAAACAGCTAAAGGAACTAGATCTTCACAGCTTATAATTTCCGTATCTATCAGAAATAAAATGAAGGTCAGTTTGACAGCTAAATTATAAGTGTTTACATGTTGTCACAAAAGAACAGTGAGAAATCTGCTTGATTGACCTAATCACTTTCACTTAAGATTCACAATCTGGAACTCCAAAAGCTTACACAATTCAGGCTCACCTTCTCTCAAAGCAGATATGAAAATAAAATGATTTGAAATTACACCTTATCCAATTCCTCAACCAAGAACCTCAACTCAATCGAGCTTAATAGTGAAAAAACTATAAAATGTAGGGCGACAAATATTTGAATTTCTAGATAACAATTTACCACAGAATTCCAATTCACTGTTCTCTTATAATGCTCCATTTTCTCATTAACACAAATAAAGTCGAATCAAAATGAGAATCAACCTGATCAATTGTCAGAGCTTCATCAAGAGAAGTCTGAGAGATCTGAGAAAATATGCCATGCTGAGATGAAAATCCCTGTGAAAATGACTGTTGTGATTGTTGTGATCGAAACTGTGATGCTTGTTGTGGTCCAACTGGTATAGAGCTCGATCTCCTTCATATCATAAAAAGAACAATCAGGACAATTAAGCAGGACAAAATTCTCAAAACAATGAAGACATCTTTAAATACCTTCTCTCATATCTTATTAAAAATTCGCCTAATTAACTGACAACGAAAATCTTAACATGACATAAACATATATTCTCATGTTCTCCAGTTTTTCTTAGAAACAGTTCATTTAAGTCTTTAAGATCAGACAAAAGGCTAGACACACGAGCGAAGAAGCAAAATAGTGAATATTTTAGTTTCACTCTCCGAAAAAAATAAAATGAACGGACAAAGCTAAAGTAAGCAGCTGTTTTTGTTTTTTTTTTTATTTCATCTCTCTCGTTTTTTTTAAAAAAAAAAAATTCTCAGCAGCCAAGCAAAACTCACAAAGAAATCAAAATCAGTTCATCTCCTTCAGATCATTCTAAATGAGAAGGAATATTGGATTGGAAAACGAAATTAAACACTCGATTCATTCTGCTTGGCGACTGAGAAAACAGAGGAAAATCTATGTGAGAGAAAAAAAGTCACACCGTTGTTTTTGTTGTTCAATTTTTGAAATCTCGAAAGCTAAGCTAACAAAAACAGAAACTCAATTTCTTTAGTCTTAGTGAATTTTCTTAGAATCCAAACAGAAGCGAGTCGTGATAGTAAAATCGAACCTTGATTGCGGAGGAAGTACCGAAATGGAGCTGAGATCGCAAGCTTTGTTGATCTTCAACTTCATTTGATCGTGTTAGTGATTTTGAGATCTCAATGAGGAGAAATGGGACCCCAATTTGATTGATTGAAACCAGGTTTGGCGGTTAACCGAGAAATTGATTTTTTAATTCAAATAAACAATCGAGAGAGACAGAGATCGGTTCTGAGTGGAGAGATTTTTGAAATGTGAATTGACAAGGTTTATATGTTAGGCATGGCGGGAAAGAGGCTTGCGTCTTTGCCCCTGTATTACTAGTTGGGTCGGGCTTGAATTCCTCAATCGTGGGCCATGGATAAAGCAAGGCTTCGAACTTTCTTTTCCTTTCAACCCTGTCACTAAGCCTCTTGTGTTTGATGCAGTAAGACATATTATTTTTTAAAAGTATTTAAAAATATATATATTAAAAAAATATTTTTTTTATTTTTAAAATTTTATTTTTTACATCAACATATTAAAAAGATTTAAAAATAAAAAAATTAATTTAAAATAAAAAATAAAAAATTTACAAAACTACTATTTAATTAGAGCACTAAACACTTTTTTAATACACTATATTGCGAATCAAATCATTTTTTACGCATAAAACCATCTAAATATAACATCTCTAAAACATTAAAAAAATAATCAATCAACATAAACAAAAATCAAAAAACATTTGAAAACACAAGATTAAATCAGCTATGATTTTTTTTTATTGGTCTTGATATATTTTTTTAGAAAATATTGAGACTTAAAAAAACAATCATCAAATATTTATTATCGAATAAAACCTATAAACATTAAAACCAATATTTTTAATGGTCGAAATTCATGTGAATTGATGACTTTCTCTCTTTCTCTGAATTCAAGCAACTTTTTTCTTATCTCTTTAGCTCATGAACTGGAAAAAAAGAACAAAAGGATTCCTCAAGATCCCCACGTATATAAAGCAAAACTATTCAAAGATTCATTCCTTTTTTTTTTTTTTATGAATTTCTGGGTTCTTTTCTCAGTCATAATAATTAGGAATTAAATGCAACGCAGGATTTTTTAGTGGCGTGCTCCCCTTCAAATGAAGGGATCCCTAGATTTCGAGGGTGTTTATTAATTAGTGAATTTGCTTCATCTATTAAATTAAAAAAGAAAAAAGAAAAAGGAAGGAAGGATCTCAGGATTCAAAACCAGAGGTTGGAATCAAAGCTCTCAGCTTGAAAGATTTAATGAAAGTTGGATCAAAGATATTTTTCAGGGGCACATAATCGTTTGTGGAGATTTGACGTAAAACTTGATGAAAAGACCGTGGAACAAAATGAAGAAAATCTTAGCAGTCAATAATTAAAATAATATTTATGTTAAAACTTCTTCCACCTATCTAGCAGTCAGTAATTAAAATAATATTCCCTAACCTAACCGGCATTCTTCATAGTCGACTCTAGCAGTATCAGCATGGGATCACATAATATTCTCTCTTTTTTTAAATCACAACAAATATTTTCAACTTATTTGTTAGCTAAAACCAAAGTTTTTGCTCAGACTATATTTAAAGAATTATACCCTGCGTTGACTTGGTTGTGTTCCTAACTAACATTTGTGGGATCACATGATGAACATCAGTGCTCTAGTAAGATCCTAATCTAACACTTGAAACGTTCTAATCTAACTCATTATTTATTTCATGTAATAATATTAGTTAAATTTACAATATATATATATATATAAAATTTTAATTTTAAAAGTATTTTTTTAATCAAACACATTAAAATACTTTTTATTCAACCTTAATTTCAACCATAATTTTAACCAAAAATATATTTTTTCAAACAAACCTCAATTAAAAGTACTTTTTATAAAATAATTTTTTTCAAACTACAATCACAACAGCTACCACAATACCAAACACACTAGTAATGTGGCCCTGTTTATAATGTTTTTATAATGCAACACCATCAAACTCGACTTTCTCTTTGTTTATTTATAGGCATTATACCACAAATCACATAATTTGATTCAGGAAATTATTAAACAGAAATAAGGTAACAAAAAAAATGTTTAGTTGAAGGGGAATGTCACAGGAGTAAATGTTTAGTTGAGAGCTCCAATTATTGGAGTTGGATTGGTCCCATAAGAAGAAGGATTGCCATACTGTATGAGTTAATTGTGAGCACAGCAACAAAATACTGGCATGAGCCTGCACAGATGTCAGAGGCACCAGAGGTGGTTGATGCGGTGGCCATCGTCTGGGATTGAATACCGCAAGCACTAGCCACTAGGGGGATGGGGCGCAGCACAAAAACTGAGCCAAAGGGGCCGGGGGGGGAGGGATGGAAGGGATTATGGCGGAGCACCGGTGGTGGCAGGGATTATTGTACGGAATATGCGGGCGACCTCCCCTTATAGACGACAGGACAGATCATGCATTGAACCGAGCAAATGGTCTTCGTCTCTTCTACCATGCCCATTTACCTGGAAACGGGTGGGAAACCACAACTGTCCTTTTTTGTCCGACGCCACAGTGAGAGTCGACGTGCACTCCCCGCGGCCATGAGCAGAAAGTGAGATTTTTAATAATGAGACTCGCAGGAGTCACGCGGTCCGCATCGGAGCTTCATGAGGATTTTCTTGCTGGAGTAGGGTCATTCTATGATGCATATACAGTCCTTGTTATGCTTTATAACGGTGTGTTTCACTTTGAATGTTATCTTTGAATGTTATCTTTTATTATTAAAATTTTAATTTTGTTTTTGTTTTAAATTTATTTTTTTAATATTTTAAAATTATTTTGATATGTTGATAACAAAAATAAGTTTTAAAAAAATAAAAATAAAATTATTTTAATATATTTTTAATTAAAAAACTATTTTGAAAAACAATTATCACTTCACTTCCAAACACCCACAAATCAAAAACTTAATTTGTAGTTCCATGTTAAGCCCTGTATGGTTCAACTTGTTTTTCAACTTATTTGTTAGCTAAAACCAAAGTTTTTGCTCAGACTATATTTAAAGAATTATACCCTGCGTTGACCTGGTTGTGTTCCTAACTAACATTTGTGGAATCACATGATGAACATCAGTGCTCTAGTAAGATCCTAATCTAACAGTTGAAACCTCCTAATCTAACACATAGTTGATGGAGAACATTTCTGTGTTGAATGCCTGCTGGAAGTCATGGTTACATAGTTGATGGAGAACATTTCTGTGTTGAATGCCTGCTGGAAGTCATGGTTTTGTGTGGACAGACAATGTGCTCGATTATGTGATGATCTGATTTATATCATGGCCACAGTATTAATTCGCCTTCTAAGTAAAAATTAAGCGAAAGAAGAAATTTCCTTCATACGGGATGAGAAGAGATATGTAAATGCGTGCGTGCTTGCCTTTCTTTAAAATTGGTTTTAAACAGAATAATAGGAAAAAATTAGCTTACCAAACTAATTCTACTTTATGGGCTAAAAAATGTTATTCTCATACCATGTGTTGCATGCAAGTGTGGAACTATGTTGAATGGACTATGGACTATGAAGTATAACCTGAATCTTGAAAACTTATTATTCAACTTTTTTTATTTAGTTGGAATTTAAAATTAAATTTTATAAGAATTATCTTAACATGAACAAGTTTACTCGGCCAGTTCAAAAATAACTTGACCAACTAATAAAAAAATATATGAAAATAAAATTACAAAAATAAAGATACAATTGACATAAAATCTTGATTCAATTTTTTATTTAAAATAAAACTACGTAAAAATTGATTTGATATAATAAAATCGACTTGGCCAATTAATAAAAAAACCAATTTGGCTCACTGTTAAATTAAAAAGAATGATAGGTGACGATTTTTTTTTCTTACAACTTTCCAGCTCATCCAACAACTCAAGGGTTGTGTTTGCTATTGTGTAATTAGTAATTACTAGCTCGAGCTCTCCCACGTATATCAAGCCAAACAATTCAATGATTCATTCCTTTTTCTTTAATGAATTTCTGGGTTCTTCTCTCAATCATAATAATTAGGAATTAAATGCAATGCAGGATTTTTTTAGTGGTGTGCTCCCCTTCAAATGAAGGGATCCCTAGATTTCGAGGGTGTTTATTAATTAGTGAATTTGCTTCATCTATTAAATTAAAAAAGAAAAAGAAAAAGGAAGGAAGGATCTCAGGATTCAAAACCAGAGGTTGGAATCAAAGCTCTCAGCTTGAAAGATTTGATGAAAGTTGGACCAAAGATTATTTTCAGGGGCACATAATCGTTCTTGGAGATTTGACCTAAAATTTGATGAAAAGACCGTGGAACAAAATGAAGAAAATCTTAGCAGTCAATAATTAAAATAATTATTTATGCTAAAACTTCTTCCACCTATCTAGCAGTCAGTAATTAAAACAATGTTCCCTAACCTAACCGCAACTCGACTCTTGCGTTATCCGCATGGGATCATATAATATTCTTTTTTTTTTATTATTAAATCACAACAGATATTTTCAACTTATTTGTTAGCTAAAATAAATACTCTCAGCTTGAAAGATTCCATGCCTCTTGACATTTTCTTTTCCGTATAGTCTATATTCTTTGGAAAATGATGTATTCGTATGTTTGGTACATGAACCATTGAAGGTTAAAAGACGATTTTCATAGATTGGGTTGGTCCTCCATGCTGTTGTAAATAATATAATTTAAGAAATTATTCCAAAACATTTCTATTTTACATTGAAAATACTATATTTTCTTCTTTTTAAGGAGAAGTATTTAAATTAATAGACTTTCAATTTTATATTTGAAAAATAATATATTTTTTTTAATGTTTATATATAGTAAACAATAAAATGAGCTAGTAACCAATTAAAACGATAATAGGTTTGCACACATAAGGTTGGGTTGAGTAAGAGAAAAATCTTTATTTCTTTTTTTAGTGTGTAGCAACGTCTATATTTTTTTGAGCTTTTTTTTTTCAATAATAAATTATTTTTTTGCCCTTAAACTGAAACGAATAGTTTTTGAAGCTCCTGCAATTTATTTTCTCTAACAGCGATTTATTTTCTCTAACAACTATATTTTAAAGGCTGGATGCGCTCTTTAATTCTATTTTAATTCTCCATTTAATTTCTTCATAGATGTTATAGATTGTAGGTCTATATGCAAACACCTACACTTTTTTAAAGAGAAAATACAATTCATTTTAGGTTGCAGTACTTTCTTATTTTACTTTGACTTGTTTCTTCTTCGCTCAATTCTAGAGCCCTCAATTCTAGAGGAGGAACCGTTGAATCCTGAGAGATAATTTTTTTGTTAAAGAAATATCCTTAAGAACAGTGTATGTAACCCGCCTCGGGTTTTCTACTTGTTCCCTTTATTTTGTTTATATTCTTCTTCCATTGTTTCTTTACCAACAATCTTAAGGATGAAACCGAGTCAGATAACAAGAAATTATAGAAGTATAATATAATTGGTGAGATGTCTAAATTATAATAAGAATTTTTAATTCATAAAAATTAAAAGCTTCACCAATAATTTTATAAGTCAAATCTTATTTTTTGTATGAGATGGTTCATATCCAAAAGATATCAGATTAGATGCATTACACTCAATAAATAGAAATTCAGTAAGTATATTCTTACTCCAAAAATCTTTTGAAATATGTGGAGGGATTGTTATAAATAATATAATTAATATTGTTTAAGAAGTTATTGCCAAATATTTCTATCCCATAATAAAAAGACAATATCTTTTTAAGTTGAAGTATTTAATCCTAATAAACTTTCAATCTCATGTTAAAAAAACAACATTTTTTTTAGTGTTTATATAAGGAACCAACTATAAAGGGCGATAGGCTCTCGCGCATTAGGTTGGGTTAAGTAAGAGAAAAATCTTCGTTCCTCCCTATGCACAATGTAAAACCTATATTTTTTAAACTTTTTATCTCTGATAATAATTTATTTTTTTTGACTCTTAAACTAAAATGACAATTTGTTTTCTAACAGCTATAATTTTTTTCCAAAAACTATTTATTTTCTCTAACAGCTATTTTCCTAACAACTATAATTTAAAAGCTAGTTGCACTCTTTAATTTTTTTTAATTGTCTATTTAATTTCTTCATGGATGTTACAGATTTTAGGCCTATATATAACTCATGCACTTTTTGAAGAAGATAATATAATTCATTTTAGGTTGCTGGAACTAACGATGAAACCTTAGAGTTCGTTTGGTATTATGTTTGTAATTGTGTTTCATCAAATTTTAAATTTTTTTGTTTTTTGCTAAAATTAAGTGTGATTTGTACCCTTTTGAATCGTTTTAATGTGCTGATATCAAAAATGATTTTTTTTAAAAAAAAAACATCATTAACATGTATTTCGACATGAAAAGCTATTTAAAAAACAACCACTACTACACTGTAAAACACACTCTTAATCATTATTGTATACTTGGAATATCTTTTCCTTTTGCTTTTGCTTGTAGAAGATTTTTTATTTAAAAAATATTAAATTAATATTTTTTTATAGTTTTAATATATTAAAATAAAAAAACATTTATTTTAATATTTTTTAAAAAAAGAAACTATTCTAACCAAAAAACAAAAGACACCCCCTAACATTACAGTATTACGAGGTCCGCAATAGATTGTCAGAAGAATTTATTAGGGACCCGCTGTATTTAATTGAATTATTCTTCTTTAAAGCACGACAAATCAAGGACAGTGATGGGATGATTGACGTGAATCGTGATATTAAATTAACGCGGCTTGCAAGGTGAGCGTGCCTTGATTTTTATTGGCTTGGTAGCTGAACATCTTATCGCTGTGAAACCGTCCAAATCTTTTGAGTGTGGTTAGGATTGTAGGAATGGTGATAATTTATAATTTTTTTTAAAAAAAATATTTTTAATATTAACATATCAAAATAATATAAAAATATAAAAAATTATTTTAAATAAAAAAATTAAATTTCAAAAAATACAATTTACACCATATTTTCAAATATCCTTTGTTATTATAAAAGAAAGTGGCGAGCGAGGGATGGAGGGGGTGTAACGGACATTAGCCCGTGGAATTATACTTGTAACCCGACCCAGCTTTTAATTGCGATTTCGTACGTGTAATTAATGGAGAACATTTCAGTGTTGAATTGAGATTACATATAATCACACGATGTTCAATAGTTCCTTTACCTGTTATGGTGATAATCTGATTATTCATTAGCTATAATCTGTATAGTTGTTAAAATTTGAAAAACTTATGACTCGACGTCTGACTCTAACTAAGTTTCAAGTTATTAAGCCCTGCTTCTCTTGCATTCTTGTATTAACAGCAAATCACGGGTGTCCGTCTTATTTTTTAGAGAGAGAAAAAAAACCATATGCGTTCGGGAGTTTTAACTTGTAAGAGTCTCGTCCGGTAAGAAGATACATTAAAAAAAAAGTATGGTTTATTTTTATATTTTAAAAATATTTTTGAAAAATATTTAAAAATTTTAATTTTTTTAACTTCAAGTTAATATTTTTAGATCATTTTGACGCATTGATATCAAAAATTATTTTAAAATATTTTTTAATAAAAAATATTTTAAAAAATAAATATAACCATACTTTCAAACAGGTTTTTATAATCTAGAGTATAGTGTATGGGATCTTCTTACTTTAGATTTTTTTAATAATATATTTATATTGAGAAGTTATTAAATATAATGGTTATGATTTTCATTGATAATATAAAAAAAATATTAAAAAAATACATTGTACCATAATACATATTAAGAACTTATTTGGCAATACAGATGATAGCGTATTTGCTCAAAAAAAAATTTTGTTTTAAATTTTTTTTAATGATTTTGGATATTTTAATATATTAATATTAAAGAATATTTTTTAAAAAAAATTATGCAGTGAGAAACTCTTTTATAAAAGCTTTACCAATAATATAAAAGTTGTTTTGTAAAAGTATTTTTAGTTGAGGTTGGTTTTGAAAGATATATGTCTGGTTAAAATTGTGGTTGAAATTGAGATTGAACAAAAAGTAGTTTAATGTGTTTGGTTAAAAGAACGCTTTTCAAATTGAGGTTATAAAATAATTTAAAAAATATTTATTAATATTGATGGTTTTTAATTTAAATACTGTACATTTAACTACTGTTATTATATCGTGAAATAAATAATATTGATATCAAATATTTTTTATTGTTCCATTAAACTATGTGTAATTTCATAACGTACGAAATCTATCTAACAAGGACTATATTTTTCATGGTTTCTTAAGCGCACAACAACATCAGGTAAGATATCATCAAGAACAAAATTGAGGTTGGAATCAAATTTTGCAAATGCTACGTCATTAAGCGATCTACTTCTAATTTTTTTAATAAAACACAATTAAAAATTAAAATTAAAATTAAATTGTTTTTAACTAGGTCGGACCCAGCAATAATAAAATTGGGATTGCCTTCTAATTTTTCAAATAAAATACAATTAAAAAAATAAAAATTAATTTTTTTAGTGGGTTAGACCCGGTTTAATACATTTAACTTTGGACCGGACCCGAACCGGCCGAAATAGTGAAAAATAATTCTACTATTTTATGTGAACAGTGAATAATTTACTCTCCACTGTACAAAGACACAGCACAGCAAGAAGAAGCATAAAAAAATTGCTTCAGCTGAACCTACAGCTATACCTCAATTTTTATGGGCTCCATGTGTCAAAACACAACCATTATTTATAATCAAACACTATATTACTGAGTTTGAAAAAAAAAAAACAGCAGCTGCCGCGTAGCCAGACGCCCTCTAAAAGTATGTTTGGTATTGTGGTAGCTATTGTGGTTGTAGTTTGAAAAAAACTTGTTTTATAAAAAGTACTTTTAGTTGAGGTTGGTTTGAAAAAATAGATATTTGGTTAAAAATATGGTTGAAATTGAGGTTGAAGAAAAAATAATTTAATGTGTTTGGTTAAGAATACTTTTAAAATTAAGGTTATAAAATAATTTAAAAATATATATATTAATATTGATGGTTTTAAATTTAAATATTGTAGAATTAATTACTCCTATTACATCATAAAATAAACAATACTTTATATAAAGTATTTTTTATTATTTCATTAAACTATTTGCAATTCCATCATGTATAAATTTCATCCGACAAGAACAATAGTTTTCATGACTTGCAACAAATTCATAAATATAATGTGGTGGTTGGTGCGCACCAACACATTCGATAATTTTTTATTATTTCATTAAAAAGATAAATAATTAAAAAAACACACAATTCTAAACACCACAAAAACCTATTCATAATTACCACCTAATTTCAAAATATAAATCAAAGTGCTAGGTCCACACATATAATCCAAAATCAATTATTTTTTTATATATACAATAAAACTAATTAATTATTAATACCTTTTTATTTTAAAAATTATTTATTTATTCTTTATGTATTTTCTTGGAAATGAATTAAAAAATAAAAAATAATTTTTTATAAATAATACATAAAATAAATTAATTTTTTAAATAAATTTTATATGAGAAATATATCTCTTTTCCAAAACTATCATATTTTTTTTAAAAATAATAATAAGATGTTATCATTATCATACTTATTTAATATAAAAATATCATAAAAAAACAATGATAACAACTAATCTGGAATTTCTGCATTCAAAAGCTTTTTTTTTTTATTATTATTCTGTACTTTCCATGTTTTCTAATCTGCAAGCACCGCAAAAATAAAACAGACTTCCTTCTGCATTCCCGCATTTAAAACGTATATTTATGTGGTATCTATGCCACGCGGATGAACTTCGCGCTAGCTTCGGTGATGCGACGTTGTTTGACAATGGCATCTGTCGCTGTTCTCCAGAGAAGGATCTGAAGCTGGCTGACAGAATATTCTTCCGAGAAAAGTGACCCCCTACAATCCATACACGTGGCATTGAAAACGAAGTTAGTGTTATTATTTAAAATATTTTTTATTTAAAATATATTAAATTAATATTTTTTTAATTTTAAAACAATTATTTTTAATATTAACCTATTAAAATATAAAAAAATATTAATTTTTTAAAAAATATTTTTTTTTATAAATGTTACGATGAGGACGCCCTCAATGCTTATCATAAATGTTACAAGTCTCTGTTGGTTTTATCGTACGTGGCACGTCAACGAAAATGTCCCAGGTTTAAATCTTCCACTCAAAATGTTGACCGTGGAAACAAAAACCACATGCAAAGATGCTCCAGCACACTAATTCTTGACTTTCGAGTAAATTAGATCCTTGTAAAAAGAAAAAAAATAAAAATGAAACGTGTACGTTTATTTCACATCATACACAGCAATGAAATGAGAAAGTGTATTTTTTATTATATTTTAGAATGTGAAAACCGAGTCTTGTTGTTGTTTATTTGGCTGTTTCTTAAAAGATGTGAAAATTATGCACAACTTGAAATAAAGAGATAGTATATCAATGCATAGCAATTTGTACATATGATACTCCGGTATGATAATTAGAGTGTAAATTTTATCCAGGTTAGAACTAAACCAGACGTGGCTCACGCTATATTCGGGATCACGTCTATTTTTATTTTAAAAAAAAATTGATATATAAATGTTGCGGACATGTTTTCCTTCAAAAAAAATTCTATAGCTTAGATAATAGCTCCGATTGATTAAACAACTTAGTTTTATTTTAATCATGTGAAAATAATAATAATAATAATAATAAATAAATAATTGGCCCGATTGGTATTTATATATATATATTAATTTTTATTAAATAATAAATAATAATTGGATGATTGATATTTATATGGATACTTAAAATCCAATTAATAATTTATGGGCATCTAAACTTAACCGATGAGTAACGGGTAGAATATGGACATGGGAAAATCTGACACGTGTGAAATTATTATCATCCATACTCAACGCTTGACTTTAATTTATTTTTATATTAAATTTTATCTACTTTTTACTATTACTCCTCATTTTGTTTTGCTTCCTTTTTGGATTACTCCTTTTTTTTTCTTTCCGAATATCATTCCACAGTGTTTTGTTATTGAAAACCTTACTTCTTAATGTTATCTAACTATTTGTTAGGTTTTTATTGAATTGTTTTTTTTATTCACATGTATCACTCATCTAACTATTTGTTAGGTTTTTTATTAAAAAAAATCAATCTCATCATTTAATATTTAATTTATTAGAAATTGATTTTCATGTTTTTTTTTCTTATTTTTCTTTTTGTGAGATTATCCCAATTCTATACCCATGGTCATTAATATCTCGGTCAACTTAATTGTATGATTTTAAAAAAGACAATGATAGTAAATAGAGTGAATAAAAAATAGCAATAATTAACTATAAAAAATAAGATGTTAATATCATCATCGGGAGAAGATGAAATAAAAGCTTGTTGGAAACTCATCATCATTCTATCATGGGCATTAGTCCACCATCATAAAGAATTCATCAAGAAGGTTTTAACGCCACTGAGAAACACTACATGACGACACCAAAAGAGGTTGTATACAACGTCAAAGCAGTAATTAGGAAAACAAAACAAAAAATATCATGAAATAAGCATTTCATGCGTATGTTTAATCAAATAATTTAATTGACTTGAAAAATAAAATTTATTTGAAAGTTTAAATCTAACAAATAATGACAAATAAGAAAGAACTGGAATAACCTAGGTCATTTTTAAAAATAGTGAAAAACCCTATAGAAAAATTTTAAAAAATAACTGAGCCTCATCTACAATTAAATAAATGTTAAAGAATAAAACTAAAAAAAACACAATGTTAAAAAAAGAAAAAGAAAAAAAAAAAAACCAAACTCGGGCTAGTCTCTCAAACCTGAGTTAATCTCTTAAACTTGTAACCCATTAAATCCTAAACCAATGCTTAATTAAGAAGTTAAATTCTTAGTCAATTCAATTTTGAACAATAAAATAAAAAATATATAAATTTAAAAAATTTTGCCTGGCAAACCCAAGATAATCTCATAAACCTTGAGTGATCTTTTACACTTGTAACCAGTAAAATTTTAAATTCGAGCTCAATAAAAAAAACTTAATTCTTAACAAATTTAATGTTAAATGATGAAATAAAAAAATATTAATTTAAAAAATTTTCATAGTAAAAATAATAGCAATTAAAAGAACAAGTATCAAATCCAAGAGATAAAAAAAAATTGAAGGAGGATGAACTGTAAGAAGAATTCAATTTTAAGAACTACCTCAAATAAAACAAATAACAATTAAAAAAATGGACTAAATTTGACAAATAAAAAACTTGAAGGATGATGAAATTAAAAATAAATATATATTATTTTATTTTTTAAAAATAACAATAAAAAAGTAGATCAGATATGAATGGAAAACAAATTAAATAGCTGCTTAGAAAAATTAAAGAGAGGTACATAAATCGAGGATAATAAAGAATACAAAGAAAAAAAAGACCGCCGATACCAAACCATGCATCTGCTGGCCACACGTGCCACTCAGGTATGGTGAGGCAGCTGAGACAGCTCAAATGTTGTCTCGAAAGCCACTATTTGAACGCCACACGACCCTTTTCATGCTTGCACGTGTGTTGCAAGCTCCAGTCACTTTTGATTTTTAAATAATATTTTTATATCTATTAAAATATTAAATTATCCATCACTCGACTTAAATGTAACTAAAAAACCATAATGAGAATAAAAAAAAAATCCCACGAGTGCTTGTTCAAAAAAGTTTGCTTTTAAGAGTAACTGATTCATTTTTTCTTCAATTTAATCCCTTTTGCCTTTCTTATATTAATTTTGACTTTTAATATTCAATTGATTTTGAATTAACAATCATAATTTATTTCGGTTTACTTTTTATATAATCATTGTAGTCTTGAATAAACATTCTGATATTTTATTGGTGCTTAATTTTGCACGTGTATGTTTTTGTTATCATATCACTGAGAAAAAAATAGTTAAAAAAAGTTGTTAAATCGATTATAGTCCATGATTCAAGTTATAAGTTTGCTGGTTTTAGTAAAAAATACTCATGTCAATCTAATATGGCATTGCTTTAATATTAAAAGACAGATATATTATCTTGAATATTTTTAAAGCCAAACCAAGTTTTTTAACGACCGTCCGGGTTGTTTTTGAAATTATCAAGTCGATTGAGTCACATCAAGATAACTTTTATACAATTTAACTTGAAATCCGGGCCGAGCAAAAGGTTAAGTCGAGAGTTTTTAAAAATGATTTGTTATTTTAATTTTAATAATAATATATAAAAAAATTTCACCCCCTAAATATATATTTTAGGTTTAATAAAAATTTGATTCAACCCAGTATGTAATTTCTAAAAAAATGAAGATATCTTCTGTATCCAAACACATCCCGTATTTTTCATCTCAAATACACAAAAGAAGTACGCATATTTGTAACTTGGAATGGTCATTATTATTAATTTATCTTTCACATCGAAAATCTCATATCTCAAATTTTAAAATTTATACCTAGATACCCACTAGACATATCTTAGAGCTGTTTTTTTTATATATATATAAAAAATCTAATCAATTATATATAATTACTAGCACAAATGGAAGTTCTTTATTTTGATGGAACATCATCGGATTCAAATCCTTTTAAAATTCTTCAATTTATGTTCTAATAGTTATATATTAATATATTTTTAAATAAAAAATATTTTAAAATAAACCACATCCATACTTTCTAATTTACATTAAAAAAAAAACACCGTAAAAGAGTAGCTCAAGCAGTAAAATTATATATAAACGATACTACCGTAGACAAGCTACCAAGGGAAAGGACCCACGATAATCACGTGAGTGTCTCCTCACCGCATCCTCTCTCATGTAATGGACCCCATTCTCATATTGCAATGGACCCCGCCAGCTAATTCAGAGCCTTCCTCTCGAAGCAAGCAATTAGTTACGGTTTGATATTACGGTAACGTTGGTTTTAAGAGTATTTTTTTAAAATAATATATATTTTTTATTTTTTTAAAATTTATTATTAATAATATTATCACATCAAAATAATTTCAAAACATCAAATAATTAATAAAAAAAATTAAAATAAAATAAAATGTGGTTTTCACCGCTAAAATAAACGGGTACGCATATCCACGGGACAGCGGCGCGCATTATATTACGGTTACTACAACTTTGCTTAAAATAATTTTATTTGGAGTGAAAATTTGGAGTCTATATTTGTTTTTTGCCTTTTTAATAAAATCATCATCACTGGAGACAAGCATTTCCTTTTCAAGCCTAATCAGAGCTAGCAATGACTCCTCGAAACCAATCACTGTTGTTTCCCCTCTCTATTTCCTTGCTCCAAGTTAGGTTTCAACTCAACTTCGAATTTTTTGGTCAAATTCTGCCATTTTAAGAGCGAAAAGGGAGAGAATTGGAGTCTTACAGAGAGAAAATCTTGGAGTTGAATTCAGTTTGTTTTGTTTTCTTAGAGAGAGAAAGAGAGCTCTTTGTTTCAGTTTCAGAGAGAGAAGATATTGGAGTAAGTTTTAGAGAGAGAAAGGAGAAATGATTTGATTTTTTTCTGTTTCTTGACGATTAATTTGTAAATATGGCTATGGTGGGTCATGTGCCTGCTGCGAAAACGCAACAAGCGAGTCCATTGAGGTTGGTTGAATTTAGAATGCCAGGAAAGATGGCAAGTGGTAGAGAGGTTGTGGAAGAAACGGTAGCAAGAGTGATTGAAGTGATTGAAGAGAAGATCTTTGTTGCTGTAGGAAAATCTGTGAAAGAATGTAAATCGATGTTATTTTGGGCTTTACAGAATTCAGGAGGCAAAAGAATTTGTATTATTCATGTTCACCAACCGGCGCAAATGATTCCTTTCAGTAAGTTCACAAAGATGAAAAGAAAAAGAATTTGGTGTGTTAACTTTTGTGAATTTGGTTTTTGTTTTTCATTAATTATTGGATAATATTTGTTTTTTTTTAATTGCAGTGGGTACCAAATTTCCGGCCAGTAAGCTGAAAGAACAGGAAGTGAGGGCATACTGGGAAATTGAAAGGCAAGAGATGCTTAAGATGTTAGACGAGTACCTTTTTCTCTGTCGAAAAATGGGGGTAAAACTTCTTTTCTGTTTCTTCTTTTACATATGTTATGTTATTGGATTGCTTTTAAAGCGTGTATCTAAACTGCGGAAATCTATGTTCTAAATACGAAGAAGAAGAAGAAGAAGAAGAAGGAGAGTTTTGAAGAGTTTTATTTAATAAACTTGGAAAAATTGTAGCTCATGTCCTCTTTGGTGAAAAACTAAAGAATTTTGGGGCACATACTCACACAATATTGAGTTTGGCATGATTTCTTTTTCGAATTCATAATTTTTTTTTACATGCATTTTTTAGGTGCGGGCTGAGAAACTATATGTTGAAATGGAGTCTATTGAGAAGGGAATTTTAGAACTCATTTCTCAGCATGGGATCAGGAAGCTTGTTATGGGAGCAGCAGCAGACAAGCGCTATTCCAAGTAAAGCCCTCAAGAACCATCACAAATCACTCAGTTCCTAAAGAGAGTGATTATCTGTTCCGGTTGTATGTGTAGAACTTGTGGGATTGCTTAACTTGATGCTTCACTGTTGCAGGAATATGATGGACATCAAGTCTAAGAAGGCCGTCTCTGTTTGCCTTCAAGCACCTGCTTCTTGTCACATATGGTTTATTTGCAAGGGGCACCTTATCCAAACACGGTATTGTTCAATTGCTTGCGATCTTGGTTCCTAAGTAATTTGTTCTGTATCTAGTAATTGGGATGTGAAAATGGAATACAATAATTTTAAATGAAGAAGCTTCTATTTAGTGAAAAACAAACAGAGAACCTTCTTAAATTTCTTCTTGGCTCTTTGGACCATTGACCACATATTCATGGCCACAAACTAATATTGATTTTTTTTGTTTGTTTGGACTCTTCTAAGTTCTAACAGCTGAAGCATTCTTGTAAAAAGTGTTAATAGATTGGAACAATTTCTTAGTTGTGATGATCTTGGCCATAATGCATGTTCTTGTCAAAGACAGGAAAGGTGCTCTGGATGGAACTGATACAGATGTTAGACCTTCATCACAGCAAAAAAGTCCAAATACTGAAGCTGGACAATCAAATATTATGAGATCACAGTCTATTTTGTTTGGACAGCACCATCATGTAAAACTCACCAATCCAGCTCAAGATTTATTCCGAAAGGTAAGATCTCTGAATGTTAATGGACCTGGGGGGAGATTAACAACTCCGACTTCACCAGATAAAGGGCCTTCAACTCCATCGAGGTCAGATGCAGACGGGAGTTCTGATCAATATGATGCGTTATCAAGGAGTGCTTCCCAAAATTCAGTTCTCTCATCACGTTCTTCCAGTGGAATGGCCAATGTTGCTTTGATTCCACTTTTAGGAATTGAAGGGAGTGAGATTGGGTCAGAGTTAAGCACAGTGCCTCATCAGAAGGTGGATCTTTTCCAGTCATCTCCTCCCAGTGTACTGGTACTTGCATTCATTTAATGAAAATGCACATTTTAAATCATGCAAGATGTCCAAATTCCAAGTGTAGCACTGGCCACCTAAGTTGATGCAATGTCTGAAAGAGTTCCCATGTTTTTCTTCTTTTTTTTCAATTTTTTGAATACTCAGTGATTGATGGATTCATGCAGGATGGAAGTATAGAGGATCCTCTGTATGATCAACTTGAACAAGCAATGGCTGAGGCTGAAAATTCAAGGTTTGAAGCATCTGAAGAGGCGGTCAGGTGTGCAAAAGAAGAAAGGGATGTTGTTGAGGCCATACGCAAGGTATACTTTCGTTCACAAACTACCTTTTCGCCCCATCCTCTTAAAGGAAGATGATTTCATTTTATATGTGAATTATCATGAAAATACATGGATGTTAATTCCTCTAAGTTGAATAAACTGTAGTAGAAAAGTTAATAAACGTTATGGTTTGTGCTGAATAGTCCAAAATGTTTACCAATATTTTGATGATAAGCGGACAGGATAAACTGCACCGTTTCATGACACCATTTCCCATTAGTTTCTTTGTAATTCATCACCGGGCTGCTTGAAATAAAAGTTTCAAGCATGTTTTGTATGAACACATGTGAATAACCAATCATGATTCTTATTCACAGGCCAAAGCATCAGAAAGCTTGTATACAGAGGAGTCAAAACGAAGAACAGTAGTTGAGGAAGAACTTGAAAAGATAAATAAAGAACTTGAAAAGATAAATAAAGAACAGGATGAAGTCATGGGAGAACTTTGCATTGCCCAGGATCACAAATCACTGCTGGAGAAGCAAATTGAAGAGTCTGATGAGATGGTAAAGGAGTTGGAGCGGAAAATCATCTCTGCTGTGGGACTTTTGGAAAATTACAAGAAAGAACGGGATCATTTGCATAAGGGCCGTGACAATGCACTGAAAGAAGCCGAGGAGCTGAGGAGAAATCAAACAGAGGCCTCAAGCACGCACATGCCTCGGTTCTTCTCTGACTTCTCTTTCTCAGAAATTGAGGAGGCAACTCACCACTTTGATCCATCCCGTAAGATTGGGGAAGGGGGGTATGGTAACATTTATAAAGGCGTCTTGCGCCAAACCCAGGTGGCTGTCAAGATGCTGGACTCTAATAGCATGCAAGGTCCTGCTGAATTTCAACAGGAGGTAAGATTCATGTTTTAATTTATTTTTTTCGAAACTGTTAATCTCTGTATATCTTATAGCCACAGGGCATGATGTGGCGTTGATTTTATGCTAATTTATCAACAATAGTACTGTTATTTAGTATGGTTTTCTGGTGCTGGGGACTTGGAGTGGAATTGTAGATGGCTCCTCTCACTCCCTGTGCCTCCCCCTCTCCAACCCAGCTGCTATGCTCTGTTGGGTTTGGTAATAGATTTAGAGTGCATCTGGCATTGTGATCATGCATGACCACAATGCAATTGCCATCGATAGTAGGACCACAATGCAATTGCCATCGATATTAGGACCACAATGCAATTGTCACTTTTGTTGGAAATAGTTCTGCTGTGCTAGCAATTTCTAAACTAGTTAGTATCTTGTTAACAAGTATGCTAGTGTAACTGATCTACCCATTGTATTTGTATAATTGGTCAATTGCTTCAGTTCATTTTGCCATGTGGATAACTTCAGTCAATATTAGTTGGACCATCTGCTGCTGAGCAGTTATATATAGTTCAACAGATTTGGTTTTACTAGATAAAAAATGATTTCAAGGATTTTTGTTATACTTCTCACATCTCTAGTATAATTATTAGCTATGTAAGCCTCTGCCCTGGGTTGGATTAAAAAATAAATCGAAGAAAAAAATGTTCAGCCGAGAAAAGAGTGTTTTAAAGAAGAGAAAAAAAAAAACAATATTGAACGATGAAAATGAAAAAGAAAATAAGCAAAAAAAAAAAGGATGTTAACCTGTGTTAACCCATTAAGCCTGTGACTCGAGTCATTTGACTAGAATCAATAAACTTGGAAAAACCTTGAAGCTTGATTTTCTACTAACCAAATGTTGAAGGATTAAATTGAAAAAAAAAACTCAAAACATACAAAAGGAAAAGAAATAGCAATTATAAGCTTTAGGTTGCTCGGGCCAACCCGTCTAACCTACGGGTTAGGTTATGAGATCAGGATGACCTAACAAAAAGTAAAATGAAGAAAATAATGAAATCTATTTTGTTTTATAAAAAAACCAATGTTGAATGTTGAATCATGAGATGGAAAGGATTAGAAAAATAGCAATTATAAGAAAAAAAGAGACTTGAGCCCAACCGAGTTAACTCGCTAAAGTCACGAGTCAAGTCATGAGATCAGGATAATCCTACAACGAAAGGAAAACAAAGAAAATAACAAAACCCGATTTTTTAAAAAACCAATATCGAATTATGATATGGGACAAAAATAAGTAAAAAAAACGATGCCAACCCTTGTTAGCTTATAAAACCTGTGTCCCGGGCCATTTGATCGGAAGCACTAGATATGAAAAAACCATGAATATCAATTCTCAATAAATTAGATATTGAAAGATAAAATAAAAAAAATCAATAACACAAAAGGGTTCAAAAGAAAAAATTAGTTATTAAAAGGCAAAAAAAAAGGGGCGAACTATCTAGGTTAACCTGTCAAACCCACAAGTCAGGTCATGAGATCGACATAACTTTATAAAAGGAAAAACGAAGAAAACCATGAGGTCTATTTTTTAAAAAACCAACATTGAGTAATGAGACCGATAAAGAAAAAAGCCTAAAAAAATATGGTATCCTATGTTAGCTTATAAAACCTGTGACCCAAATCGTTTGATTGGAGGCACCAAATCTAGAAAAACTATAATTCCTAAATTTTAAAAAATTAAATGTTAAAGGACGAGATTGAAAAAAAAACAATCACAAGAAAATAAAAAATAAAAGAATAAGGATAAAATTTGAAAGAAAAAAAAATGAGGTGGATAGTTTTGGATTGAAGGGCTAAATTGAAAATAAAAATAAATTTCACAAAACAATTAAAAGGAAAAACAAGCAAAAAAATAAGAACTAAATCGATAAAAAAATCAACAAATTGAAAATCTTAATTGAAGGATAAAATTGAAAACAATTGAAAGTCTACAAAAAAGGCAAGAAAAAAAAACATGACCGAATTTAAAAAATTCAAAAATAAAAATTCTAGATTGAATGATGCAATTGTAAAAAAAATAAAGACTTACAAAAGAGCCAAGGGTAAAAATTAACAAATCAAAAGAATGAGGACCGGAACGCAAATGTACTCAACCAAGAGGACTGCTATGCCAGGCGCAAATCTTGAGGGAGGAGATAGAAAAGAAAAAGAAGAAAGAAAGCGTCCCCGACGACAATCCGTCCATCAAAAAGCAACACGCGCTGCCTGGGATGGAAGAGGACGTTGTGAGGAACCCAATGACATGGTTGAAGAAGTTTTTTGGTTGTCGTATGAAGGTGCATGCGCTGTCGAAGCGCAGCGGCCTTTCCCACTTTAACTTTTTTATTTATTTTTTAATCACTTTAAAAGACCAATCTACTCCTCAACTAACCTATTTATAATAAAAAAAACCCACATGAAAACATGAAATTGCCCCCAAATCAAGCTCAAATAAATTATATGATAAAGGTTAATTTTGTGATTTTACTGTATTAAGAATGATGAAAATACGCAAATGCCCTTAAAGCAAGGCTTAATTAGTTCTGATATAAAGGGTAAGGTAGTAATTAAATTGTGTAAAAAAACATGAAATCTCGAAAAAGCCCCGACAACCAAATATCTGAGTGTTTTCTTTCAAGGGTAGTGAATGTTTTTAACTCTTCAGAAAAAAGATAAAAATATGTTTGTATCCCCACTAAAAATGAGAATTACAAATGGATCACATGAATAAGATTATTTTACACCTGAACTTAGTTTTCTGACTTAATGTGAGGAAGGGCAAAAATATCATTTTTTTATTATAATCTACAGTAAATTCTCCCTTGTGCTGCCATCGATATCCCACGCCCTATATTTTTTTGGTAAATCTACAAAGTTTCTGCAGCTGTGCTTTTATTTATAACTTTCTGCACTGCATGACCTCTGTGGTTTTATATCAGGTTAATGTTTTGAGCAAGATGAGACATCCAAATCTTATCACTCTTGTTGGAGCATGTCCAGAAGCGTGGACTCTTATTTACGAGTATCTTCCCAATGGAAGCCTCGAAGACCGACTGAGCTGCAAGGACAACTCTCCGCCTTTGTCTTGGCAAACTCGAATACGCATCGCCACTGAATTATGCTCTGTCCTCATCTTTCTTCACTCTAGTAAACCACACAGCATAGTGCACGGTGACCTTAAGCCTGCTAACATCCTCCTTGATGAAAATTTTGTCACTAAACTAAGTGACTTTGGAATCTGTCGTTTACTGGATCACAAGGAAGGTTCTAGCAACAACACAACAATATGCAGAACTGATCCCAAAGGAACTTTTGTGTATATGGATCCTGAATTTGTTTCCACTGGAGAGCTTTCTCCAAAGTCAGATGTTTATTCATTTGGAATTATTTTGTTAAGATTGTTGACTGCAAGGCAGGCCTTGGGTATAACAAAGGAGGTGCGGTATGCATTAGATAAAGGAAACTTGAAAACCCTCTTGGATCCTTTGGCGGGAGATTGGCCGTTTGTGCAAGCTGAAATGTTGGCTCACATGGCACTAAGGTGTTGTGAGATGAACCGAAAGAACCGGCCAGATCTTGCATCAGAGGTATGGAGGGTACTCGAGCCAATGAAGGCTTCATGTGGAACGTCATCTTTTTCCCAGCTTGGTTCGGAAGAGCATTTCCAACCTCCTTCATATTTTATATGCCCCATTTTCCAAGTAAGTACATCTATTTCTCCTACTTTCTCATGTCTTAGAGTGACTTATCTATACTAACTGGATTTGTATTAGTTTGTCGTTTATATTAGGACTTCTTAAGCATCCCAGTCCACTTTTCATCTCCTACAATACAATAATTAGATGCAACCTTCTGATACATATATTATTCTAGCCTTGTATTCTTCCATGATTTGCTCTCAGTTTCCTTTGCTTCACCAGCAGCTTGCAAAAGGAAAAGGAATTCAATATTTAAGTTCGTGATTATTTTCAACTCCATCATAGAGTAATTTTTCTGTTTAAATAGCTCTCATTTCTGTGTTTACGCACAGGCGCCATTGTATCATGTATGTATGTTGTAGGCCACCTGTGCAATCTATTTTCATCTATAGACCTCTGTGTGCTGCATACCTATTTCTGCGGCTTGTCATTGCCACCATGTAGTAAAATGATGGCTTTCTTGAAGTGCAGGAAGTAATGCGAGATCCACATGTAGCAGCCGATGGTTTTACTTATGAAGCAGAGGCCTTGAAAGGATGGCTAGACAGCGGACATGATACTTCACCTATGACCAACTTTAAGCTGGCACACTGTGATCTTATCCCTAACCGTGCACTTCGCTCGGCAATTCAGGGGCAGCTGTAGCAGCAGTAAACAAGTTCTTAGCACAATAGATTGTATAGTTGTTTCTTGAGAGGTAATAGAAATTTCATTACATTTCTTTTTACCTTTCTTTCGAATCTTGTTTTTGTTCGACTTAGGCATACTACAGTAATCCTGGTGTATAGAAGACAACGGAATGCTTACGTCACATTATGTTATTGATTTTGTACTTTTATATATTTTATTATTGCTTTTATTTGTTTGCTCAGCTTGGATGAATTGCTAAGTTGAACCTTATGACCGCTCATTGCGAAATAATCTCAGGTTATATTTTTTGTTTATAATTAAGACTAGGGATACCTGCCTGGATCTCAATCAGAAACCTCGACTTCCTTTAATCTGAGGCAGTCTCCAGACATTTATCATTAGCAGATAAATTGCTGAACTTTAATTCTTCAAGTAGAAGAATAAGAAAAAAGTTGTCTTGATCTTCGAACGGCGTAAACAATCAATGTCTTGCATGCAACTTTTGAAAGGTTTTGCTCTGCAAAACTGTTACATATAGAAGATTAGTAATCAACAATTAGTCACCTCACCGCCATTCGCCGGGAGTCGGATTAGGCAATGTTAATTTTTTTTAACATCAAGAAGTATTTGAAGTGTGAAATGAAAATTCAATGCTTGCGGGCAATGTTATTTTTTTTTAACATTAAGAAAGTATTTGAAGTATGAAATGAAAATTTAATGCTTGTATTTAATAAAATAAATAAAAAATTCAATGCATGTGTTCAATAAAATAAATCAATAATTATATTTAAATTAACATATTTTATCTTTCAATTATTTAATTCTTCTTGTTTAATTAGATGTTAATATTTTTTAGCTCAAATAATAATTAATATTCTATCAAAATAAAATTTTAACAAAGAAAAAATATATTTCTCCAATCTAAACTTTATTTTTTTTATTAATACCTCTCTTAATGATTTTAACAAAAACATGTCTTTAAATTGCAAGCATGGTTTCTTAAAAAAGAATCCATTTTGGTTTTAAAAGCAAATAATTACATATATTAGAACTTTTCTTGCAAAATAGAACTTGTTGATACTAAAATCGATCTTTTTTGTTACTTAAATATAGCCAACTAAATATGATCAATTAATAACTTTATCTCTTTTTTGCTGTTTTCTGACTAGTTTTCCTTTTTTTTTTTAAATATAGAGACTCAAGATGAATAAAATGAACTTCTTAACTAAAATAAAAAATAAAAAGTAACTATAGAGGAAAAAAAAAGTGAATAAAAATAATTTTTTTGTGCAAAATTGAAATTGGCCATGCAACTTCTTCTTGTTTTACACATTAATTATCTTTTATTGAAATCATTCTCTAAAAAATTATAAGAAATTAATCATTAAAGATTAATTGAAAAAAAGTTTGAGACGAAAATGACTTTATTTCTGATATTGCATAATATTGAAAAGTTAATAATGGATTGTTTGACAGGACGCACAAAGGGCTGGCGTTGTCGCCTAATGAATTTTGAAGATAATGATTTATTTCTGTATCATTACTTGGTAATTGTATGGTTGAAGACAGGCAATTCCTTTTATAAGAAGTTGCAGTTTACTTTAGATTGGCTAGGAAATTGCTTTGAAATTGTCTCTTTGTAAATAGCTAATATTACTCGGAGCTGCCCTGACTTGAATATCAGCTAGAATAACTCTGTTCCTGCAATTTCAGACTTTAGTGATTATTTGGGTGAGAGTTTAATGACAACAAGCGATGCTGAGACTACAGAGGAATCAATGTCACTCGTGATTGATGATACAGTTCATGTTGCAGTTGGAAAGGATGTTGGAGAAAGCAGGTTGACTTTGAAATGGGCAGGGCATCACAGAATTTTTCTAGCAAGAGAATTTGCCTTCTTCATGTTCACCAGCCTGCTGAAGTGATACCCTTGAGTAAGTACATATATTAGTATTGTTTTGTGCATGAATTAGTACATACACCCAATATATTAATATGTTCAGAACATTTTTCTGGTGAAGAGTGATTATTTTGATGCTAACCATCGGATTTTGATCATTCTGATTTTGGTTTAGGGTTTTTGATAATGTGTTTGAGGATTTAAATTTTGTTGGATTTTAAAGCATGGCTTTCGCTTGCAAACTTGGATAAAACCAACCCCTTTGCCACTTGTTTATTTATTATGTGTCTGGGATGCATTTGGTGGGAATTTTCCAGCCAACAGACTTGAACAGGATGAACTGAGGGAGTTCCAAGAACTTGAAAGGAAGATTATGCACAAGATCCTGGACGATTACCTTCTCATTTGTCACCATGCAGCGGTATGTGTGTTCTTTAATAACTCTTCCTTTTTAAGTTTCCAGGCTGTTGAATTTGAATTCCTATTCGAATATTTTGTGGATGCTATCATTTAGGATGGTCATTTTCTGAATTGGGCTGGTTTTGGATCATTTGCTTTTGTCTCTAGTAGTGAAAAACTATTCATTTTCCATGTAATTTTATTGTAAATACTGATTGTCACCGCTCACCAATGCCTATTGCATTGTCAGAAATGACATAATTTTTCTTTGCTTGTGACATTATGAGATCTTTGTTTGACCTTACTCGTTGAAGCACATAAAACTAAATTTTAGTATCTTCCTAAGACAGCCTGAATTCAAAAATTTCTTCCCTAGAAAATTCCCTTCCAAGTGTATCTTTCAAAATGCTGTCAATGTTTCCTAAAAACTGCAAACAAGAACTGTTCACATTAAGAATGATCTTTCAAACCTGATGCATAGAGGCATTCGTGACTTTATTTTGAAGGTCCATGCAGAAAAGCTATACATTGAGGAGGATGATATTGGAAAGGGGATCGTGGAACTCTTGTCCCAGCACGCTATCAAGAAGCTTGTTATGGGTGCAGCTGCCGGCAGATATTATTCAGAGTACAATCCATAACTACACTATCGTACTTCATCAAACTCGGATGTCAATGGATAAAATTTTGTGATGTCCGAATGACTATGGATTTTGGCTGATGTTCTTTGTAGAGCTAACTTTTTATTTTCAGGCATGCTGCCTCAATGGGTTCCGTCATATGAACTATGCCATGTATTTTTAAGCTGAGTAGACCATTGATGAAACCATTGGGAGACTACGCAGAGAATCAGAATGGTCACACTATTAGAGATAAGAAGTTCACAGAAGAATTGGTTTAGAGGCTGAAAAGGGGCCATAGTTCAAATTTGTTCTGGACTTGTTAGGTCTTTCACCAGAGATTCCAGTTCTTGGTTTTTCCAAATTCTATTATGCAGTAATCTGAAATCGCTCACAAAGCTACCTCAAAATTGCAAGGGAATGATGAATCTCTAGTTCAGAAAGGACAAATATGCCAACGGTGTGCACCTCTTTCCTGTCAAATTTTTGCTTGTCTGCAAGGGGCACCTCGTAAACACAGGGTATGTTTTACAAGTATCATGCTAACCTGTTCTAATAGCTCCGGGAGTGCATGGATGTAATGCAGTCCTGGGTGCTAATTTATCAGAGTGAATGTACTTCCAAGTTACTGACACCCAAACAAAACTGTCTTTTGAAGTGTCGAAATGCTGACTGTCAATCTCCCAGCATTTACAACAAGAAACTTTTGTTTATTGCATAAAAATTGAAAGCAATTAAAAGAAATATCCAAAAGAAATGTAAAGATTTGATTCCTGAGAACCCCAACAGCCTCCGCTGCATTTCAATTGTCCCATTTGCAGGTAATTCCATTGCTTTCTTAAATTGAATGCTATTCTCATCTCTTTTCAATTGTCAACAGTTGTTTTTTTCTGAAGTGTATTTTGTTCTCATATACTTTGTTGTTCTCCTGATTAAATCCCATAATGTTTGCAGTAACAATTTTATCTGCTAGTGTTTGCTGGAAGTCATGCAAGATACTCAGGTTGCAGCAGATGGATTTACCTATGAAGCAGAGACTTCGATAGGATGGCTAGAGATACAGCTTGAAAATCTTGATCTCATCCCTAATCGTTCTCTTCGTTCTGCAATTCAAGAGTGGCTGCAGCAGCGTTTTTCATTATTTTATTCAGCTAAGACCATAGCGGCATTGAATATAGTTTCATCTCTTGTCTCAGTCTTTTCCATGCTAGATTGTCAATTCTTAGTTGCAAGGGACTAGCATGTAACTTTTAGTGTCTATTTAAAATTAAATCACATATTGTATTAAATTCAATTAATATTATCAATTTTTATGTTTTGAATAAAATACTAAATCATGAAATTGAATTTAATTATAACCTGTTGAATTGAATTAGTTATCTTAAATGTTTTGCTTTTAATTCAAAAATTATTTTTTTGTTAATGTAAAAATAGAATCCACATAAATTATTTTATGATAAATTATGATGCATGATATGATAAATACAATAAACAATATTAGCATGCATGACATATAAAACATTATAAATAAATAATTATTATTAATGACAACATTATATTATTACTTTTAGTAATAAAGATATTCTCATACCAATTTTCATATAGTTTTCAAACAATAAAACTATTTCACCTACTTTTAAATAAGCTATTCACCATTTATATATATATATATATATATATATATATAATGACTTGGCATGGCTGTGATGCTGAAAGAAAAATAAGTTCCGCGTCTAAGTGGATAAATTCACATAGAATTGCAAGATAAATGATAATCCACTCATATTTCTGGCTCCCATCAGTAATCCTCCAGTTATGTTAAGTCTCTGCTCTCTCATGGCTTAGCACCTAGTGCTATGAGATTTCTCCATCTCGAACATAGAGTAGGAGATCTGGAGCTTTAGTTTGATTGCTGGGTGGAACCATTTGTGCAACTTGTTTTATATGTTACTACTGCCCACTTTCCCCTGCCGCCCATCTTTGCCATGCCCAGTAGGAAATGCTTAACATGTACGACTGAGGAACAATGAACGTCTTGTGATAGAGTGACCTTGGAAATCCACACTAATCGACTATTGCCAATCAATTATTGTAGCCTGTTGCCAAGGAGCCTCGCCAGTAATTATTATAACCCATTGGCGGGATATTGGAGGTAGTTATAATGTCGAGAATCCACTCATGAGAGATCATTATTTGATTTGTAGCCACCTAAGAGTCATTACAGAACCATTTGCATATCAATTTCAAAACACATCCTTTTGTAAATCACTTTATACTATATTCTTGCAAAAATTTCATTCAAAGACATTACATATAAGCAAATCAAATTAAATATATTAAAAAATTTTCTGCTTTTAAAAAATATAATAAAAGAAAAATACACGGCTAAGAAAAAATATTATTTATTTTGTTTAAAAAATAATAGTGTATGAAGATTTATTTATCTCTCTTTTCATGCTTAAACAATCAAAATTTAAAATCTTAGCTTAAACAACCTATCCACGTGTATATATATATATTAAAGTCTCTCTGATATATAATTATGATAATATATTAATCGCAAATTATCTATTCAAATGATCATAACTTCTTCTAGAAAGCTCGGAATTTCATTTCGCTTTTTGGATCGTAAAATATAATATGCTCAATTATATTTTCTTCCATATATTATTCACCTATTAATTCTTTTTTATATAAACCCCATAATCATTGTTAAGCATTGTTGCTAGACAACATGCATGCACATGCTTTATTATTATAAACTACACGAGATATGCTTTTTCTATATATAAAATATGGGTCAAAAACTACTTATATTAAATATAGTTCTTTGGTTAATCTAAAATCTCTATCAAATACCTAAACTAATAACTTTTAATTTTTATACTTAATTGTTAACCTAATATTTTCATACCATTAAACAACCATTACGCACTTTATTCCATAATACAATATTATAATATATTTTCATTATATTTAATCATTCATGCAAATAGATTTAAATCTCCTTAACTTTATGCATTTATAAAAAAAAAAAACCTTAATTAATTTAAAATCTTTCTAAATAAAAAGGATTTATATTTCTTAGCTTGAAATTAAGAAAATATAATGAAACTTCAATCATTGAAGGTAAATCCGCTTCACTCATTTTCTCTGCACCTATTAAAGCAAAAATAACTCTTAAAATTTATTTTCTCTGGATTAACATTTTAAAACCACGGTGAATGAACTCTAGTTCTTATATGGATATAGGATTATATGGGCTTCTTTTTTATATAGTTCAGGATAAAATTATATGGAAATATGGTCCTTATAAGGTGTTACAATTAGTTTTGCTGTCATATTACAATAAAACTTATATTTCGATTTGATTGCAAAAAAACATCCATGTTTAAAAATCAAAACCCTACTGGGGCAAGATCTAAACGGATGTTGATGTAATGGATCATAAAAAGGAAAAACCCTGAAAAAATGATTACCAAACATCATATATTCTGTTTGTGAAATTCAACCATTAATTTAAATAATAATACTCAATTTTTACTTGAATAAATTAATAGGTGGTTATATTTATATAAAAAAAAAATCATAGTTTTCTTTTATTAAAAAACCCAAATAATTATTGATCTCAAATCAATATTTTGAATTTCACAAATATACATCGTGAAGAAAGTTAGATATATAAATAACTGTATAAAATCAAGAAAATCAATAGAGCAATTTAAACTTTGAAAAATATTATAAAACAACCAAATCACACAAAAACCGCACATGAGTATACATGATTGACTGAGGACGAAGAGGGCAACTATAGCATCAGTTTGTGTTTGTTTCGAGTGAGACTGTTGGTTTAAACTTCGATACTCAGGGGAAAATGGTGGGTAAAGACACCATTATTTTTTCCATGAAAGCTAAGTGGGCTTAAAGCCCATTCCATTATCACCTAACAAATTCTCCAAAATACAGGCCCGCCCTGCTGGGTCCACACAAATTAATAAAGCCCGCGTGTGATTCCACCATCACCGATGGTGCACGTGTGAACGAAGAGCTGACCAGCGACCAGACATGTTATGCATGTGAGGGGACCCACTTTCTTAGTTCTAGTGCCGTATGCCTAACGAAAAGTCTTTGTACTGACAGTACTTTCAGATCCGGTGACCATAATACGTGTCCAGATAATATTGGTACACTTCAAACGAAACAAAGAAAAAACATTTTCTTAATATTTACAATGCAATATTTATTTGCCATGCTTACCGGCTTAGATGGACTCGGTCACAGAAGAATAAAAGGAAGGCAATAATTTAATCCCGCCGTCCTATATGTACGGCATATACGTACGTTTTAACCTCTGTAGACAGTCGCCGGTAATCCTTGATCGAAGATTAAAATACAGTCCCACGCGCTTTGCTTTTATCAACGACTTTCGGTAAGTTGGCAAAACCACCAGTGTGGTAGGTCAATGTCTTGTTGTGACGTTTTTAACAAAAGCTATTAAGTCTAGAGAAAAAAACAAAAACAACAGGCCTTCCATTTCTTCCTTGTAAGTCATGAGTTCACATCAAGCTCCTGTAAGCTTATTTCTGGGATTAAATCTTATTTGTGAATCCTTCCATCCAATCAGGAGTATGAATTTAATAACAATGAACAAAGGTTAAGAGGATAATCATTGTTTGATCCCATGATCATTATAGGATGAATTTGTTAGTGATAATAAATAGAATCGAGTGAAGTGAAAACAATAGTTTTTAAATATAGAATTTTTATTTGGGATATAACTCTATTGTTCTTAGTATTTTGTTTTATTAAAGTCCGACATTAATGGTATATAATTATTATTTATTTGAATATTATGATCAAGACATAAAGGCTTGGTTATTTTTATATATCTCTATTTTTAACTTTTTATTTTAATGTTTTTGTTAAAATTATTTAATATATATTTTAACAAATAAAATATATATTTCATAGTAAATTAATCTTTATTATTTCATATATATATATATATATATGGAGTTGACATGAAACTTGATTAAAAAACTAGAATGAAAATTGACTTATTAAAATCTGACTATATGGTAAATTAAGATGTGGCATCATCAACTTGATTAAAATATAATTTAATAAAAAAAATTATTTAAACTTCTTAAAACATAAAATAAAATTATATTTAATTAACTCATGTTAAATCATTTAACTGATTACCGGCTTGTATGACGGGTTTAATAAATTTGCTTACAATAAGCTCCCTCCCGAACCAAACAAGCACTTAAATGTGTTTTTGACAGAAAAAATAAAAAAATAAAAATGAAACCTGCTATTATGGAATTTCAGGGCAGTGATTGACACGGTCTAGGCAACGCGTTTAATCAAACCTACCAACAAAAAGAAAAAACAATAGGTAAACCAGTTCGATAACGGTTGCCACACGGCGTTTTTATCATGTCTCCCTCCTAAAACGACAAGTACAACACATGCTTTGCTTTCTCTCCATTTTCACATTTCCTGCTCCTCTCTCTCTCTTTCTGCTGAAACCCTAAAAAGAAGCTTCAGATTATTTAGTTTGAAATGAATATTTGTAAAAATATGTATGTATTTATAGTTGTTTTAGCTTCAAGCTTTTGTTTTGGATCAGCTAGTGATATAGTGCACCAGGACGACGTCGCTCCAAAGCGGCCTGGCTGTGAAAATAATTTCGTTCTGGTAAAGCTTCGAGGAAAAATTCCTTACTTCACTTTAATTTTTATCTGCAAATCCTCTCTGTTGATTCTGTTTGGATGGTGAGAAAATTGGAGGAGAGGAAAATGAAGCAAATTGTTAACTTTTAGGCAGCTGATTTTTGCGATGAAGTTCAATTTTGATGCGAAGTGGTGGTAACTGCATTAGTTTCGTTTGGATTGACTGAAGTGTTTATAATTTTTATTTTTTATTGTTATGATGACTTATGTTTGGTTGCTTAGCAAAGGAGGGAAAGTTGTACGCAGTTGATCGTTCAATTGATTTTTCAAAAAATGAATAGTAGTTGTAGACTTTGAGAGGATATTCACTTTGTATGATTCCCATTTTTTTCTGTTTGAATATTACGAAATAATTGTTCCAAAAATAATTTGAAAATAAAAAATTAATTTTACATTTATCAGAGTTTTGTTCTGCTCGTTTGAGGATGGCTTATGCTCCTAACCGCTTCTTTATAATCTTTTCTTTTAATTGATGGAATCGTTTGTTATCTAAAAAGAATTAATGTCCATTTAGTTTTTCTTTTACTCATTCAATAGTGAATGAGAAATTAAAAATGATTACTTGCATTTGTAAATGTCGTTTGATTTTACCTGTTATTGAATTTTATTTTATAGGTCAAAGTACCAACTTATATTAATGGCGTGGAAGACATTGAGTATGTTGGTGTTGGTGCTCGTTTTGGCCTCACTTTGGAATCTAAGGAAAAACATGCGAATTTATCTATACTTGCTCTGGCTGACCCTCCTGATTGTTGCAGCAAACCCAGAAATAAGGTTTTTTTTAACTTCTAATCTATTTGTAGAGTTTATCTTGCTCAAATTTTAATTAATTGTTCAAAATAGTGTTCATTTATTCATTTTCTTATAATTTGGACTTTCTCGCTGCCGGGTAGCTTTCAGGGGAGGTGATCTTGGCTCACCGAGGTAACTGTAGCTTCACAGCGAAGGCAAATGTTGCTGAAGATGCTGGTGCTTCAGCTATTCTTATCATAAACAACCGGACAGGTATTTGCTTGTGACATTTTGTCCGTCCTGTGTGTATCAATGCAAAACCCTCTCGATTGACTTGCGTGCCCACATGCTGCCATGCATTAGATCTCTTGGAGCTCAACACTGTAATAACTAATCTGTCTAGCTCTTCATGTTCTGTTTATGTTGATGTATACAAGTGTCACTGATCTCTCTCTCTCAACAGGCATCTATATTCTCATAATTGCTGTTATTCGTGTTATTTGTTCATTTGTGCTACTTCCAAAATGCATTTATTTTCTGCTGCTTTGACCCTGTAGAACTAAAACTCTCAGGAGAAACTCCACTTGTATTCTTATTCACTCAGAAATGTCTCTACAACAAAATCCTTTTTTTATTCAAAAACGTAAAACAAATATTTTTAGAACATGCGAGTGCCACCTAAGTAAATTGCTGTACTTAAAATAGTTATGGCTTCTTTACGAACAAAAGTCAATACTGGTCATGTTTGCATTTTTGGTTTCATGATTTACTCTTGGAACTTTCTTCTGTAGAACTCTTCAAGATGGTTTGTGAAGTCAATGAAACTGATGTGAAGATTGGCATTGCTGCTGTCATGCTCCCACAAGATGCTGGTGCAAGCTTGGAAAAATATTTGACGAGCCGCTCCACAGGTTTGCATTTCTCAATATTCATTCATTCCATTATATCAGTAGCACAGTTGGATATGCCTTCTCATTTCTTCAGATGCAATTGTACATGAATCAGTTGCATCGTTATTAAACCTTAATATGCAAACTTGGCTTTTGTTTGGATGGGGCATTCATTTGTTTGCACTTCCATATGTTCCCTTCCTCAGTTAAAGTGCAGTTATACTCTCCACGACGTCCAGTGGTAGATGTTGCAGAAGTGTTCTTATGGCTCATGGCTGTTGGCACCATTTTATGTGCTTCTTACTGGTCCGCGTGGAGTGCTAGAGAAGCTGCTATAGAGCAGGATAAGCTATTAAAGGTCATTTTGGGCATCTAGACAGATAAATTTTTGCAATTCCTGTCAAGCATAATCCTTGGTGGTTTAGATCCCTGGTTTTTTCAAGTGATAAGCAATGACATTGTGCTTGCAGGATGGTTCGGATGAATTTATAGATATGGATGGTGTTCGCTCTAGTGGTATTGTTAACATCAACACAGCATCTGCAATTCTCTTTGTCGTGATCGCTTCATGTTTCTTGATTATGCTTTACAAGCTTATGTCATACTGGTTTATTGAGGTTCTGGTGGTTCTGTTCTGCATTGGGGGAGTGGAGGTGGGTCAGCTACATTTTGATTCTTAATTCTTTTTTATCGATGTACCTGCCATCTTTATTTATTTTTTTAGACACATAGGCATGCATATGTAAACTTGTATGCAAGGATTCTCGATTTTACTTGGTGTTATCCCCTATTTCTAACTTGCTTAAAAGTTTCAGGTTTTTCTAGAAGTTCCAATCACCCTTTTCTAGATCTACGCTACTCTCCTTTTTAAATCTGCATTTTATTCTGAGATCTTATTGAGGTCTAATCAAATTTTGTCATCACACTAGCTTGCTATCATGATTATTTTTTTACTGGTTTCACATTTCAGTTTATGATTGTCACTGAAAGATAGGTCTAAACTGGTTGCAAAGGTCTCTTTTCATTCTTTATTTTGTTTTTTCATTGTTCAAGCCTGTAATGTACTATATTCTACACTATACATTTTTAAAGGCATTAGTTCTTTGGAACTTGCGTTGTCGGAACACTTTTTAATCCATGTTTAGGACTAGAGGTGATGTATAGTGTTGTTAGAGAAGCAAATTTGATCAAAGGTCTCTAGGATTTCTGATTTGTGAGGCATCAAATTGTAGGAATTAATTAGTTGAAAATGTCCAATTGTGTTAATGAAAGCAATCTATATGGTTCAGTTATTTCAAACTGATGGAAAGCAATTCAATTTTTATCAAAGGGGAACCTTGCCTGATATGCCATGAAAAATTATTTTCCATGATGTTTGTCTTATTTCTTTCTCAATCATCAAATAGACAATTTATTGGTGAAACGTGGGGCAAGTCTAAGTGCCTAAGTTTCCATAAATCTTTCAAGCTTTGCTTGAATTTGTTGATTCAGATTGCATCATTCTGAAGTTTTTTTTACTGTGAATGTTGAACCTTGAAATCTCTTCATGCTTATAGGGCTTGCAAACTTGCTTGGTTGCTATATTATCATGGTATGTGTATTCTTTTCCCTTTCTGCATTTTAATTCTCAACATAATTGTTTTGTGTTGGAATTTTTATCCGTGTGATAAGAATAAAAGGACAAGAAGCATGACTTCTTCAAACATTTATTTATTTTCCTCTACTACCTGATTATGTTGGCACTCTATTGGGATTTTGTCTTGTTAGCTGAGCACCTGCACCCTAGCATTCTTATCATTCGTTACTATGGGTTTGTCTCTTAATTATTTATTACTGGAACTGTATATGAAAAGAAAAATTAAAAGAACTCAGCCAGTCTTGATCTTTCCAGATCTTGGACTATTTTCTTAAGAGCTCATTTTACTGTCCCCTAATAGTTATGCATGTTGGTTCTAGAAAAATGATTATCTGTGTGACAGCCTAACTTGCCACGGTGTTTACTGTTTCTTGATAAAATTAGTCTGAGGACCATCTATAATCATGGATTTATTTTTTAAAAAAATGTGGCAATTGCTTTATGCAACACTAAATGTGGCCAAACAAATGACTTTGGGATTTTTTTTTTTCCAGTACCTATAGTATAAGAATTATGTTATCCTCTTTCAGCAACATTACTTGTATTTTTTGTTAGTTACACTTCCCTTCTTGTCTTTTACTACATTTGTTAAATTCCTTTGTTTTTTCAAAGTTCCCGTGGAACATATAACTGACAGCTAACAATTATAGTTTCAGATGTTTTCAACCTGCTGGAGAATCATTTATTAAAGTTCCCTTCTTTGGAGCTGTCTCATATCTGACTTTGGCAGTCTCTCCTTTCTGCATAGCATTTGCTGTTGTTTGGGCAGTTTTCCGCCGTGTCTCCTTTGCTTGGATTGGTCAAGATATCCTTGTAAGACAATTTTTTTCACTCCCATTCATATTGCTGCAGTTCTCTTCATGCATACATAGTTTGTGAAGTTCCATGCCATAGAACACAACCACTAGGCTGCCTATGGTTTTAAATTGCTATCCTATATGGAAAGCATAATGTTTGTTTCCTCTTCCTTGAATAGATACCACCATCATCAAGCCAATAATCTCCCCACTAATAGCGAGCACAAATAAGTAGAAAAGGTGAATGGGAATATCTTTAATGTCATGTCTAAATTGTACAAACTTGATTACTTTACTAGCAATAATATGGTTTAATGGTAACATTCGGAAGCATGTATAGAATTTGTAACTGAATATCAGATTTTACTAGTGAAGCACTAACATGAGTTAGTTAAAGATGTAACGCTTCCATTATTATGGAAGTATTTGCAATAGAATTAGTTTATTTGTCTTTGTACATTCAAATGTCTAAATTTCTAATTTGTTTTATCTTTTCCTTTTCACCTTCTCCATATCATTGCAAATTGATTGGAAGAGGCCAACTGATATTTCTCCTTTTTTCTTGTATCAATCAGGGTATTGCTCTGATCATTACTGTTCTTCAGATTGTTCGTGTGCCCAATCTCAAGGTGATCAAAAAGTCATTCTATTAGTTTGTTTTCCCACTGCACAGTTCTAGTGCTACCTTATTTGTTTTCATTGATAGCCTTTTAATGTCATCTAGGTTTGGGTCTGTTCCTGTCATATTGTTATTTGTTGTTCTCATCTCCAGAAACATGCTTTTAATCCTTGTTACATCTAACTCCAGCTTAAAACTATAAATTGCACGAGGTCATATTCCATAGGAATGGAATATAACATCTTGGCCAAGTTAAAATTCATGATACAAAGAATTTGATGGCATATAAATCAATAACTAATACAAGTACATTATGCTAGAAGATCTTGATGTACTTGATAAATAGTGGTGAACAAATGCATTTTAACTACCATGATTACATTATTCAATATGCTGATTTTGATGCAGTTTCTTTTCTTTTGGTTTAAAAAATAATAATAATGGTCAGGTTGGAACAGTTCTTCTAAGTTGTGCCTTTTTGTATGACATCTTCTGGGTTTTTGTTTCCAAATGGTGGTTCAAGGAGAGTGTGATGATAGTGGTAAGTTGTGGTGAGGCCTGCTGAATGATCCTGGTAATGAATGTATATATTGATAGAAAATGCAAATCTTCACGTCTTTCCTCTTCTTACAGGTAGCTCGTGGTGATAAGAGTGGAGAGGATGGTATACCAATGCTACTGAAAATCCCACGGATGTTTGATCCTTGGGGTGGGTATAGCATAATTGGGTTTGGTGACATCATCTTACCAGGATTGCTTGTAGCTTTTTCATTGAGGTTTGAATCTTAATCCATATAACTAACTCAGCTGATGACAATGTCCCTTAATTCTCTTGAAAATGCAAGTATTCCATTTCTCCAGAAGTGACTATCATTGTTGTCAGCTTCCTTCTTGTCCTGCCTTTCTGGTTACCTATAGCAGGCCTGAAATTGATAAGATTTCAGAATGGTATAGCCATGATTATGTAGAAACACTCATTCTTTAATTGGAAATTGCCCCTTTCTCTCTCTCTTTTTCCCTCTTAAGTTGTAAGGCCATGAAATTATTGTCAAACAAACCATATTTTGACCAGATGAAAGTGGAATGGGCTATGATGCCAGGCCCGTGAACTATATAAGGCCTATTCTCGTCATAATACTTATGGATGTTTTTACTTTGATATGTTTTGACAGACTGGGATTTGATATGATGTTTTAACTGCTTGTAAGTTGAGTAGTGCTGGTCATTTTGCAGATATGATTGGCTTGCAAAGAAGAATCTTCGAGCCGGATACTTCTTGTGGGCAATGACTGCTTATGGTTTAGGTATGCCAAAAGCTAAAGTGGATGGACCTGGACACATCACTGTGGTTCATAAGATAGCATTTAACATTTTAGTTCATTATGTGTTATTCAAGCATGGAAAGCTGGTAGTTAAAAGCAACTGATAGAAATTATCAATGGGATGCATATATGAGCCATATACAAGTATATTTGACCACCTGTGCAAAAGGATTTTAGGAAATTATAGCATGCATTGAACTCTACTTGTGAGGAGGAGATAAAGAAAGACAACATAAAATTTCCATAGCTGATACACACTCATCCATGTGTTGCACACATTAAACTTGGATCATCACCGCTGCTTAATAAGAGCTGCATCATGCGATGATGAAACATATAGAGGCAGTTGCAAACAGTTTTCATGTTTCAAGAAGTGTGATATAGTTTGGCAACCTTAAATAAAAAAGACAAGATGTTCATATATTTCTGCACTATATGCTACCAGAGATTAAGGCTACAGCAAGAGATCAAGGTCAATATCCAGTTAAGAATTTGTTGGTGTAAATTCTCCTAGGATGGATCATATAGTTTGAAACTAAGCATGGTTTATAGGAAACAAGTTTCTCTGAAGCAATATATAAAAAATGAATGTTGCTTTGTGACTATGACTTTGTGGGTGTTTTATGTTTTTGTAATTAATGACCGCCATCATCACTATCCACATTTTGTTAATGTGCAGGTCTCCTAATAACATACTTGGCTTTGAACATGATGGATGGGCATGGCCAGCCAGCTTTGCTTTACATTGTTCCATTCACCCTTGGTAAGTACTAAGCAGCAGCAACACAACCATTGGGTGAAGCCCATGGGTAATTCCCCTTTAGTGGAGAGGTTTATAGTTTAAAATAAGTTTCTACAGCACCCCGCTCCAAGTGGAGGTCCAGAAATTACCCATATTCCTCTTGGCAAACAATAGTGGCAATTGCTTGCAAGCTTTCACTTGGGCCACGTAAGCATTTCCTTTGCATGCAAAAGTGCACCACCCTGGTTTGAAAATGTATTTAGGCCAGCTGAAGTTGAAGTACCCTAGGCAATTGCCAGCTGAAACTGGAGGACCCTGAGCAGCCGAAATACCATCTCCATGGTACAGGGTGCTTGAGACCATCAAAGCATTTGCTCAAAACTCACCCCTTCCTTGACTAAATCAAGCATTGACATTTATCAATCAAGAATGAGTATTTGAAGTTCAAGGGATAACATGGTGCAAAATGCTTAAATGGTCTAGATCACCAAAAAAAATAACAAATCAAGCAGTGGCCTGTTTCGTATATGAGAATTACAGAAATGGCTAATTCGCATGAGATTAATTCTTTAATCATGGATGCAGGTACGTTTCTGACGCTGGGAAGGCAACGAGGTGATCTCAAAACATTATGGACAATGGGAGAACCTGAAAGGCACTGCCCGCACATCCAATTTCAACCCCCTGGCTCTCAATAATAAAATACAAGCATGTCTAGCTGTTCTGGTTTTAGTTTAGTATACACAAGGAGCTCGTAAATGTTACCTGTATAAGTTTTAGGAGAGCTTGTAATGTTTTTAGCCATTAACCGCCTGGGAACCGAAGTGAGAGTAAAATTGGCTTGACTAATTGCGAAGGATCTTTATCTCCGCTCGGATTAGCAGCTGATCTCGTGCCAATATTGCATAATCGAACTACTTTAGTTCCCAACGCTCTTAAACTTCTCCTTAGTCCAACATATGTCTCCGCCCTGGGAGTCGCTTATTCGAGCATGGACTCTATCCCCCCTGAGTAGCACAACTTGGTGACGCGTAAACTCACCCCCGGCGTAGGAACATGCAAGTCTTGCGATTTGAACGGCATGCAGGATCATTCCTTTTATTTCAGCATGATTTCCACTAGGACACTCGATTCAGCATTTACCGGTTCATATGAGTGTTCCAGAATTAAAAAGTTCAAAGATGAAAGTCATGACCAGAAATTGTTATCATCTATACCCCCCAATCCCACGTTGTGGTTGCTAGTCTACAACCATACAAAAAAAAACTTTTAGAAGGCTCCAGAGCGCACATCAACCTGTGCTCTATGGTCTATCATCTATGCACACCGCAAAAAAGCCTAAAGCAATTAAAACCATCAAAAATGTCATTCTGAGCAGAGGAATTTCTGCCAAATCATTGAACAGGTATAAATATCTCTTCAAGTTCAGGAGTGTGTGTGAGAGAGAGAGAGGACGATTCTCAGCTGGGAAAGATGATCAATATTCCTTGACAAATAACATCACAGGCAGTTTCTTTCCATTAACAGACAGCACAACCACCCCACACCAGATAATAACAATTGAGCAGAGCTGGCTCATGGAACAGCTTTTGCATTTTTATTCCTTCTCTTAGAGTACAAATGTTGCCCCTACAATCAAATTGCCTCCTAAAAAGCACAGGCAATTCTTTCTACTTTTCCTTTTATGAGAAAAAGAATCAAAAAATAAATAGAAAAAAACTTACATGTGAATTCACATCAATGACAATGCAATCCTCTTTTTGTTGCCGTCAATGCTACCTGCATTAGGATCTGGACAAAATTGTTCTAGCCATCGGCCGTCTGAGAGAGAATCCATACTGGAATATTCATTTCTGCCCAGGATCTGGTCCTCCCCATCCAAACAAATCATTTAATTAGTCACAGAGGAACATGATGATCATGGTGGCTATAATGGATTAAGGATCAAGTAATGCTGCTGGCATTGTTTAATAAACATTTTAACAGATAATGCTTTATCCCATCTATCCATTCACAAACTATGGGAGCTCATTATTCAACTGAAACCTTAGGTTCCAGACATCTGCTCAAACATATTGGTTTTTCTGATTTCACATGACAAACTCATGGTGCCCACTAAAAAGTACAAAGTCAAGTGAATTAAGATTTCAAGAATCACATTGTTGCAAGACTTGAACAAATGTCACTGGATAAAACAACCAAGTCAAGACAAGAATTTCCAATTTTCCAATCATGCAGACTAAAATGACAAGATTCTTAAGGAATATAGCAAACACAAAATGGTCCAAACCATGCATGTAATGGGTGGGAGTGGAAATTCACATGGAATACAGTTTGGGTAATACCATTGATTAACAATTTGAATCTCCGATCCCGCAAATCAAATTACAGGAAGAGGAAGAAACCAAATGCTAGCATTAAAGTAGGCAACTACCAACACACAAAGAATAGGACATTCCAGAGAACAAAATCACCACATGCAAGAGAAACTTTAAGTCACAAGGGAAAAGAGGGCATACTTGCATGTCCTTTCAAGGCACCATTGCCATTAACAGATAAATGTGTCAGTCTCCTCTCTTGACCCAAAGATAGAAGCTCCTGCATCCTTTCAGGCCAATCTGAATTTAGTATTCGAGCAAAATCTTCAACCTCCCTGGGGAAAAAAGATATTATGGAATACCAAACCTGAAAGTTCTAATATTCATGTCGAATGCAACAAAATTAGGTCAAGACCATGGTATGGAGGAGAGTGCAAAGAGGGTGTAATATTCTTTCCAATCCACAGTATTATCAACAGGAAATGACCATATGTGAAAGCTCAACTAGTAACATCATGTGGAATATTCAAAAGACTTAAAGGCTGCAATATGTAACCCAGAAGCTTCAAAATATAATACATACAAATAATTTGAATGCCCAAATAATTGCCATGGTAAGTTCTCATTGAACACATATGAATCACACCATCTTACATTTAAACAATGCTATTGAAGGCACGAACAAATACTGCTGGAAATGGTCAGTACGCAGACCACACAAACAAGTAGGTAATCTTTTAACTTCACATCACAATTGGTCAAGTGTAGAAAATGTGGAAAAAAAGGAAAAACTAGCAAACATTATTTACCAAAATAAGAAAAGGGTACCCTGTTTTAAGATTAAATATATATATATACACACAAACACACACATGTGTGTGTGAGCATACAGTTTATAAAATACATTAATAATCCATGTCCATGCTCACCTATCAATTTCTTCTTTTAAAGCTGGATCTATCTCATCATCAATATCAACATCATCAAACTCCACTGTAGGTGCAAAAATTTCACCTGCCGCATCTTGTAACTTTAATTTCTCACTAAGACTGGACTGTAATTCGTGATCCACCTCGGCATTATGGCATAGAGAACTAGCAGCATTCGACTCCTGAGAAATTGTGACAAAAAAGAAGCTTGACTATTGCTGAACCCCCTTACTTTAAAAGATAAGGGATGGGAACAAGGTGGCCCAACCTTTTTAGGCGTTTCAATGGCTTCATTTGAAGGGGCACACTTTTGCAAATCCTTTCTTTTTCTGTTCTTCTTTTTATTCTTGGAAGTTTTAATCCCTTTAGAATCTGAGAAGAAAATTTCTTGCCCCCAGTTAGGCCTTCAAGAGCATATGAAATAGATATATATATATATATATATATATATAAAGACTAAAAGTCACTAAAAACAGACATACAATAATGCGTCAAAGGTATTGTTCTGATCATCTAAGCACACCAAGAAATTTACAACAGCAATTCATTGTTTGAAACTTGAAATGCTTTTATATATGCTTGGTAGTCACTAAATTATTTGCACTATCAGGTAGATTATAATGAATCTTTAACAAAAGTACAATTCCATACACCAATACTGTGCAACAAAAAATCCAGAAATAACTAGAAATTATATGAATAACACAGATGAAGAATCAAGTCCAGGTCCCTTTAAGAATATGATCAACCAAGAAAATTACAGCAATGCCAATCCCATAAAACTCAAATGTTCAATAAGGAGCTGCGTGCATTTCTATCAAGGTGTACCAATACATATATCTTTATTACTTAAGTCCTGCCAAGCTCTCACACTCCTCTTCGCATTTGTTATCATCTAAATCAGACACCACTAACAAAAATGAAACAATCATTGGAGAACATAAAATTTCTTGCCCTGATTTTCTTGAACCTAGAAGTCTCTACTCATTCTATTCCAAATAAGAGTTGAAAGAACAAATTTCTAGATTGAAACATCCATTCTACTTATTTTCTTTTCAAGTAATGCTGTACAAACTACAAACAGATATTTCCTAGTTTTTATACTCTATGATATGGCATTGTCATATTCACTGGCAGGCTTGGGATTAAAACCTCAGCATTTACATCATGAAGATAGAAAATGGTTTAGGAATCAGGAGAAAGACAAGTTACAGTTGAACAACACTTGAGCATACCTCCATCTCCTCCATTGATAAAAGACAAGAGGTCATCAACTGAGCGGTCATCCACATGCTCCTCTTCAGCATCAACATCCTGCAACAAATGGAAGGCCCAACCCAATCACAATCCACAACTAGCAGTTTGATTAGGATTAAGACTGATGAAAGTATCAATACTCAAAGGACAAAGTTTGGACAGAAAAGAAAACCTTTAGTTTCTCTCTCTCTTTTAGCTCTTTCCTCTTCTTTGCATACAACCGATTTAAAAGTCGGATCCGTGGATCATCAGTTGTGTTCTTCAAAGGCTCTAGCTTCTCTTCCTAAATCAGTGGGACCAAAGTTAAAATCACAGCGTGTATGAAAAAGTCATGCTACACACAGTTCTCACAAGTACCAGACACCTCTGTTAGATCATCAGGCAAATGAAATATCTCACGTATCTCCTCAGGGGTTTTCCCTTCAATGATTCGAGCAAGTGCGCGACTAGTAAGATCAACCAAAGGCTTTAACTGGAGGCTGTCAGCAGCAGAAGTCAACTCACAAAGCCTCTTTGTGTCCATTCGAACAAACTTCTCATCAAAAGACTTGCGTTCCTACACAAAAAGAAAAACACAACAGACTAGGGTAAGTTGTGTTACACCTGTGCTATTTCATCTTCTATAACTTTTATGAACTAGCAGCTCCCTGGACATGTAAATGATCGGTTCAAGTTTTCCCATTTAACATGTACTTCTGACATCAACTACTGAGAGCAAGAAACAAATGCAAAGCCAACAAACAGCATATGAGATGCCAGAAATGTGAAGTAACCTTGTTCGAGCGGCCAGCAACTTGATGAAATCTACAGTAATCAAGAATTAGGCTAAGCATGGCAGGACTGACTCGTTGAGGTAGAGATATAGCACAATTCTTAGAGGATCCCATTCCCTTTTGTATTACTTCCTGACATATCATAGGGCAAAACATGGCAACTTCTTGTTCCACTTGCTGAATTGCACCATCCATGGTCTGTATCCAGATATATGATTTCATCATCTGACAACAGATAGCAGCATGGTTTGAGTCTTTTGAATAATTCCTCATTATAACACAGAATAGAGCCCCACAATAAAACAGGGACTTCAAGAAGAAGCTCGAATAAACAAGAGATTGCAGATCAACAATATAAAATCTTCTGTTATAGAAAGGGGTTAGAAAATACACAATGCTTTAACTCTCTTGTTTCTAACTTGAATAATATTAGTTGCAAAAGCTTTAAAAAGCAATGAAATGAGTCGGTATTCACCAATTCAGCTTTGATCATGCAAAATTTACTACCATCGTTCCAAGAATATGTTGCTGCCAAAAGAGAACATACAATTTACATCTACATGGACAGTTAAGGCCTACATTCCACGACTGATAACCAATCAACTCAAACCAATATGCCGTCCTAGCGGAAAGAGATAATTGCACATAAAAAAACAGATATTTTCTCCATAAAATGGCAGAAAACAAGTGCAGATAAAACAAATAAAAGCAGAAATTTAATTAGAATGTTGAAATTCTTTTAAGAAATTAAAAATAATAAGAAAAACAAAAGGAAACAAACCTCAGGTTTAATAACAGCCATATCAACTTCTGACATTTGACAAACAATATCCAAAAGACGTATCACCTTGGCTCGCAGTGCGGGGACGACTATAAAACGCCGCGTTTAAAAGTTTCTAAAAATCTATAAAAACATCCAAGACTCCAGGTCCTCCATCAAATTGGAGAGGGAGAAAGAAACCTTCAAAGAGAAAAAATTTAACCTATCAGCTCTCAATCTCCAAAGACAGTTAAAATAAAATGCAGCAACATAAAACTAAACCCTAAATTAAAGAATAATAAGCTAACGGTTAGTTTATATGCATGTGCATGTAAATTAATGTACCTGAGAGGGGGATGGGAGAGGGGGGGGGAGAGATTTGGCAGTTGGCGGCGAAATCGGAAAGGATAATAGTGCGTGCGTGAGGGAGGGAGGGAGGGAGGGAGGGAGGGAGGGAGAGTGAATGAATTTTAATTTTTAGGTTTTGTGACAGAGAGATGGAGAGAGCGAGATTAGTGAAGAGAAAATTAAGATTGTGACTGCGAAACTTTGCGATTTATCTGAGTGAAAGTTGCGCGCCGTGTCGCCGTCTAAGCGTTCGTGTCCGGTAAAACGTCGCCGCACACACGTTAACCCGTTTTTAGGATTGGTATTTTATGAATAAATAAATAATTTTTTGGGTAAATTAAAAAAAAAAAAATCATACAAGCAGTGCAGTTGAGCTCGGGAGATGGTGAGGATAGCTGATTTTGCTTGAAATTGAAAAAAACATTTATTCTTTCACAAAAAAAAATACTATGATTATTGAAAATTGAAGTCACGGGCATGATTTACTTTGAAATAATATCTCTCTCTCTCTCTCTCTCTCTCTCTCTCTCTCATATATATATATATATATATATATATATATATATATATATATATATCAAATAGTAAAACAATCGCAATTTATTAAGAATTATGGGATGAGAGATTTATTTTTGACACGTATATATAGTTATGTAAAAAAAAGATTTAATTATTAACTGCGAAGGTTGTGTTATTGTGAGGGTTATGAAATAGGATAGGTCACTTCGTATTATGTGTTTGCATAAAAAATAAATAAAATAGAATATCGGTGAAACTCTCAGATTATTAAATTTCTTACAGTATATTTTTTTCATTTAAATCAGTTAAAAAGCTTATATTGTGATTTTTATTTTTTTATATGAGTTTTAGAATTTAGGTCAATAATCATATTTCAGGAATATTTGATTTCGTTATGATTACAATTTAACTTCGACAAGAGTTATATGATTATAAATAATTAACATGGCATTTTTTACAAGATCACCATGCAAAATAATAATATATTAAAATAATTATTAATCTATAACTAATTGAATTATAAAATTAGATCATCCTAGCATTTTATGTAATTATAAAAAAAAATTAAAGAAGCTCAATTATTTAATACAGATCGCAAGACAGTTCATGGTGTACTTGCATAATTTGATTACATCTCTGCTTTTCTATGTACAAAGTTTTTGGCCTGCTTGTAGGGATATAATGGTATTTTTCGTAGGACTCATAGGTTATTTGCAAATTGATTAAGGACAGTTTATATATATACACACACACACACAGAGAGCTGAATTACATGGATACTGTTTGAAGGCAAAAAAGAATTAAAGGCTAAGATGGCTCTTGTGTAATTTCATTTTTTACAGGTAGTATAGTTACTTCATTGTCTTTAAAATTAAGAAGATTAAAAGGTTGAGTCAAGGGGTATTTTACTATTTTTTTCTCATGCTTTTTTGTTATACTTTATTTGGATTTAGAGAAAATTTGTATTTTTATAGATAAAATAAAAAAAGATAAGGTTGCTAACATGTATGAGTGTTAATGAATAAACATCTTTTGTTCCCTTTGAACAATATATTCAGTGTTGTTCAGAAATCAAAATTTCTCAATCGTTGTGTCACCCGAAATGTCTAGTGAAAAAAGAGCTTATTAGGCAATACATTGCTCAAGTCATGATGATTTAGCGGTGATTGACTTTTTTTTCTCCTTTTCTTATCTTTTCTTTCTACTTTTTAAATTTTATATCAAGTCAGTTAAAAATCAAGATTGTCTTTCTTTTTATTATATCTTTCAATTATGATCCTCTTTTTTTCGACTAGTTTTTCTTTATTTTGAATTTTTATAAAAAAAATTAATTTTATCCATTTTAATTTTATTTTAATTTGTTTTCTTAATAAAAACACTGTACTTGTTCTCTTCATTATTTTTTATCGTTATATTGGTTTTTTTTTCCTTTTAATTTTATCACCCAACATTTTATTTCATTTTTTTTAGATCGAGTCTTTATTCGTTTAATTGTTATTTTTTTATACATTTCTTAATTTGTTTTTTTCTTTCGGTTAATCCCTTAACATTTTATTTTACTTGTTTTTTTATCAAATTTTGATTATTGTTCTCTTGATTTTTTTTTGTTCTTTTTCTTAATTTGTTTTTTCTTTTAGCTTTGTCCCTTGATATTTTATCTTGTTTTTTTTATAATCTTGATCCTTATTTTTTTAATTTTTTTTATATCTATATTTTATTTTATTTTTTGATTAAGTTCCTCATTACTTTTTTTTCATTAGTTTTTATATCAAATTTTATCTTTATTGTTTTGATTACTATTTGTTTTATTTTTTATGGTTAAGAATTTTGTTCATGATTTCTTTTTTATTTTTTGCAGGGTCATCTCGGTTTTATGATCACGGTTGCTAGTTTTAAAAATGATCTCAATTTAATGTTTTTTATTTCATCATTCAACATTAAGTTGTTAGACCCTAAACTTTTTATTTTTTTTCCCTTTTCTTTCTCCATTGTTATCCCGAGTTGCAAGCAAGTCAAATTAACATGGGTTTCTTTGGGATTTTTTTCTAGTGTTTTTATTTTTTTTTTATAATTCCATCAATTGGCATCAGGTTGCCAGATCTTGAAATTTCTTATTTTTTATGCCTTGTCTTTTTATAGGGTCATCTCAAGTCACAGATTTATTAGGTTAATCTAATGTAACTTTTTTTTTCCAGTGTTGTATTTATTTATTTATTTAGCTTTGATCTTTTTTTTCAGGTCATTTTTAAAAAAATCTTATCCTAATTTCATGTAGTGGGGGTGTGGGTTGGTGGAGTGAACCAAGATTGACCCAGGGTTTTATCTTTCATGTTTTTTTTTTCCAATTTTATCCTTTGAAAGTAGCTTTATTGGGACTTTAGCTTTTTTTTATTCGTTTTCATTCCTCTAGTGTTATCTCGGATCACAAATTAGTCAAGTTCACTCGGGTTATATTGTCTGAATATTTTTTTATATTAGAAAAAAATTGATTTGTTTTGCTGCATAGAGTTGGCAAAAAAAAAAAAAATAGTATAAGCTAAAAAGAGGTCCTGGTATTCTATATATATATATATATATATATATATATATATAAGGATACATAAACTTGTATTGCATTGATTTTGACTTTGATGATAAATGGGATTGATTTTAAAATTAATAACTGATGAAATATTTATATAATTCGAAATAACAAGCTAGGTAAAAATTCAAAAATAAATAAAAGATGATAATTAAACACCTGCCGGGTGAACGGGCCTCTACTATTTACTTGCTCTAGGACTGTTTCTGAGGTTTGAAAGTGATTTTTACAAAAATTAATTTTTTATTTTTATTTTTATTTTAGATTTATTTTATTTGTATATTGTTTTGATATGTTAATATTAAAAAAAATAAAAAATACAAAAGCATATCATAATGCCAAACAAACTTAATTTTTTAACTCCTTTGAAGTTGTGTTTAAGAATATAATAATGTTTACGGTTTAAAGTGTTTTGTTTAAAAATATATTAAAATAATATATATTGTTTATTTTTTAAAAATTATTTTCACATGAAGCATCAAAATAAAAATAAAAAAAATTAATTTTAAATAAAAAAAATTAAAAATTAAAATAATACGATTTTAACCTTGTCTACTACTAGTCCAAGGTCACCAGGATAACACACACACACATGTATATTAAAAAATGGGTCCATTTCTATTTCAAGGTCCTTTTCTGTTAAATTCATGGGCCAAGTCTAATCCGTTCCTTATTCTTTTCTAGGCCCACTGGTGTCAACTTCAGGCCTTGAGGAGTCCAAGGACTTTGTCAAGGTCCTCTTTTGTTAAATCTTTGGTGACCTGTCGCCTGTTTTTTTAACTGAAGGAGCGGCTACCTTCGTCAAAACGTTTTCTTATAAAAAAGTAGATCCAAGTAGGTGGGCTGGGGCTTTTTTATCTTTTTAATTGAATTTATTTTCAATTAAAAAATAGTTAATTGGACTCTCCTTCATCCTTATCTATAAAAACCCGACCATATACTTACCTTAGAAAATAGTTAAGAACCACACAGCTCATCAAGTAACCCTTCTACTTTACCATATATCTTCACCTTCATAGTTTTCGGGTTTCATGGTCTCCCGAGTCAATAAAATCTTCAGGAATATTAGAAATTCTTTCCTCGGTCTAATCTTCAACTTATTTGACAAATATATCCTCGGTCCACAACATTTGTGGTCTGGGTCCACTTCTCATCATACTTAAAACGAAGCCCTTTATCTTTTTTCTTCTTAATTTAGGTCTCGGTAGGTTTCTGTATGGGTGTAAAAGATTTAGTATAAATCCTAGGCAAAGATTGAGATATATTTCTCACCTGAGTTCATGTCGAGCTACATCTCCATAATCTCTCTGTAATATTCATTTTATCTTCTTACATTATGATCAGTTCATAGGCAACCACTAAATTCCAGGGGTTGAGCATTCTAACCCCAAATTTAATCTCGTCTCTTATGTTGTTGTTGGGTATTATGGAAAATAAAAAATTGATTTGCCTTGTAAACCCAACCAATTAGGTTATCACATTGAATCGCGGAAATTACAGTCGAGTGTATTTGAGTTGAACAAGCTGGTGTTCCTCCTGTGGGTTACTTAGAGCCAAATGAAAGAATAATTTTCTAAACTAAATTCCTAGGTAGATTCGAGGTAACCCGGGCTTCCTGGATCACGTGATTTGCTTAGGAGCATTTTCCCACCTCCTCAACCAATTCTCCTTCCTTATTTATTCACATAGCTAGGGCTTTGAATTTAAATTAGAGATACGGCAGGCGTTAGTTGTGATTCATGGACTGTTATGATCTTTGACCTAATTTTCAATTGAAAACGTGGTCGTTTTCTTGATCTCTTCATTTACTTGTACTGTGTCGTTTTGTTGAGGAGAAATATCATCGTACACGCGTCAGCCAATGAAGAAAAGAGCAACTTCAGTCGCCAACACATGTCATCTTTCCCTAAGCCCATTATTCGTGGTTCCTTCACTCCTTATCTTCTTGTTGACAGGCTCTTCATTACTTCTTCTAGCCCTGCGTTTTCCTCAATCCATCCACCTCACTAGTAGAGCAAGCTCTTCCACTTTCAAAGGAGAAAAACTAGAGTCTTCTACCTCCCTCCTGTTCCAGATGACCAAACTCTATAATTTTATCATATTATCCTTGGAACAATCCTCTTAACAAAAGACTTTAAAAGCAAACGTTCTGGACGACAAAATAGATACTTTTGAACTGGTCTCCTTTACCATCATCGGAAAATGGGAGAATAAGAACATAATTTCTTCTAATCCATGAAGCTTTCCTTATCCAATTTTATTTTTTTTGTCCCTTCCAGTCTCCTTTGCTTTATCGAGTCCCCCTCTGCTAATTCGTCCCATTCTTTTTTTTTTTAAGGAAGGATCCCTTTATAGAACAGGGATAATCAGTGGTCAATTTGGAAACGCTAGATTCTCAGCAGCAATAACACAGAATTCTCAACATGCAATCCCAAAGAGTACAGAAATCTTCAAGTATTGATTAAAACAGTTGATAATCGTCAAATCCTCAAGTTACAAGCAGTCGTTGTTTGAACACCAGCCCCAGCAAACATGAACACGAGCATTACTGGCGAGGTTGGTGGGCGTTGCATCTACCTGACTAATAAGATTTCATTTGCATTTACAGCTCTTAATTTCTCCATTTAATATTGTAGAAAACTACGTGTCAAGGTCTCAAGCTTGTTGCACAACCCACCTACAAGGAGATTTGTTCTCCTAAAGCTAGTTGGACTCCACTCTTCATTGTATCCTTTCCGCCATTTTTTTAAAACTACCATGGTATTTTTAATTGAGTTAATCGAGAGAAAAAGTTCTGCGTATAAGAAAACCTTCCGTAATCGTACCCACACGTGTATCATGATAAAATTTCTTTCTTGTAATTGAATTGATACCCAAAATGATAACATATATAGATAGCAGATTCATTCATCGTTTGAAAAGCATACACCTTTCCCTTCTCGTTTGGATTGTTTATGGTTGTTTTTTGAACCAGGCCATGTTGGATCAAATTCTTAGCACATATAGCATTGTACAAGAAACGGTCTGGGAGTAGTTGATTACATTTTTTGGGCCTAGAATTTTAGCTTCTGCAATAAAACTGGGTAAGAGGTGGAGCCGCTAGATGAGGATCTGGTATCAATATATATTCTGTATTTTGATAGGTGAAAATGATGTTCTGAAGTAATTCGAAGTCAACGTCTACAAGTTTCCGTCCTGAATTTCTATCTGCCTTAATAAATTCCTATCCAAAAAGGCTACTATTAATTAAGAGAAACGGCGCCGATGATAGCCGCTGGTATAATCGTGACTGTCAAAATCAAACCATGCTAGCTGTGGAATTCACAAGCTAATACACATTGCATGCATTAATCGTCACCACACTCTGTATTTTTTTTTTTATTTTTTTTTCTTGAGATATGCCTTAACTGGTAAAGCTTCAACTAGGAAATGTTTTCAAGAACCTTGTTTGTAAGTTCCAAGTTAACCTCTGCCGTCATCAGAGATGCATGATATTGCTCAGCCTTTGTCTTTTCTAAGAAGCAAGGGGTAAGTTGAACTCCAAAATCTCACTTCATGCTCATGGAGTAAGTTACCCGATTCAATATATCTATAATTATTTCTTGTATTCAACCCGTATCTAGCTGGGTTGGATAGTGTAAATGGTCTCTTTTTTATGGTGTTTGAAATTCCAATAGCAATCACTTTTCAGAAAGTTTTTATTTAAATATATATTAAAATAATATTTTTTATTATTTTTTAAAATTTATTTTTAATATCAAAATCATTAAAAAAATTAAAAAAAAAAATTAAAAATTTTTAAACGCAAAAACAACCAGACTCTTCATATACTTATACTTTACCCGATGTTTTTTTTTCTTTCATTATCTCTTTAATCTTTTTTCTTATAATGCCTCACAAAATCAATTTTTGATAAATTAATACAAATGTGATTTAGTAATATGTACTGATTAGGAAATTATTGGTAATTGGTAAGGTATTTATTGAATATGAATCTTTTGATATCTCTTTCATGTCTAGAAATCATTATAATGACATTGACTTATATGCTTATTATTTTTTAAATGGCCTGTACCGGAACCGCTTATCTCGATACACACACATCAACTAACCCAATATGCCATTTATTACGTGGAATCTCGAGGGACATTAATACACTTCTACCTCAACATATTTTTAATTAATAATAATCATTACTATGTATCTACAGTTATAGAGTAAACTTTAATTATAAAGTAAAGTTAAAAATTTAGATTGATTTGGCTATGATTCTTGCAATGCTGGTAATAATTATATATATGAAGAAATATTAAAATTTAGTTAAAAAAAAGTAAATATGGAATAATTAATGTTTTGTAGGGTTTACAGTAATCATATATATTAAAAAAAATACAAAAATAATAATGATAATAAACATGTCAGGTCAAATAAACCCATCACTCACCGAGCACCTGATTCAAGTGAAACTAGATTGGGTTTTTACCCCGTCCACATTAATTATAATCAAATCAGATAAAAATCTGATCCAATTAGGTTGGATAATGCAAAATACCCATTAAATCCGTGTAATTATCATTCGTATTGATATTTTAAGTTGAAAATACTTTGGGAGTTTTACCTAGTGACTTTTAAGTCTTCTATTAAGAGGACTATATGTACCTGTATAATCTTGTTGAGAAATTACTTGTTTTGTGTCAAATATTTTTAAAAAATATTTTTTAATATTTGATTTTTGTAAAATATTTTACTATCAACCTTTAAACTTAGTTGATTTGCTAAAAAAAATTTCAACTTGTAAAATTTTATAAAATATTTTATAAATGATAATCTACTTACAATAACCACCGTTAACAACTTCTTCCTATGTTGCCTCAACTTTCATTATTATCGCAACTATCTCATCAGGTTCTCCTTCATCACCTATTTATTCACCGTCACCATGATCACTTCACTACCATCACTCCTCTTATCATTGTCACATTATCACCATCGTAATCACCTCCTTCTTCACCATCGCTGTGACCACCATCTCCTCCTCCTTTCACGGCTTGTTTTTTACTATTATCGTGACCACCTTATTATCGCTGTCATTTCATCATCATCACCGCTATCATCAATATTATCTAACCACCTTCATACTAAAAAATATTTTACATGTAAAATATTTTATACAAAACACACCGACATTAAATATGTAAAAAAATCAAAATTATAAGTGTGTGTTTGATATGTAGAAGAATTTTGAACGATGCTTTTGTGGTTCAAGATGTTTTTTTAAAATTATGTTTTTTTTAAGTGCATTAAAATAATTTTTTTAATTTTTTTTAACATCACCTTATTAAAATTATAAAAAAAACACTAAGAAAATTTATCAATGTAATATTTTTGAAAGCAAAAAACCTCTTAAAAAAAAATCTAAAAACAGAATTCAGTGCGTGCCGGAGGTATCCCATCACGCCGTGTTCAACAGGCATTTTCTTTTCCTGGAATTACAGGAGAAGCAAAACACTCCATGTCAAACCTTAGTTCCACTACGGATGCAATCACCACTTAATCAATATCATCTGTATATAAAACATATCAAGTGGTTAAACATAAACATCTCTAATTATTTTTTATAGTTAAGAAACGCATCTTACTTCTATATAAATTTTATACAGTAATATCTTGTCATGTATTCCAATATTATAACATAAAACGTGTCATTAATTATTACCAAATACAAATAAATGCAAAAGAAATAAAAATGTTGATATCAATTTGAAAAAAAAATAAGCGAAGTTTTAATGACGAAGAATTTTGAAATATGATTTTTTAACATAAGTTTATTATAAATCATTTTTTGTTATCAAACTACTTGTAAATTAATACCATAAATTAACTTCAATTTAAGATGTATAGTGAATACTTTTTAGTGAGGAAAAAAAATTCTCTTAAAGTATATTAATTTACATTAAGAACCTTCAAGTTTTTTTTATTTAAATTTAAGATAGTATAGAAGTTGAATTATATATTATTTGAACCCCTGTTACTTTTCAATTAAGGCGTTTACCCTAATAAAATCATACATTAAGCAATAGTATTTCTTTAAAAAATGATAGTAATTAAGAATTTAAACTCGATATATATGCATTGAAACAATAAATATATAATATATCCTTTAAAACTTCTATTACTTTTTTATTTTAATTTCAGGATAATTTTTTTCTAAATCTAATTTCAATCAATAAAAAAAATTCAAACACCAACACCAAGTTGAAAAAAGTGCTATAAACATTATATAAAATCTGAGTTAATCATTTTTAATGAATATAAAATTAATAATTTTTCGTGTTTAAACATAATAGAAATTATACAAATAAGAATAATAACTACAGTAACACTACAAAATGATATATAATGCAGTTAAATTATTAAATAACTGATCATGTATGAATAATTAAACTGTCAAAATTATTTTATCTCGATAACGCAGGGCATCCGAGTGATTGAAATAGTAACATCAAGGATTTCTAGCTAGCTAGTAGACAAACAAATCTAAAAAATTAATGGAAAAAAATTGCTAGCGTGTCGGCCTTTGAAGTGTGTCGGCCAATAAAAACACATGATACTGTTAAAACCTTAAAGACTCCAACCACTCCATCTATAATTAATGGAAAAAATTGCTAGTAGGCAACTTGTCTTGCTTATAACAACACTCAACGACCTTAGTTTTAATTACGCCCCGCATTTATTTTTTAGTTGCCAGTAATTAATACCGAGACAGCCAGTGTAGCACCGCATGCTAGACCTCTCTCCAATGTTGCTCCAACTCTGAAAGCCTCTTTTCTTTAACAAAAACACAAAAAAAAAACTTGAATTTTTTTTTACAAAAACGTTTTCCACCCGTAAAAATAAACTGGGCACCAGCAGACGCAAACGTGCTGCTGAGTTTGCTCTTACGAGAGATCATAAATGTTTTGAATATGAGAGGGGCCGTTGAAAAAAGAGAGTCATGAATGCACTGGCTTTAGATATAGCTAGGTAACTGTAGATATGAAACTTGCTTTGGGAATATCTAACCATTAATCCTGGTCACATGTGAATTCTGGCGAATATTATTAGACGAGTTTTTTACATTAATCTTGGCCTGGTAATTGAACATGATTGAGTTGGAACATTAATCTCGGCTTGTCAGCTCAGCAAGACTGAGTGGTTGTTTGGTAGTTTGGCTGCGGGTGAGGTTCACCGGCAGCCACACTACCTAATATCTGGTTAAAGAAAAAGCAGGGTGTTTTGCTGATAGGGCTCACTAATATTTGAGGCTGCACCGCAGGTTTTGAGAAGCAGCACAATGCTGCTTCTCATTCTGTTGATCCAATGCTTCACTGCGCACTGTTCATATGCACAGTTAGTTTTTTTTTTAAAAAAAACTAGTGCGTAAATTTTTTTTTCTTAAAAAACTAGTACAGTTAATTAATTGCACTTGTATTGTTCACGTGAATATATATATATATATATATATATATATATATTTTAAAAAAAATTAGTTTAACGTGAATTAAATTTATTCGTACTGTAATCTCAATTTTATTTCTGATAATATTTTACTTAATTTTATTGCATGCAGGATAAATCATGATAATCTGTAGTTATTGTCGAATGAATTTTATACATAATGAAATTGTTGATTTTTTTAAAAAAATTGTGTTTTACTCGAAAAACTAGTACTTAATATTATTTAATAATACTACATAAATTAGAAGGATATCGCATAATGACGTAGTATTTGTGAAATTTGATCGCAATTTCAATTATGTTATTGCATTAAAAATCATTAGTATTGATATATATATATATATATATATATATATATATATTTTTTTTAATTATTTTATAACCTCAATTTGAAAAGCATTTTTTTAACCAAACACATTAAACTACTTTTTCTTTGATGTCAATTTCAATCACAGTTTTAACGAAACATTTATTTTTTCAAACCAACCTTAACTTAAAATACTTTTTATAAAACAACTTTTTTCAAACCATAACTACAAAAACTATCGCAATACCAAACACACATTGAGTTGAAAAACCAAACCATCGTACGGTAACGTGTGAGAAAAATTTCTTTATGCGTTGGAGAGAATATGGGCTCATTTGTCATAATAAAAAAAGAAAAATGGCAAAACTATTTTTTTCTGATATGGTTGTTTTTGTATTACTTAAGAGGTTTAACTGATTGGACTTTACAACTCAAAGCTGATTTTTAAAGCCATCTTTCTTGATTATATTTAATCTAAATAATATCACCAAACTTAGTTGAAGTTAGGCCACCAGTAAGAAACTAACAATCGATGGAATGGCGTGACGAGACGTGGTTTCAAGTAGAAAAGGAGTCCTTTTCTAGACTCCTTTTCTACTTCTACAATAATAGTTTTTTTTTCTTTCCATTTTAGCATTATAATTAAAAAAAAAGATTTTACCCCCGATCACTTTTAAATAACTAAAAAACCAGTTTTTTTTCCTCACTAATTTTCCAAACCAAGTAACAATTCCAACACTGTAAGACATAGCCTGTTTTAAACTATCATCCTGATTGTTTTTTAAAGTATTTTTAATACTAAAATATATTAAAATAATATTTTTTTATTTTTTAAAAATTATTTTTAAAATCAACAATCAAAATAATTCAAAACATAAAAAAATATTAACTTTTAATAAAAAATAATTAAATTTTTTTAAAACACGTGATACACATTTCCAAACGCTAAACAGCAACAAACCACAAAATGCATCCCAGATAAATGCTTAGTTAAAAGAAGAGAAAAAGAAGAAGGATAAATTAAACAAATCCCAATGAATAATAATAATAAAAAAAAAACACTGTGGACCACTTGAGGTCCACAATGTTTCGTGTTTGATTGACAAAGTTTTTCCATGGCAGTCAGTTACTGAATGTAATATTCATCGACATGTCATGAATTAAAAGGTCAATGTTACGAATTAACTTCTCCCATGTGGCATTTAAAAACCGGCGTGCAGTTGAATGGGTCGAAACATGTACTTTTTAGTTTTTACCACTAGAATAATTGTCGAGCCACCGGGGTTGAGGAGTGGCGAGGGGAGTTGACTAGTTCGGTAGTTGTCTAGCATGGGATTCAATTCTCGTAGGAATAGAAGAGAGAAAATTTCAAGCTGTTAATTTGATAGATAAAAAAGTTTGCTTTTTTTTTTTAATGTATAAAACAATTATTTTAAATTTAAAATCAACATTTAGTTTATTTGAGGAATGGGTCTTTAAAAATTCTCAAAGAGAAATTTACCCTTAAAAAAAGCTCACATCAATCTATTATTTAACTTATTTCGTTAGCTGGACAATTTTTAACTAATATCATGTTTTTCAATATGTTTTGTGAGTATGGTTTGCGGTTGTTTTTTAAAATATTTTTTATAATAAAATATATTAAAATAATATTTTTTATTTTTTAAAAATTATTTTTGAGATCAGTACATTAAAACGATTTAAAATATATAAAAAAATTAATTTTAACAAATTTTTTTTTTATTTTTTGATAACACGGTTTAAATTTTTTAACATAAACATAAAATTGGGATATACTGTGTTTTGAGATTGTGAAAAGTACAGACTATTCTATCAATACTTTTTGTAGCTGTGTTCTTAAGTCAAAGCCTTTAGTTTTTGTGGTAGCCTCTTCTCTTCCATTTTTTATGCAAGCTAGGGAAGTTATAGAAGCAATCAAGCCTTTTTTTTATCAAAACATGTGCATGGTAGTGGAATGCACTAGAGACAGGTAAACAACTTGGACGTCTTAAAGGAGTAGCTAGAAAATAGAAGAAATATACATGCTTCATGTGCCTAAGCACGGATTCAGCATGTCACAGCCTCACTCTTCTCTGAAAAACATTGCAGACATTATTCAATCGTTAACAGTACAGCTCTATGCGAATCCAAAATTCCACACAGCACGGGTTTCCTACTGTATATTCAACAAATCGACACATGCACTTGGGAGTTCGAACCCTCATCGTCATCGAGCACATTTTTTTCACTTCTAGCTGCTGTGGATCATTCATGGGGTAATTTGAAGCAAACCCAGTTTTACGTTTTTGTTTTTTTTTTTATGGGTGCATAAAATCGCGTTTGGACTCGAAAGTCAATTTGCGCAACAGAAGGGAGTTTTTTCTTCTGCTGCTGGTTATCAAAAACAAGATATGGCGTGCAAGTTTTGTTAGCATAGCGCCGCTAGGCCCGCCCTGTTATTGAAGAAATAATTAATAGTGCTTACTTTTGCTGTTAACCATTCTGTACTGTTGAAAAAAAGTTATCCGCGATTGGAGGGAGGCATATGATCATAAGATAGTGTTTGCATTGATTGACAATGCACACAGTTTATTAACGGATTTATTGATAAATTTTATTGATTGAATTTATTTTATTGGTAATTTTATTGGTAAAAATAACATGTTATTATTATTTTTACTTTATTTTAATTTTTTTCTCACGGTAATTCTTTTGGTATATACCGAGAGAATATTTTTGTCGGTAAAATTTCTTGGAAATTTATCGATAGAAATATTCTCTCAATATTTTCATTTGTATTTATCGATTTTCTGGTAGTGGGGATAATGAAGATAAGTACTATATATAAAAAAAAGTTTGACTTGTCTTTAATTTTTCTCCTCTTATATTCTAGATGAATTAACCGTATTTGTAAGAATCTTTTATAAAAAATATATAATTTGTTATTAGCAATAACAACTGGCCGCTAAAATAAAATTAATTAAAAATTTCTTCATGCTAAAAACGAGTAAGTGACATTGCTTGCGTTTTATTTATTTTTCTCATTTAAAAATAATCTTCAATTCGATCCTTAAAATTAACTAGTATTACAAAACTCATGCGTTCTCAGTGTTAGACTTAGTCTTAATAATTTTAATAAGTGTCCTAGTTATTAGGACAGTGTTGTTAGCATTTGATATTTTGTTTTAGTTTTACCTATTCTTAAGCAAGGATCCACATCTTCAGGGTGTTGAAGACGTGAACTTATTTTTAGCTGTTTCTGTTGTTTCTTGTTCTGGCTATTTAAGCCTTAGTCTCATTTGATCAATTAATTGTATTATTCTAAGCATCCTGTGTGAAAGAGTAATATACATCAGTTTTTTATCATTTGGTAGCGGAGCCTAAAAAAGGGGACCTGATTGTGTGGGGGTGTGAGCAAGTATAGAGTGTGTGACAGTGAGATCAAACACAGAGTGTGTGAGGGTGAGAGTGAAAATCACACCGTGAGAGTGCAATCAACACAAAAAATCGGGATGTCAACCACAGACAAATTCGTGCAGCCTTCCATTCCGAGATTTGATGGCCATTACGATTTCTGGGCAATGACAATGGAGAATTTCCTTAGGAGCAAAGAGATGTGGAATCTTGTGGACGAAGGGATTCCAACACTGGCTGTTGGAAATGCAGCAGCAAGTGAGGCACAGAGGAAGAGTGTAGAGGAGATCAAACTCAAAGACTTGAAAGTTAAAAATTTCTTGTTTCAAGCAATTGACAGGGAGATTTTGGAGACAATTCTCGACAAGAGAACATCAAAAGCTATTTGGGACTCAATGAAGCAGAAATATCAAGGGTCCACAAAGGTTAGAAGAGCACAACTTCAAGCTTTGAGGAAGGAATTCGAGTTACTAGCCATGAAAGAAGGAGAGAAAATTGACAGCCTCTTGGGTCGAACTCTAGCCTTGGTTAACAAAATGAAAACAAATGGTGAGGCGATGGAACAAAGCACAGTGGTGGGTAAGATACTTAGATCATTGACTCCAAAATTTAACTATGTTGTTTGTTCAATAGAGGAGTCAAATGATCTAAGTGTCCTGAGTATTGATGAATTACATGGAAGCCTGCTTGTCCATGAACAAAGGATGCAAGGACAACAAATAGAGGAACAGGTGTTGAAAGTCGCATATGATGAGAGATCAACCAGAGGAAGAGGCAGAAACATGTATAGAGGAGGACGAGGTAGAGGACGAGGCAGACAAACATCCAACAAGGCTCGGTTGAATGTTTCAAATGCCATAAATTGGGACACTTTCAATATGAGTGTCCTGATTGGGAAAAAAGGGCTAATTACGCTGAGTTGGATGAAGAAGAAGAACTCCTTTTGATGTCTTACGTTGAACTTCACAATTCGAAGAGAGAGGTCGTATGGTTTCTTGATTCTGGTTGCTCTAACCATATGACAGGAAACAAACAATGGTTTGTGGAACTAGATGAAGAATTCAGTCACTCGGTGAAACTTGGAAACAACCTCAGAATGCCAGTGGAAGGGAAGGGCAACATCAGACTTGAAATAGAAGGTATAACTCAAGTAATATCAGAAGTTTACTATGTTCCTGAATTAAAAAATAATCTGTTGAGCATTGGCCAGTTGCAAGAGAAAAATTTGGCTATTTTGATGCAAAATGGAGAGTGTAGAGTTTATCATCCTAGAAGGGGTTTAATTATGCATACACAGATGACATCAAATAGGATGTTCGTAGTATTGGCAAATATTGTCTTTGCATGCATCATCTACTGTTTAAATGTGAGCAAAGAATCATCTCGGTGATTTATGGCATAAAAGATATGGCCACCTAAGCTTCACAAGTCTGAATTTACTGCAACAAAAGGAACTTGTCCAAGGACTTCCAAAGTTTCAAGTGCCAACCTCTATGTGTACAAGCTGCATAAAAGGAAAACAGCACCGAGAAATTATTCCAAAGAAAAGCAATTGGAGAGCAACACAACAGCTGCAGCTCATACACTCAGACCTTTGCGGACCTATCACTCCGGAATCACATGGCAACAAAAGGTATGTGTTGACCTTCATTGATGACATGAGTAGAAAACTTTGGGTGTATTTCCTGCATGAGAAAAGTGAAACTTTCATAACATTCAAAAGTTTTAAAAATGCTGTGGAAAAAGAATCTGGTCTATCTATTGCTGGGTTAAGAACAGATAGAGGAGGGGAGTTCACCTCCAAAGAATTCACAGAATTTTGCAGAATTGAAGGCATTAAAAGACAATTGACAACAGCTTACACTCCTCAACAAAACGGAGTTGCGGAGCGTAAAAATCGTACTATTCTAAACATGGTACGATGTCTGCTAGAAGAGAAACAGATGCCTGCTCGTTTTTGGCCAGATGCTGTGAAATGGACATGTCATATCCTCAACCGAAGCCCAACCTCTCGCCAGAAAGAATAAAACACCAGAAGAATGCTGGAGTGGAGTCAAGCCTAATGTTGATTATTTCCGAGTGTTCGGATGCATAGGAAATGTGCATGTATCAAATCCACAGAAGCTGAAATTGGATGCCAGGAGTCAAAAGTGTGTGATGCTGGGGTATAGTGAAGAGTCCAAAGGATACAAGATGGTTGATCCCATAACAAAAAAGGTGATAGTTAGTAAAGATGTTGTGTTCGAAGAAGAGCAAAGCTGGGATTGGAGAAAAACAGAAGAAGACAAGAATGATATGCTTGATTGGGGAGAAGTTGATGCAGACATATATGCCTCCAGTGATGAAGAAAATGAAACTGAAGAATCACTAGAAGAAGGAGAATCCAGTCAATCCAATGATGCTGCAATATCTCACGGTAGCATCCCTAGTAATGCTGCAGCACCTGCTCTGCCCGAGAGAAGAGTCACTCGAGCTCCAGCCTATCTTCAAGACTACATAAGAGGGGAAAACTTTGAAGCAGAAGAAGAGGTACAAAGTTTTTCATTGTTTATGGTTTCTGCTGATCCTATTTATTATGAAGAAGCTGCAAAAATGAAACAATGGAGGGATGCAATGGATATGGAGATTGGTGCAATCTTAAAAAAATGAGACCTGGGAGCTTGTTGATGCACCAAAGCAAGCAAAAATAATTGGAGTAAAGTGGGTTTATAAAACCAAGTTAAATGAAAATGGAGAGGTGGACAAATGCAAGGCTCGGCTTGTGGCAAAAGGATATGCACAAGAGAAGGGGGTAGACTACAATGAAGTTTTTGCCCCAGTTGCTGGGTGGGACACAGTCACAAATGATAGCTTTGGCAGCAAGGAATGGATGGACACTTTTTCAACTTGATGTCAAAAGTGCTTTTCTTTATGGCGAGTTGAATGAAGATGTATACATTGCACAACCTCCAGGCTATGAGATTAACGGGGAAGAGAAGAAAGTGTATAAATTGAAGAAAGCACTTTATGGCTTAAAACAGGCGCCAAGAGCATGGTTTAGCAGAATTGAAGGTTATTTTGCTAAGGAGGGATTTGAGAGAAGTAGCTATGAACACACATTGTTCATAAAGAAGGAAGAGAAGAACAGAATTCTAATTGTAAGTTTATACGTCGATGATCTCATTTTTACTAGCAATGATTCAATTATGGTGAGCAAGTTCAAAGAGTCAATGAAAAAGGAATTAAAATGACCGATCTCGGTGAAATGAAGTATTTTCTGGGAGTTGAAATTCGGCAAAGTTCCAAAGGCATTCATATTGGTCAGAAAAAGTATGCAGAAGAAATCTTGAAAAGATTTGGGCTGGAAAATTGTAATGGTGTTAAGAATCCCATGGTTCCAGGAAGCAATAGACTGACAAAACAAGAAGATGGCAAGAAGGCAGATGCAACCTTGTTCAAACAAATAGTGGGGAGTTTAATGTATATCAGTCCACAAGGCCCGACTTGGCTTATAGTGTGTGTCCGATAAGCCGTTTCATGGCCAATCCTATGGAATCTCACATGATGGCGACAAAAAGAATTCTCGGATATATTAGAGCCACTCATCGATCTTGGTGTATTCTACAAAAAGGGATGTGAAGATGAGATGCTAGCTTATACAGATAGTGACTATGCAGGGGACTTGGATGATCAAAAAGCACTTCGGATATGTTTTCATACTAAGTGGAGGAGCGGTGGCTTGGTCATCAAAGAAAAGCCGGTGGTGGTGACACTCTCAACTCTGAAGCGAGAGTTTGTGAGCGTGCATCTTGTGCATGTCAATGTATTTGGCCGCAATGTGATACTTAAACAGATTGGAGGTACCGAAAAGGAAGTGTGTCAAAGTTCTGTGTGATAATTCTTCTACAATAAAACTTGCCAAGAATCCAGTTCTTCATGGTAGGAGTAAGCATATTGACGAAGATTCCATTTTCTGAGGAATCTTACAAAGGATGAAGTAATTGACATAGAGCATTGTGGTACAAATGAGCAGCTGGCTGATATTATGACCAAGCCTCTAAGGCTGGAACTGTTCGAGAAATTCAGAGCTGCACTTGGGGTGAATTCAGCTGAAGAAATAAACTAAACTGCTTCAAGCATGTTCAGTTTAGGGGAGCAATTGTTAGACTTAGTCTTAATAATTTTAATAAGTGTCCTAGTTATTAGGACAGTGTTGTTAGCATTTGATATTTTGTTTTAGTTTTACCTATTCTTAAGCAAGGATCCACATCTTCAGGGTGTTGAAGACGTGAACTTATTTTTAGCTGTTTCTGTTGTTTCTTGTTCTGGCTATTTAAGCCTTAGTCTCATTTGATCAATTAATTGTATTATTCTAAGCATCCTGTGTGAAAGAGTAATATACATCAGTTTTTTATCACTCAGGTCATTCGAGGCTGAGTATAAAATAATGGATCAGAAGTTGGTGAATTGTATGCTAACTCGAAGAGGTTCAAGAATGCCACTAAACCTCGTGCTAAGGAAATATTATAATTTTTTAATTGTTTATCATGAAATTAGACGAGGGACGAGAAATTTTTGAGAATTCATTGACATTTTAATGTTTCCATTGTTTTCTTTTTGAATTTTTCATCGTTATATATATACACACGCACACGTTTTTTCATGATCTAGAGGCATTTAACAGTCTTGGATGATGGAATGCCCTGTTATAAATAATATAAAATAAAAGATTAATAATCATCTAATAATTGGTCTAGTATTAAGAGTTTGGAACTAATAGATTTGTTTTCTTTGTGATTTCAGGTTCGAGTCATGTGGTTGCTAATATGATAGCCACTGAAGACTTACATGGTCGTTAACTTCAGAAACCGTAGGATTAGTCGAGGTACGCGCGCAAACCGACCGGAACACATACATTAATAAAAAATAAAATAAAATAAAATAAAAGATTAATAACTCAAGTAAATAAAATAAAAAGTCAAGCAAAACAAAATCAAACAAGAAAATTACTCTTCTTGTATACCTTTTTTTTTTAATAATTGTTTCAGTATATTCATGATCCAATAAACTTCACTATAAAAAACCTCGAAAGAGAAAAATAGGCCACCAACATTTGCCAAAAAAAACATCTTTCTCGCTTCTATCAGACTTGAATTAAAAAAAAGAGAGCAGAATGGAAAGTAAAAAAATAGCACTACTATTTGTTTATTTATTTTTAAAATAATGGAGAAGTAAATCACCCTTCCTTAAAGTCAAGGTGAAACTTCTCTGCCGCCTGAAGCTATTTTCCACGGCCGCTGGTAGCTGCAACTGCCCTGTCAATAAACGAAAATATTCAAATCGGGGTTTTAAAAAAGAATCCGGGGAGCTGTATACGAAAATATCCATCAATTTATTTTTTTTCGGGTCCTTAAAAGCGATCCTTTTCATAAATTTAATAACGTAAAACTTGGTCACTGTTTTGATAAAGAAAAAATAAAGATGGTAGGGACTTAAACTACACCTGAAAATGTAAAAATTTACAAAAAGACTATTATAAAAATAAATTTATTTTATATATTTTTTCTTTTTAATAAAATAAATTTATCTCTTATATTTTGAGACACTAATAAAATATAATCTAATTTTTTTATATTAAAATATATTCTTTATAAGAAAAAAAAAGTATTAACTAGCGTAGTTTAGAAGCTAGAAATTAACCGTGGTTATTAATATGATAATCACTTGAAATTTATATTATTGTTAATTTTAGAATAGTTTAGTTGAGATAAGTGTAATTTAAATAATAATAAAAAAAAAATTAAAGGATGTGAAATGAAAATTTTAAACATTTTAGACATGCTAGTGATGTAATATAGAGATATTTTAAAAACACGTAGCGTACTATCATATCACCACACAGTTTTTTAATTTTTCACAAGCACAACGAATAAATGCACTTGTACCAGACAGACAAGTTATAAAAGAAAAACTCCTCCAGGCCTAGTTTTGTAATTTCACACGCCAACGCTCTCATTTAAAACGGGACTTCCCTCTCCTACTTCAGCTTCATGACTCTGCAAAAACAGAGGAAAGGAGAGAAGTTACGCTGAGAGAGAGGTGCTTAAAAACACTTGAGTTTAGAGCGAGCATTTACCATGTCGCCAACGAAACCGGCAAAAAAATTTCCGTCGATAACGGCCTGTAACGGCACGACGCACCAATCTATAGCAGCGGATCTTGATGGCACACTCCTTGTGTCGAGTAGCTCGTTTCCATACTTCATGCTTGTTGCTGTTGAAGCTGGAAGCCTCTTTCGTGGTCTTGTTTTACTTCTTTCACTGCCTATCGTCATCTTGTCTTACCTCTTCATATCTGAAGCCTTGGGGATACAAATATTGATCTTCGTTTCTATGTCTGGGCTCAAGATCCGTGATATTGAACTTGTTTCACGCGCTGTATTGCCTAGGTAATTTTAATTTAAATTGCTTAATATCTGGCTTTAATTGAATTAGCTAATTGCTGTTCAATACTAAATCTTTTTACTACTTCTGGAGTCACTTCATCTCAATATATACTTTATTCATAAATTTGTTAACAATTTCACTGATAAAAAAAAATCAAGTGAGCTTGACAAGGATTTTGAAGCCTTTTTGGTGAAGAAAAATACATAGGTGAACAAACTAGTCAACGGCTATATAAATTCTGTGGTCAGTGGTGCTCCCGTACAGTAATAACTCCCTTTGATCCTGGCTTAATAACCTTCCCTTGCTATTCATGTGAATGGACTTCGCATTTTCTTGCGGGTCGAGTCAGCTTTTAATGAAATTATGTTTAGATTAACAATATTTGGGTTTTGGGAGTAGTTTTATCATTAATGCTAATTAACTTATTAACTGAGTTTATTGTCGTGGTAGGTTTTATGCTGCAGATGTTAGATCGGAGAGTTTTGAGGTGTTTGATAGGTGCAAGAGAAAGGTGGTGGTGACAGCAAATCCAACTATAATGGTTGAGCCTTTTGTGAAGGATTTTCTCGGTGGAGATAAGGTTTTGGGCACGGAGATTGAAGTGAACCCGAAGACCAAGAGGGCTACAGGATTTGTTAAGAAGCCTGGTGTTCTGGTGGGCAAGTGGAAAAAATTGGCTGTTTTAAAGGAGTTTGGAGAGGAAGCACCGGATCTTGGTATTGGTGACCGCAAGACTGATCATGATTTCATGTCCATTTGCAAGGTTTGTGCTTTAATTATCTTACCTCTCCAAATTTAATAATACCATAATTCTGCAAGTCGAATACATGGCACAGGGAACTTTATCCACTTAAAACATTTCTGCATTCGTCGTATAAAAAAAATGATGACCTTTTTGCCAATAAACTAATCACATGATATAGAAGAAGGTCAATTGTCATAATCATCCTAGTATTTATCTGGCAAGTAACCAAACCATGCAAGTAAGGCCTAATTATCATTAAGCATCTCTCTCATGATGGTATCGCACTTGTGCGAAGCATGACAGAGGAGATTGGTGTGCCTGTAGGTGTTTCTCTAATGAGATGATGTTACAATCTTTTTCATTTTTATTAAAGCATGACTTACTATTTGCTGTATTAAAATCATTCATACATGTTTGTGTTATTTGTAATTTCTTTTGCTGCCATTTTAGAATCTTGTTTCTTTGATAAAGATGTAAGTGGTAAATGGCTAAGTAAATCAGGAAAACATGGCAAAGTCAATTGTCTCCTTGAGCTAAATGTCGGGAGTAAAAAGGTAAAGGTAGTCTTGAAAATAAATAAAAACAATTGATAAGATTTGCCGAGGGCTGGCTGGAGTCTTAAATTCACGGGACCCGCAATCTTAACAATCCACCTACCTCCCGGCGTACGGCAGCCAGCTAAACGATTAGGTGGTCCACTACAAGCATTTAGCTTTCTTATTAAAATCGGGCCAACAGCAGCTGATATAGTTGAAGAGTATTTGGGCTTGATATTTAGTGGGCCCATCTTCAATCGCCTCTAGACCCTACAATTGGTTCTGTTTTCTGAGCAGTTTGTTCTTGCTCTTTGCTGCTGGCCCAATCTTAAAGTTCGTATAAAATCCGATATGGTATTTTTTTTTAAAGGGTATCGGTGATAATTTTTTTCTCTTTCAATTACGAGTAGACTTGAAATTTAAAGCCTCACTCTTTCTTGTCTCATAGGAGAGTGCAGGGAGATAACTGGGTAGCCAGAAGCAATGAATAAGTACAAACTACCTGGGAAATAGAGAAATTTTAAGCTATCGGCTATAATTTCAATCCGTTCATGTAAATATAGCGATATAAAATTTACATCGAACTACAACTAAAATATGTTTTTAATAGTAATGATATCTCTATATATATTATCGTTATTGCTGCTATTTGGTTTCTGACACATATTTACGAAACACACACAAGTGATATATATATTTAGGAAATGAGTATTTTCATCTGGTGCTTCCTAACTTGTGATATACAGGAGGGCTACATGGTGCATCGCAGCAAATCAGCGACTCCACTACCGCGGGATCGTCTCAAAAATCGTATCATCTTCCATGATGGCCGTCTTGTTCAACGTCCAGACCCACTCAATGCCTTGATCACTTACATTTGGTTGCCGTTTGGATTCATCCTCTCCATCATTCGCGTCTACTTCAACCTCCCACTCCCAGAACGCATCGTACGGTACACATACGAAATGCTTGGCATTCACCTGGTCATTCGTGGGACCCCACCTCCTGCCCCATCACCTGGGACCCCTGGAAATCTCTATGTTTGCAATCACCGTACAGCCCTGGATCCAATTATCATAGCCATAGCACTTGGACGCAAAGTCTCGTGTGTTACGTACAGCGTAAGCCGTCTCTCGAGGTTTCTTTCACCAATCCCAGCCATCGCTTTGACTCGTGATCGCGCGGCTGATGCTGCAAGAATATCATCCATACTTCAAAAGGGTGATCTAGTGGTGTGTCCGGAGGGAACCACTTGTCGTGAGGAGTTCTTGCTGCGATTTAGTGCGTTGTTTGCAGAGTTGAGTGATAGGATTGTGCCCGTAGCAGTCAATTGTAAACAAAACATGTTTTATGGCACGACCGTGCGTGGTGTCAAGTTCTGGGATCCTTATTTTTTCTTCATGAACCCGAGGCCAACTTACGAAGTGACATTCCTTGATCGCTTGCCAGAGGAAATGACGGTCAAGGCTGGTGGCAAATCTTCGATCGAGGTGGCAAACTATGTGCAGAAAGTGTTGGGTGAAGTGTTAGGATTCGAGAGCACTGGGTTGACCAGGAAGGACAAGTACCTGTTGCTTGGTGGGAATGATGGTAAGGTCGAGTCAATGCACAATGCCAAAAAATAAAAGGCTGGTTCGTGATTTAACAAGGGAACCCTGGTTAATGGAGGAGTTGATTGGAGGGCTCTTAGCGATCTGGTGTTTTCAAGTCATTGTTTGAGGAAGAATTGTGTCATGCGATATAAAGTTGTTTTGAACGTGTATCTATTTCGAAGTTTAAAATTGAAGAATTTAGGTTGTCAAGAATTGCTTATTGGTCAAATATTACTGATATTAATATTATTATCGTTTTGAATGTTATTTCGGGTTTTTTACTGGTACGAAAATCTTTGACATGCATCGTCTCATTTCGGTGTTCTATTTCAGAAAATTATAATATATAAAATAATATACTTAAAATATTTATTATCGATGAATCTCATATCTCTGCTCATATATAACACCTAGTTATTTAAGCAAGTAATTATTTGCCAAATATATCGTTGATAAATCAACACATGTTTTTGAAAAAAATAATAAAAACAAAATACATAATATAAATATATTGGTAAATTACTTATGGTCACTTAAAAAACTGTTAATAATAAATCTACATTACTTAACTCATAATAATTAGTTATAATGATTTTGTCACGGAACAAAAACACTGAGGTCAGTTTTGAAGGAGCCCAAAAGAGAATGAAACCTGAATGATATGTGGGCCACAATTCAAACAGAGTCCACTGGAGCTCCGCCAACCACAACTAGCCGAGCACCGTTCCAAAAAGATGATCGCGCCGGAGGACAGCTGGCCCTTGGGAATTCATTTTCTAATGCAAGAAAAAGATGTTAAAAAAAGGCAGCCTATTAAATATGAAAATAATTTGGAAGAAATAGATCTTTTATAATATATAATGTGGTTGAGAATTTGTTAAATCTGATGCCTTAGCGAAGATTCCCCTCGTCACATCAGCATAATTTAAATATTTTCCACGTGTCAAAATTATGAAATACCACGTCCTTGTAAATCATTTGCATTCCCTAATTTCCAATAATAAAAACATCATCATCTCCATTTTTGGTAACTTTTCCGGTGATCGAGGAACTTTTGCGATGGAGAAATAGCGGCCCACACGCATTTCTTGATTTTTTTTTCAGTTGGAAATTATTTTTATAAAAAATTATTTTAAAATTTTTTATATTGATTTAATATGTTAATATTAAAAATAAATTTTAAAAAATAAAAAAATATCATTTAATATATTTTAAAGAAGTTCATATTTTTCCATTTAATTTTCCAAAATCACCATACTACCATCCCTTATTTACAAACTCTAGCCAGAAAAATCCACATCCATTTCCACTTGCATGGAGGGGTATCTAAATAATTCTGGCAGTTTCCATTGGGAACCTCTCCTTCACGAGGATGACATGACACGTGTCAATCTCTCCACCCTCATTTCCGTGCATATACACCACTGAGATTTTTCCCGCTTTTGAAAAATAAATAAATAAATAACCGCCGAGAAAATCTTCAATCTCGTTATCCTCTCTGGACTCAAAGACCAGAGCTTGGCAAGAAGAAACTAAAATACGGTGTCTTATTTCGAAATTCAACCTTCCATCTTTGTGCTCTCGAATGCTATAGTTCTCTGCTAGCTCCTGTCAGTTAGTTAAAGGTTTTTGAGCAATGGCTATCGGTGGCTTCATTTCGAACCGGAATTTCGGTTCTTTTATAGGCTCAGGTGGGCTTTCTTTCTTTCTTTCTTAACTTAAACCTCTGTTAGTTTATTTTTCATTTTTTGAACTTATCTTCACTTTTATCTGTTCAATTTTTTTTTTGTGTTTGTCGCGTGAGGAGTTTGGAACTGCATTTTTTTAGTATATTTTTGCAAGCTTTAATTTCCTGCTATGAAATGTGATGCCTTTATTTTACTGTTTTAGAATTTTGTAACTGAATTTTTTTCTGGGATTTGAATTCTAATTTGAAGCGGAGAAGGCTGTGTAAAATTATTGAAAGAAATCTCTACGTCATACATTTACATGTGTGCATGTGTAATCAGCTTGAAATCAAGTTGCATGCAATTAGTTATTGATTTTTTTCTGCATATTTATTATTGATCAGTGATGAATTTTGTCTATATGTTTGGATTTACAACTAAATTATGTGAAGTTTTTAGAATACTTATCAATGCAACATTTCCTTTTTTCAGAATTTTTTGTGCATGCAACTCTGTCTCAGCTAGTTTAATCGATTTGTTTTTGGTTACAAGCTTGTTTAGTTTATTTAAGATAATGAAAATTAGAAATTAAAGATTGTCTTGGCTTTGTGTAGTGACTTCTATCTAACAGCTTTTGAAACATATTTTCTGAATTATTTTATAATTAAAGCAGCTTTTATTGGTCAAGTTTAAATTGATTCTGTTTATTTATTCATTAGTAGCTTTGGAAAATCCGCCGCATCAGATTAGGTCCGGTCCTCTGACAGGACCGATCAGATTGTGACACATCAACTATAATGGCGGGTCCAATATGATATGCGCTGTGTAATGGATTCTTGCGGGGCCTCATTGTTTTAGAAGAACAATTTTAGATTTTTATTTGTTTTTTTCATTTTCTTTTGAGGAATACTTGAACTTGAGTCTAGCAAGGAATTGAGAATATAGCATGCTAATTGAATTATAACTCATAAGCTTAGATAAACAATTGATTCAAACTATTTAGTGCTTGCTGAGTTGGTTAGTTGCCCATTTTTCCTTTACCTTATGGCACCATCTGCTGCTTTTGTTTTCTTCAACGTTAAATTATGCATATATAGCTGAAACTTTATGCTAAATGCTGCTTGATCAAAATTCTTTTAAATTCTATCTGTATTGATATGGTTTTCAAGGGGAACCAGTTTCATTGAGTTTCTGATATTGTCAGGCAAAGTTTGCCCAACAGGAAGAGCCATTTCACGTCATAGGGGAGAGCGATCAGGCATTGCTTCTGCACGTTATGCACAGGGCAGCATCTTCTACGAAAACTTACATTGCCAAATGGCTAATGGTTTCACTTCTGGATCCTCATGCTCCTCATTTCTTCAAGTTGCTGGTCATTTAGATGAAAAACTTTTGAAACCATTAGCCACTTATCCCCAGCAAAGAAGAGGAAGATGCAAGTGTTGTCTCTCTGCGGATCCCTCACTAGGCAGTTGGCTTCGACCAAACAAGGGGAAATGCCAGCATTTCAATCATGTCAAGGCGATTAGAACCCGTACTTATTATAAATCCGAGGAGTATGACATAACAGAACCGGCAGCTGTGGACTCCATGAAGGCAGCAGAGGGGTCAAGTGAGGTTGTTTTAGCATCTTCTTGGTGGGAACAGGTTCCAAAGAGATGGGTGATTGTACTACTCTGTTTTACGGCATTTCTCCTATGCAACATGGACCGAGTGAGCACTTCTTTTAGGTTTTCCTTTCTTTTTTCATGTCACAGAGGTCTAAAGTTTCTTGATCAAGTAAACATGTTTCATATTCCGTGTGTCAGAGATAAAACCTTCAGGAAGTTAGGTACTTTAATTTTCAAGTAGCTTAACATTCATTTTAGTCGCAAGGTGCCTCAAGCTGCCCTGAGCAATTCAAAGTATTACTGAACTACTTTTGAATTGACACTTAGTTGAGCTATACAAGTTATTTATTGTACTTTGAACCTGTCATCTGAACGTGCTACTTTATTCAAATGCTAATTGTAGGTTAACATGAGCATTGCCATACTTCCCATGTCACAAGAGTTCAACTGGAACAGTGCCACGGTTGGTTTAATTCAGTCCTCATTTTTCTGGGGCTATCTACTGACTCAGGTATGCTCTGGAGAACAAGACTATGTAAGAGATACATGAAAAATGACTATGTTTTTATTGCATTAGCATGCACTCGTGGTTATAATTGATCTGCACTTGTTTCAAAGTATGCTTATGTTTTCCCATCTCAAGAACCAGTAACTGGAAAAAAATTCTCCCAGTTCATTATCTAACCTTAACACTTCATTTTTGTGGCACATAGATTGTTGGAGGCATATGGGCAGATAGAATTGGTGGAAAGGTAGTTTTGGGTTTTGGAGTAGTTTGGTGGTCGATAGCTACAATACTGACGCCTATTGCGGCAAGAATTGGGCTTCCTTTTTTGCTTATCACGCGTGCTTTCATGGGGATTGGAGAGGTTGGTTTATTTGTATTTTTTTTTCCATAATTCTAATATTTATAAGCATTTTGATACTGCAAAAAGAAGAAAATCGCAATTAGATGAATGATTTTAATCTCGGTATCCATTATGAAATTTCAATCATGTTTTCACCGCTTTCCTTTTCTGTGATTGCAATATTGTCTTAAGCTAATATCGTGTGATACTTTATCTGTTAATTATTTTTTGGTTCTTAAAAAAGAAAAGGAAATGGGAATTCTCTTAATTTGATTTGCTTTGAATCAACTCATTTGCATTCAAAAGGGTGATGTTAGCTTTTTGGCAAGCAGATAGAGGATTTTCATCTTATGATTTGCTTTGTTGTACAGGGTGTCGCTATGCCTGCCATGAATAACATTCTTTCCAAGTGGATTCCGGTGTCTGAGAGAAGCAGATCACTTGCCCTAGTATATAGTGGGATGTATCTTGGCTCTGTCACAGGATTGGCTGTCTCTCCCGTGCTAATCCATAAATTTGGGTGGGCATCTGTCTTCTACTCATTTGGCTCCCTTGGAAGTATCTGGTTTGCATTATGGATAAAAAAGGCAAGTATATGCTTCTTTAAGCTTTTTTTTTTCAGTAAATTCTAATTCTATGTATGGTTCATAGAAGTCACTAGACAAAATATGAAGAATTAACGACACTAACTGACAATTATATGCTTACACTTTATGGTGGTGCAATATCCAGTAGAACAATTTTGTCTGACTTGACTGAATGGTCTTTCACATTAGGCCAAAATAACCCATTACCGCCTTATGATGTGATGTTGATTCTATGAAATGGAATAAGAAACCATCTATTTCTGCTACCCCATATTTATAATCATTTCACTGGTGATAGTATGCAACCTGAAACTTTATGAGAGGGGGCTTGACTGGTGATAGCACATATTGAAATATGAAAACAATGGTGTATGTAGAACTTCTTATAGCAGTGGCACTGCATGGAACTGAACTTTGAAAACTTTAAGCTGCTTTTATTAATTTTTCTCCAGGCATATAGCTCACCGAAGGAAGATCCAGAGCTTAGTCCGCAGGAAAAGAAGCTTATCTTGGGTGGCAATGTAGCAAAGGAACCTGTTTCAGTCATTCCTTGGAAGTTAATATTATCAAAAGCGCCTGTTTGGGCTCTCATCATTTCTCACTTCTGTCATAATTGGGGGACCTTTATTCTCTTAACGTGGATGCCTACATACTACAATCAGGTAATTGATCCACTGCAAGATTGCTGAACTTATTTATACATGTGTGATTTCAGCTAATCCACTATCTGAACAGTATAAATTTGTAATAACCAAGTCACGTGCATCCCAACAGGAAAAAAAATCCGTTTCCTACAGTTAGATATCAGTACCCTTTTCTTTCTGTTGATATGTATTATTTAGAATCATGAATAAACTTTTTTATATCTTCTTTCCATTTATGATTTTTTTGTCAGGTTTTGAAGTTTAATCTCACTGAATCAGGCCTCTTATGTGTCTTGCCATGGTTGACCATGGCTGTTTTTGCAAATATAGGAGGATGGATTGCCGACACACTTGTGAGCAGAGGTCTATCTATCACAACAGTTCGGAAGGCAAGGACTAAATATTGCTCTTATTCTTAATTGTGTTTAGGTACTATCAGGCTGTAATCACTTAGATATATGCTATTGGCAGTGACTAACAATCCTATTATGGTGAGGAGGATTCTAAGTTTCTAAGAACATTGGTGTTCTGTGTGTTTTCCGATGAGAAAAGGAGCAGTAGGTCCATGCACTGATATGTCACATACATCGAAACTGCATTAGTGTTGTCCAAGTGGCTTTTGCCATTTTGCCTTAATGGTAGTACGGAGAGGCCATACTAATGCCACGGCTTTAACCATATGGATGGTTCTCATTGACAAATAAATTTACTCACTACATGGATTAAATATAAGAGCATGCAATTAGAATTGGATCTTTAGGCACACAACTGAACTAGAAGTATCTATATGGGATTCTTCTGTATTTCTCATCAGATGAAGTAAATAATTTGATTAGATTTAATAAGCTCAAAGCAGTAGCGCTGCACTCCTCTTTTTTTGCAATAATTTCTGCTACCAGGTTTTCATTAAGTCAAGTTATGGTTGCTCCAAAATTTTTCAACATTACAGATCATGCAATCAATTGGGTTTTTAGGCCCAGCCTTCTTCCTTACGCAGCTCAGCCACGTCAGGACTCCTGCTATGGCTGTACTCTGCATGGCATGCAGTCAGGTTTGTTCTAGAGCAATGCCACCTTCACCAGTTTCATTCATCTTCTAATATTTGTTTTGCTGACTATAACATGGATATTAAGACCTTCCAATCCAATATAGCGTAAAGAAGGTGGTTTCTACTTACTGTTTTTAAAGAATTGTCTGTGAATCCTATCATGTGCTATTGAAGTATTTGAATTTGAAGTGCTATGTTAAGTTGAATCCAATTCCAACTAATTGAATTTGAAGATTCACCCTGCTTGCATGACTTGATACTGTCCTGAACTGGTTTTTCACGTGGCCTTTCCTCTGATTTAATGGAAGCATATAGGTTCTAATTGAGCATTAAGTTTAATGTAGAATGAAGATGTGTTACAAGAAGTCTGAACACCTAAAGGAAAGACTAGTTCACCTCCTTTTATGCGGTGTTTTAAAGGTGGATATGGGTTTCTTGCCATTATAGATATCTTCACTCTTCTCTTCTCGCTTTCTGGTCTTCTTCCTCTTCCATTTGTTCCTTCCTTTTCATTTCTGAAAGGCAACCCATAAGCATCTCCACAGACACCAAATTAAGTGGGAAAATCAAGAGAAAAATTAATCTATATGCATGAGCACAAACGAACTTCATAGGCCGTGAAATACCACCATGAGGGAGGACAAACACCCCTGCATTTTATTTTTTTGAAATGAGATGAAAATGCAGAAAATAAACGAATTAAGGGCAGAAAATAGAAAATAGAATTCATTGGTCCATATGTGTCTGCAAGCAGGTGGAAATTATAAAATGAGGATGATCTCTTATTTTGTAGAAATCTTGGATAAACTCACCTTGGTATACTTTGTTGATGACAGGGGTCTGACGCTTTCTCACAGTCCGGTCTCTATTCCAATCACCAAGATATTGGCCCCCGTTATGCTGTGAGTCATTGCAATCTTTTGTATGAGTAGATGTTAATACCTTTAATTGTGATTTTCTAAATGCTTTGGCCCCATTGGTATTTGTTCATTGACGAAAGGATTGAACTTGTTTTCTGATGGCCTATTCTGTTTTTTTTTTTCACACTTCAGTAACCAGAAAATCACTGTCGTAATCTATGTAGAAGTTGTCTACAAACTTGAAGAAAGCAGTCAAAAAGTAAGCTAATAAAATTTCAATTACAGGGAGTTCTGTTAGGACTATCAAATACTGCAGGAGTGCTTGCAGGTGTCTTTGGTACTGCTGCAACTGGATACATACTCCAAAGAGGTAAAACACTACTACAAGCAAGTTAACTCTTTAACTTTTCATCTGTTGTGGGGATTTTCATTTCCTTGATTTTGTTTCAAATTTTGTTGCTTACTTCTCAATCTCTGTTTCTGCAGGATCTTGGGATGATGTGTTTAAGGTGGCCGTCGCGCTTTATATCATAGGCACAGTAGTCTGGAACCTTTTTTCAACTGGAGAGAAAATTCTTGACTAGAATAATACAAGAATGGGGAAAGATGCCATCTACATGACTAAGGAGGCCAAAGTATAAAGCGACAGGAGCACCGAAAAAGGACATATGTAGCACACGTGCGAGGATAAAAATCCTGATGAATAATTAAAGGCTAGGATGCCCCAATGCATCGAAGTTTTCCTACCATCTCTGAGGCCCTTAATATGCTGCAGACATGTTTTGGGGTTGGTTTAAAAACCTTTTCATAGGTTGATTTCCTTTTCTTTCCTTGTCAAGAAAAATGTCCTCTCCTCTCCTCTCCTTTGAATTAATATATGTTTACAAGGTTCTGATGTAGAGGATGGGCAATTTTTGCTCATATACCTACCTATACCATGCTCCAATCGCTTGTCATCCGCTTAAGAAAACTCAATATAAATCTCTACTTTGTAAGAGAACCAGAGAGCAGTAATCCCAAGTCCCGAATAAAATTGAAAATACAAACTGTGAAATAATTTCGAGTAATTAATGCCAAAACTAACATATTGATGAGGTTCTTCGTTGTTATTAATTGTAGCGGGGCCTGTATATATATGGCTAATATGGAAGACTTGGTCCACCAGCAATTTCTCCAAAAAGAGACTTGTAGAGCCAAAGCCGGGCTAATAATATGGAGCTAATGGTGTAGCTGTAGCCTGTACGCCGTGCTATTTGCTTCCAATGCCCCTAATTTCCATGTCTGGGTTGCTTACCGCTACTGACAGAGTAAAGCGCTTATGATGTGTATTTGCTATTTGGTATTGTCAGGCGTGCTTCTTGTTACACAGGATCCCAGTTGAAGGAACCTTTCAATTCCTTGGGAATTGGTTCAGCTTGGACAGTTAACAAACTCCTGAAGTAGGACGTAAGATTTTCTGAAAGAAGGGAAGATAGAAAGTTTCCCTGTTATATATATTATGATCCATGGAATATTAGCTAGAGAACCATACTCCCATACATTCTCTTCCATGTTTTGCAGAATCTTTCCAATTGATAGCTTCTGAGCAGCTCACACTGACTGGTTTGATTGATTGATTCCGGTCTCTATTTTCTTTATAGACAAAATATATAATTAATTAGTGTTTTGGGTGCTGATTACGAAGCGGTGGATAAAAGTTTGGCACCCGAGACTGCTTAGTTTATTTTATTATTATTATTATTAATTATAAGTGTTTTTACTAAATTAATTCTATTAAAATCTGAAATTAATAATTATTTAAGTTTAAATTTATAATATTTAAACTAGTAATTTTTAAAAAATAAACTCAAAACTTAACCAGTTAAACTACATTTTTCAATATCCATAAATATTGCCATAATATAAATTATTCAGCCATTAATCCAATAATTGCTGTCTTAATATAAGTTTAGAATTGAAAAGGCATCATCAAATGTGGGGTTAAAGATGCAGCCACTTCAGAATAGTGAAGGGATGCAAAGCACGAGCACCGCCTTTAAGTTTGTGAAAGCTACTAATCGCAGAATTAATACAAATAAATTTAACATCAATTATCACGCACCAGCTGGTATATATGGATCACGTAATAATATTGAAAAAGAGAATGAACAAGCAGCTCATTATATTAATTGAGCTAATTAATAATGAAGCATTTCCACACTATGAGCACAACTAATTAAGTAATCATTTTCATAACCTTTAGCACTTACAAAAAGACCATTAATAAAATAAATAAATAAAATGAAGTAGAAATTAATACACATGAATTACAAACAAGAACATAAAGAATCTTAATTATAAAAATTTGCAAATCAATCAAAGGTTTGCTCTAGCTACTTGTAAAAATTCAAGGACGTACGTACGGAAGGGTTAAAAATACCCACTCCCAATTCTCTCTCTTTTATGAAAGCTAAATTAATTTGAAGCTATAAATAATAAAGTCGATGATGATCATGCCATTAACAATATTGTATATATAGATAGCTAGGAGAAGCTCTACCCTCTTGCGTCCTGTGAGAAACATTACTCAGAAATGGCCCACCTGATGAAAATGAAAGCAATATATGCCCTTTAATTTGTCTCTCTTGCTTCACATGGAGTACCTTCACCTTCTTAAATACACATCTCCAAATCCACCAAAACCTTTAAACAACCCCAACCACCGCTCCCTTCCCAGCAGCACTCTCACTAGCGCCGTTGCACCCACCACCGTTATATCTAACGGCAATTGCCTCATTATTCCCATGCAGCAACTGGCGTGACGCTCCTTCTTTACCCTTCTTTATTATTCTTGCCGCGGTACCCTCCAGATCCCTCTTATGCACATTAACTTTAAGCCCGTGTTTCATGAACAATGTTAATGACATCTTTTGCTCCACCTTGTGACCCTGAACAACTGAGAGACGGTGGCGTAACAGCACCGCCGCCGCCACCGATTTCATCTGAAGATAAGCCAAGTCTTTCCCTAAACATATTCTAGGGCCTGCATTGAATGCCACGAACTTGTATGAATCATGCATGATGAATTTTTCCCCATCAGAAGACAACCAACGCTCTGGCTTGAATTCCAAGCAATCTTCGCCCCATGTGGTCTTCATCCTCCCAGATGCATATATAGAATAGGTGACCGAAGATCCCGCCGGCACAAATGTACCATCCGGCAACACATCGTCGGCAACTACATGCTTTGAGTCCTGAGGCACCGAAGGGTAAAGCCTTAGGGTTTCTGATAAAGCTGCTTTTAGATATATCAAACTGTCTACTTCTTCGAACCCTAACGGCTCGTCAACCCATTTTGTCACGTCATCACCACGTGTCTTGATCAGGACCGTGCAAATTTCATGCAAGATTTTCTCCTCCACCGATGGATTTTGGGTGAGGAGCCAAAAGAACCAGCTCAACGCCACAGATGACGTGTCACGTCCAGCAAGGATAAAATTGAGTGCTACGTGTTGAAGGAAAGTGTCTGAGTAGGATTCCTTCTTCTTCATGAATCTTGACAGCAAATCATCATGTGGAATGTTACGATCTTTTTGTTGATTCAATAACTCTTTCTTACGTGCATCAATAACGCTGGTCAGGTAATCGTCAAGCTGGGTTAAGCTTCTGTTCAAGCTGACTTCCAAGCCAAGTCGAAGCCATTTTTTCAGCTTCCACAAAACTTCTGGCAAAATGAATCTCTGAAGTGATGCTTCAGTGGCTCGGTCGAAAGCTGAAGCAAAGCTGTTCTCAGGAAGCCCTGGTGCACACGTCTGCGGGTCCTTGCCAAAAGCCAAACCACAAATGTTGTCAAACGTGAGCCGAAGTAACAAGTCTTGGAGATCAACCTGCTCGCCTTTGAGCTGAGCTGTTTCAAGGACTGGGCAGAACCTCAACTTGATGGCTCTACTCACCCACCGAGCCATGGCTTGGCGCAGAGTCCTGGTGGTGAACTCCAGTGCGGCAGTCTTACGCTGGAACAGCCACGTGTCACCGTCAGAGTTGAAGATCCCTTCACCAAGAAGGTCATGGAACACAGCTTGCCATGTGGGTCCCTTTGGGTAATTGTCGAACCGGGTCTTCAAGAGGTGCTCTATATTTCTCGGGTCGCACGTGACAGTCACGAGGCCTTGCTTCTTGGCTAAAAAGGGAATTGCACAGATGCAGGTCTGGTACGTACCACCACACGCGCGGAGGTTGTCGTAGATCCAGTCATGCAAGCGGTCACAATTCTCGATCAAGCCAGGAAGACTGCCCAGTAAGGGATACACACGTGGGCCCTTTAGTGACCGCGAGATGAATGTTAACCACAGTAGATAAGTAGTAACAGCAGCAAAAAGAAGTAGAGCTGTAGACATATCCATGACTGTATATTGAAAGATAAAAGAACAAGCTCAGGCAAGAACCTGTTACTGTTCAAGCTAGGGTATTACTAAGAAGAAACTTACCTTAAGAATAACAAGACTGGAGTTGAAATGTGAGAAATCTTGATACAAAGAAAAACCAAGATTACATAGCAATATTGTGCATGATGAAAGCAAACTTAAGTATGGGCCGGTGAAAGAAATGGGCGATTGTATAATTAGGAAGAGACGGAGGAGGGGCCGGGAGAGTTATAAACAAGAGAAGGAAGTGAGGGTGTAGTACAGAGTGGAGAGAGACAGAGAGGGGATTTATAGGTGAAATGAATTGAAAGCAATTATTAAGGCCAGACTGGTTTCTTGGAATATTGCACCATCTCTCTCTTGAACAATCTAATGCATATGCAGAGCAATAAATGCCCTGAGAGGTCGTTGAGGCTTTGAAAGATAAAAAGAAATTAAGCCACGATGATCACTTTCCCACAGGAAACTACTCTAGCAATCCCTCAAGATGAATTCTCCATCTATGTCAAATAAACTCTCTACACGCCACCTAATTTTGCAGGCAAGGGGGAGGGGCGCCCGGGTCGTCAATAATTCAAGCATTGAATGAAGAGAAGTTAATGAGATTGGTTGAGGAACTAAAAGAAGAGACGCAGGAACAGTGATGAGTGAAATCATGTATAAAATAAAGGGGATCACACGAAATATGTGTAGCAAATATTAGTCTCGGTCCTTAAAAGAAGCATGCATGGCTTGTTGTATATTTTGATAAGACGATCATCGGAAAACTACTTCGGTGGTTTTACAATAATAATTCCTGCTATCTTTATAACGAGTCTTAAATGAAAATGGGTTTGTCATGTGGGCTTCTGGTTAGGGTTCGGTGAGCAACCCCGGCCAACAATTTATAACGTGATATTGAATATTGTACTTAATTTATAGCTTCGATACTTTCTTTTTTTCTTGGTGAATTTTCTTTTCTTTCCCTTCCTCATCCTCGGCTATTGTTTCTTTTTCTTTCTTTCTGTCGGTATATGAGCCGATAAAAAATATATATATATATTATGTGATTCTTCACACGGTTTTGACCCTCCTGCCGGTATATTAATGCTTCTTATGATAAAAAAAGGTGTGCCCCGTAGTGCCTGCCTTTGTGGTGGATATCCTTGCAACTGCAAAAGCATTGATAAAAGTCAAATCTACTGATCACCTGAACTAGGCAGGTGGCATTACCAGTGTGCTTTGTTCTTCTTTGAGTTCAACGTTCAACGCAAATGGTTTTTGGAAGAGAAAAATTAAAAAAAAAAAAACTTAAAAAAATAGAGGATTTTAAAAAATATTTTGAAACAAAAAAATTAATTTTTTTTCAAAAACGCTTAGAGCATTATTTAGTGAAATAGTAGTTTTTTCTTTGAATTTTTTCAGTCAATGCCTTTTTCTAGTTTTATTATATAGGATTATATTTATTTTCTATTGGATTATTCTACTTTTTATGACCACAGTCCACGAGTTTGATTGACTAACTTCGGTTGAATTGAGTTTTTTTTTTCTTAATTGACTCCCTCGATTTTATCATTTAATATTGAATTGATTATAAATTAGATTTTATAATTTGTTTTGGTTTAATTTCTATTAAGTTATTTTGATCTTATTATCTGATGATAGTTCAAGTTCAAATAAATATCATTAATTTTACTATTAGATAATATGTGAGGTTGAGCGTCCCATGTTTTAAATTAAATATTGAAGAATGGTTATATTTAAAATATTTAAATTTTAATTCCATGTCAAATAAGAAGAAACTTGGAATAGAATATGATGATAAGATATGTAAGAAAACAAATTGTGCAATATATTTGATCATCTCATTTGATTAGATTATCAAAATAATTTCTTGATTACCTTTCATTGTTTAATCCTTTAATCTCTTTAGAAAAAAATGAAGAATATCTAACTTGATCGTTTTCATATGCTTATTTTCAATAACTTTTTTTTTTTCTTCTAAACATAGCGATTTTTAGTCATTTTTCTCCTCATGGTTACCGTCACATTTCTCTAGCCAAACATATCTTTTCAAGATTTGAATTTTTAAATGGTCATTCTATTTTGACCTTATTCTTCATCAAATTGATGTATTTTTTTTATTATGGCTCCTTGGCCATTTTACATCTCGGATAACTATTTCTTTTTTTTTTTTTTTAATAGATGGTCTCTTTTGTACCACATTTTTCTCTTATACAAGAAATTATCAACTTGCAAATAGTTGGTCATCTCCTTTAATTATAAAATGATTGAAATAATTTCCTGATTGCCTTATGTTGTTCAACTCCTTAAATTTTTTTTTTATTGATTGGAAATTAATTAAATGAAGGTTTTAAAAGAAATATTGTCCCAGTTTTGCTTAATTATACACCATGAAGAAGGGGCTGAAGTCATCAAGATCAATATACTATAAAAAAGAAGAAAAAAGTTGACCTATCCTCTGGTGTTCTGATAATTCACCTGTTACAAAAACTATATATAGAAGCTTGAGAATAGATAGATGGACATGAATGTGTGGGAAGGGTACCAAATGTTGGTTCACGCCTTACTGCTGGTTGATAGGAGTTGTCCCTTGTGAATATTAATGAAAATATTTAATGTCTCCAGTGATTCAGCACCAAAAGGAAATTAATTTCGAAGAAGAATTCAAGAGCTAGATAATTATAATACTTACCATATTAAAGAATTGCATACAGGAGCACCACTCAATCCCAAGTGTTTTCGAGCACTAATTAAATATTCAACTGAAACACGCCACGTTTTGCATATATATTTAGCCTTACTCTTCTTAATTAGATTTTGTGATTAATTTCTTGTAGCTGGGAGATTATACCGTTATGAAAGAACACAACTCACAGAGCCCACAGATAAGGTGATCGATCGGATGGAAGTTGACTTTTGATCAATAAATATGACTTGATGTTGGAATTGGATCATCCGGGTGGGTTGACATTTTTTTCGCACTGCAGACGATGCATCTGCTGAACCTTAAAATATGAGAGTTAGGTGCACGTGTCATAAAATGCTCCACCTGTTTTAAGCCATTCCCTAGATATTCTCCAACTAGCCAAAACACAAGCAAGTTCTTGTTCCAGTGTCCATCGTGGAAATGCAGTAGGTTACCAAGAATATAAAAGCATTCAGACGCATACTGATTTAATATCGTTGTTGTTTGATAGAGACTGCATGGGAGATGCATAGAAATATAGGTTGGCTAACTTAGGTGCAAAGGTTGAATTCTGGGGTCATTCTTGATTCCTGTACGCAAGTTAGTCCATTCTTTAATCTCTTCGTGAATTGTTTTTTAGTTACTGGGTTTTTAATGAAGTTATAACTTGATCTTTCATGCTCAAACACCTATGAATTAGTCTCCTGACTCGTGCTGATCGTTGTTTCTTCACAGAACACCAACTGTTTTCTTACTGTATATTGGTTTTTTCTAAGACTATGGCCAGCAACAGTCAACAGGCTAGTTTGTAGATTCTCAAGCTAATTCTAGGATTAAATAATATTTAACTATTGATGTTGATTAGTGTCTTGTGCCCAAGGGCGGAGGCAATGTGAAGAATTGGGTGGCTCGTGAAGATTTTATCGATATTTTTTTTTATTAGTTTTATATATAAAAAATTTATAATTTTTAATTGAGTTATTAAAAAATTTTAAAAATTTACATGGAACATTTTAATAAGATGTTTTAGCTTGGTTTAAAACTTCATAATTTTTGGAGAAATTCATAAATTTAATAAAAAAAAATCATAATTTAACAATTTTACATTATTGGATGTAATTTTCAATCTGACCATCAGATTGAGCTGAAATTTTACTAGGGATCTTAAAATATACTGAATAAAATCTGGTTAAAATTTTAGGATAAACAGAGTTTGGTAGTGCTAACAAAAAAAAACTGTCAAATAAAAGCAAAACGACTCATTAAGGATAAAATGGTTATTTTCCATTAAAAAATAAAACAAATCAATTCTTCCATCCTTTTATATGTTGCTGACTAGGCAGAAGCAGAATAGGAAAAGAAAGAAAATAAAAGGCGAGAGAGAAAAGTAAGGGAAAAACATAAAAAAAATAAGAAAAGTGAGAGAATAGCTTTGTAAACTTATAAAGTCTAACTTATAAAACACTAACCTAAAGAAGAATTAAGTGAAAAGGGAGGAATTGAGAGAGGAAAAAAAATTAATTACTTTGTTTTTTAGTTGATATGAGATTGTTATTTTATCCTGGTTGAGGGGTTGTTACAATATTGATTCAGATTCGATTATAGATGAATTATATTCCACAAAATATCGAAGGATATAACTTCAATAGTGAGTTTATTTTTACTTTTACTTTAATTTTATATACTTTTAAATTTATTTTTTAATATTTTGAGTAGTGTATTTGAATTAAAACTTTACTATTAATTTTAAAAATTCATGTATATAAATTAATAATTTATCTTAAAAAACTTTATATATTTATTTAATAATCTAGAGCAGGAAAAATTTCTGAATTCACCCTGGCTTGTGCCTAAGATCGATACTGACTCTGGGACGCGTAAATTGGAGCTTGGTGCTCCCTTTTCGCGCGAGTGTGCTAGCTAAATCACTAAACTTCAGTTCAATTCTGGTAGATATTTTGGGTTAATGCTATCTGATTATTTCCTTTCCCCGGACCCCGCCGGAACTTCGCTTCTGGACATCCTTCGACACCTTTAGGGTTTATATCATCTCGCTAGGCTCGAAATCGTCCCCGCTCAGTCGCTCGCATTAATGATTTGCGCAACAAGAAAGACCAAGCACGCATATACCGTATTCTTACAGGTGAAAGACATAAATAGTTGATGATAATTAAGTAGCTGACCTACCTTGGTACCTTGTCCACAACCAAACTAGAAGGTCTATTCGTTTGCTAGCTGCGCAGAAAATAACTCGGTTCTTCAAATTAAGGAAGCCGTCGTCAGGCTTTGTCTAACTACCATATTCTTACTACCAACACCGGCCTGGCTGGCTAGACCATAACCTTGGTAAATGAACTCCCAGAAGTAATTGCCCTAGTTCGTTTTAAAATCTCTGAATATCAGTTACCGATACCGCAATGGTGAATGAGATAAGAGAACATTCATGGATGAATATTTAGAAGCAGGAAGCAGATCTTAATCGATGTTGTATGCGCATGATCATTCATCTTATGTCAAATTACTGTAATTGCTATCCAAATGTTTTCCCATATTTCAGACAAATGTAGTAGCATTACATTTGTCCCTTTCAATTGTTAACTGCATTCACCCACACCTTAATATGCTTATAAATTATGTTTTTTTTTTATATAGATTTTAAATCGAGTTGTTGAACTGAAAATGAAAAGCTACGTGCAACACATTTCAAAGAAAATATGAACGAACAGATGAAATTGCTTAACATAAAAGAAAACCCTTCAAAGTCTTAAACCTAGAACAAAATTTTGTAAATTTGGCAGAAAGAGTCAGGTCTTCAGAGCTGTAGAGTGTAGACCGATGCCGGGTTGAATTAAGCATATGGTGGAGAATTAGGTGATCTACATCGGCATTAATTAGCTATAGAAAATAGGCCTGAATTTGTATTTGCTGATAAGATTGAATGTTGGACACATTACATTCTTTATTTTCCAAATTTGGTAATTAACCATATGTAGGTAGTGAAAAAATTGAGGGAGTTCTTTTATAATTTATTTAACAATGAAATTGATTTTAAAAAACAAATTAATATATGTAATTAAACGATAAATTCTACATCATGAAGAAGAAGCTAGAGTCATCAATACCAAAATACTATCAAGAACCGTTGACCTATGAATCCCCCACTCTGCTTATGCTTATTGTTGGAAAATTAAATTTTCAAAATTATGATTCTAATTTTCTCTAAATTAATTCCAAGTCATGAAGTGGCTAAAGTCTTCAAGATCAATATATTATCAAGATTCGTTGACCTATCCCCTGCTGTCCTCGTGAATCACCGGCTGGGAAAACATTACAAAAGCTCGATAGTAGATAGATATAAATTTTAGTCCACGCATTTCTAAATGGTTGATGAGAGCTGCCCCTTAAGTACTCCATTAATTAACCAAAATCTTTAACCATTCTAGTAACGCAGTAGCTTACCAAGTAGAATGATCTGACAAAAGGTTGATGATAATTATTGTTAATCCACTATCTTAAGTCTTGTGTAGGCGTCTTCATAAGTATTGTGAGATTTGGATGTAATGGCACTTGGTGCTGTATATGTTCGTAACAGGGTAACCAAATTGCCAGTGAATTAAGTTCCTAATTTCCCAGGAGTCAAACCCATTGTTTTCTAAATAATCTTGCACGTAATTTTTTGCGAAAACTTTAGTTCAAGATACTAGAGATTTTGGGGTTCATATTATCAGACTGTCAGTAGATTTGTTAAAGATTCGCTGTATCTGAAAGCAAATCGTTATTTAGAATATAAAGACAGCATATACTTGATGATGAAAAAGCAGATGACCCTCGGAGCCGCTTACGATGAATAGAAAACTAAATATTAGCTATAGAAAAAGCAAATCGTTCTTTTCAAAATATTTAAAAAAACATTTTTATTTTTATTTTTATTTTTTATGCATGTCTAATTTAAACAATCTTTATTTTACACATAGAATGATTTATTTATTAAGTGAAGATAATATAGTTAATAAATATATTTTATTTATTTATAAAGTTTTTTATTAAGTACAGATTTATATAATTACCCAAGTGTCCTTAGCTTAAACCGGCAATGCCAGCTAGACCAGAATCTTAAAAATGAACTTAAGGCAGTTCCTTCACCTGTTTATGTTTAAAGTTTAAACAACCCCCCCAAAATAGAAAAGCGAGAAAAGGTTAAGCCAGACCGGGCACATATTTGGTCCGTTCATCCTGTCTTTGAGAAGGTTAGACCTGTCCTGATCGCTGATTAGTTCAGTATTTACTAGGAATCACATCACAGAAGATATCGTATACACACCAGCAAACAAAGTCAAATTGCTGCAATTACTATCTTGAACATTTCAACATATTTCAGGCAATTGTAGTCTATCAGGCAAGTTTTATTCCCTGAAAAAGAAAAATGCCACTATTCTGGAATGTGAAGCCACCAAAATGCTCGTGGGTACGCACATGCATGCATATAAGAAAGGATGGAAGAAGCAATGGGTTGACAATGCATGAATAACAGAGCAAAACTAAGAGCAAAATATTCATTCATTTCCCAGAAACTGATACGCTACTTGATAAGAAAATAATTTTTCCAAATGTCTCTGACCCTCTACCACTGGTTAACTGCATTGATCCCACATCTTAGGATGACCAGCCAACGCATTTAACAATACAGATATTACGTTTCTGAAATGAATACAAACAAATTAGTCTAGCACAGCTGAGGCTGAGGCTGATCGAAACAGAAATTACACTCAACAAGACCACTCCTCCCCTCAAACTTCTATTTGATATATCTTCTATTTAGACAACATCACAGATTATCGTCTGTACAAGTAATTTGGCAGAGGGAACTTCAGGCTCCTTGCTACCTGCAACCCATTCCATACAGAAAGTGTATAATATATAATGCAATTGCTTAACATGAGAGAATCTTTCAAAATGTTACCCCTACAAGAAAATTTTGTAAGAAATTTGGGAAAAGATTGAAAGGATACCTTCAAGGCCAAATCTTCAGAAACCGTAGATCTATACCGAGTTGAACCCTCTAAAGGGCAGCTTCCTCCTTTAATAATAAAGTTAGCATTACAAAGGCTCGAAAGTTGCAATAGAACATCAGACATGAGTCCACAATCCCCTCCAACTCTTAAGACATCATTTTCATGTTCCTCTTCATCAAGTGAATCTGCTGCAGAGGTTATACACTGAAATATAGCTAATAACCTCTCCAGTGGGAAAGTTCCGGGCCCTTTCATAAGTAATTCTTGTTCAGCAACTTCCTTCTGTTCCATTGATTTTTCAGAGGCCCTGAGAAGATATTAGATGAGAAAATGCAACTTTTAGTCTTTTATGACCATAGAAAGAAATGAAACAAAAACTAAAATGAGACGTTAGTTTTGAGGCTAAAGTAACCAATAAATGTTCCATTCACGGTGAACCCAGTCAATTGGTGTATCTTGATAAGTACTAGTCAACAAATGCTTCTTTATTAGCAATTCGATGAACAGGAAATGTTTATTAATAACTGCTCAGACTACATGGAACTGGGCTCCTTTACTTTCTATTTACTACATGGCAGATGACAATCCAATCACGTTCTTCGTGTGATCAAGAGAGAGCAAAAGAGTAATTCTTAGGCAGATGTAATTTCTATTCTCAGCAATGATATTGAAGAAGTTTAGGTTGAGTTTACTGTTTTCGAGGGAAATTTCCATCCATTTATTATAAATTAGAAGAATAAACACTGACCAAAACAATATAAAAGAGTAGTTATCCCAGTAAACAAACCTAATTATTAAAAAAGAATCTTCATGAGGAATTATTTGAGAAGAAAAAGTTAGAGCCAGTAATCTATCAGAATAACCACTTACTTCCTTTTTCTTTTGCGACTATCAGATCCCCCAGTTGAATCAAACAAGGATGCATCGAGAGTAGCTGGGTTTCTTGAAGCAAGGAATGCTGAAATGAGAAGATATTTCGCAGAAGTAGACATGTGGAAATCTATCTGAGCAAAATGGTCACTAACTTCTGACTTTCTAGTGCTGCCTTTCTGCCTCGTATCCTTGTTGATTTCAGCTTCAGTAGAAGACTTAGATGGAACCCAGAATATCTCATTTAAGGAAGGGGCAATATGTGGCTGAAAATGACTAAACAACCTTCTCTTCATCTCTTCATTGGGTACAGATGCCAAATCACTCAACGGTTCACAATACTTTCTAAATAATGGTGAAAAAGCAGTTGATAATTCATCTACTCGTCTAGTAGTTCTACAGAAAGGTCTCAGGACAACACTGTTGACAAGAAGCAGAAAAGGCACATTTATTGATTAGATAACACATAGCGAAAGATTGAAGTAAAAGACAAAAAGAAAGTGTTTTATGTTCTTACTCAAGAAAGGAGGAATATAACTTTCGATTAGCTTGGTTTCTCATCAAAATTTGACGAAGATCGTCTTCTGTGTATTCAGGAAAATAAACAGGAACATGCTCTGTATATCCCATGTTTGAGTAGTATGTATCCGGCGAAGTATTACTGATAAATATGAGTCCCACCTCATGCATCTTCAAAACATCATAAAGATTAAACATAAAGGGTAATGCACTCGAACTTTTATCCCACTCACGAATAAGCTCCAAGTTATCAAATATCAAGTACAGCATATTCCCGTTAGGTTTTCCAACCGACTTATTTGAACCCAATTTCTTCAAACTCCTGAGCTTTTCAATAACACTTGTCAAGTCTTCACGAAGAAAGTTGACAAAATCAGATGGCTTAATACAGCGTTTTGTACTCGAATAGCCATTAGCCGCATTCTTCTTATGAAGCAACAACTGATTTAAAACCGATTCAAACAAGATCTGCAGGCTATAACAAGTACGACAGCTAGCATACACAAAAGGGCGATTGAGGTACCTAAAAATTTGAAGAATGGTACTAGTTTTCCCAGTAGAAGGATCTCCATAAACAAATAATGGAAGCATAGGGGAATTCACCGGACCCAAAAGACGCAAAAGCTCACGAATTTGATTGCCTCTAGCAGGAAAACTAGAAAGCAAATCGTTGAAGCTAAGTTGTTCCCCTCCAAATACAAAGTCATTGAGTGTGGGCTTATAAGGTTTGGTTATTTTTTCTGTTTCAACCTCATTGCTTGTGACGGCAGTTGAAGAAGACAATCGTGTCACTCTTCTGGTGATTTGTGGACTTTCCTCTTTACCCATTTGTTTACAAGTTTGCAAGAATCATTTTTTTGTCTGCGGCAACAGATTCTTCTCAAATTTAGCAACAGTTCTAAAACTCACAGAAACACGCAGCAGCAAGACAACCATTAAAGAAAATGAAACCTAATAATCAAAATAAAGATTACATAGTTAATTGCTAAATAGAAAAACTACAGATGTAGTTGCATTCTTTTTCTGTTTGAGATAAAGTTGTGAATGATTAAAAAAATTATATATATAAATAGATCAATTAATATAGGAACTTTTAATTAGAACCAGGTAGAGAAAGCCTTGCTGGAAAAGTAGCCTTCTGTTTCCTCCATTTTCTTGGAAACCAAACATAAAAAATGAGAAATCAACGAGAAGAGAAGATGGAAAGTCGAAGGTTACCTGATTGAGAGATTTGACGAGAGAATTTGCTGGGGGCGGAGAAACGGCGCGTTTCGTTAAGATTCGAAACCCTACCGTAGCGGAGAGATGAGGAGAGAGAGAGAGTTAAGAAATGGAAAATGAGAAGCGTTCCCGCCAAAATGCTTGTATCCTGTGGGGTTAAATGCACGATAAGCAAACACGAGCATGCCCGTGTAGGCCCAGGGACGCCTACCCTTGATTTTGGACCCAGGAGCTGGTCCATAGGGCCCATACTATTGGCCTTCTTTTAAAAAGCCATTCCTTTATTTAAAATATATATATATATACACACACACACATACACACCCACAAATAAAAAGATTTATATTATGCCAGGAATTTTTCTATATCTAAACTTAAAAAAATATTTTTTTCTAATTTATTTTTTATATAATTATCTCGGTCTCATAACTTGAGTCGTGAGCTAAATAAATTTACTCGAGTTTTTTTTTTATTTCATTAAAAAAAAATTAATCGTATCTTTCAACATTCGATTTGTTTGGAGATAGCCTTATTATTTTTCTTATTTGTTTTGTGTTGAGTAATCTTGTTCTTATAATTTGCATCATTAATTTATAATATTTACCTAGATTTACTTGAGTTGTTTTTTTGGATATTTTTATTTTATTTTCTCCATTTAACACTTGGTTGATTAGAATTGTGTTTCGCAAATTGTTTCGATTTGTTTTCTATGAATTTATCACAGTCTCATAACCTAAATCACGAGTTTTCATATTAACCAGGATTGATTCGAGTTAATTTAATATATCATTATCTTGATATTCTTTTTTTAAAAAATACATATGTCGTTCAATACGTCACCTTCTTAATGTTTCTAAAGACGTGTCGTCTAGTTTGCATCAAACTTTAGGTTCATGATTGATTTTTTTTCAAAAAACACATCACAATATATATATATATATATATATATATATATATATATATATATATATATTTGGTTAAAAAATAATATGACATACAACAAAACATGAGCAAAGGATCTAGTTAGCAAAATACTAAAGAATATTTACTAAATTATTGTAGTCACATCCACAAAACATTATTTATTGAGGTACTATTTTTTATTCAGTTTTACCTTTCAATATTATATTATTTTATGAATCATGCTTCATAACTTTAATTTTATTTTCCTTTATTTTTTGTTATATACCGACCTCATATATTTAGTTTTTTTTTAAAAAATAATTTGGTATTAGATTTGTTAGAAGTGGGACTTCCTAATTATTTTTATTTACTTTGTATGAATTTATCATAATTTTATGACTCAGATTGCATATTTAACAAGTTAATCTGGATTAACTCATGTCATTTATTTAGATTGCCTTTTCTACTTAATTTTTTTTTTATTTCATCATTCAACACCAGATTTGATGGAAAATTGGGCTTCATAGTGTTTTTTTTTTCTACGAGGTTATCCTGATTTTGTGACCCATATTGCGGGTTTAGCAGGTTGTCTTTAGCTGACTATGTTTATTCTTTTAGATCATTTTTTTATTGAATATTTTTTTTTTCCCATATTGCTTTCAATAAGATTATCTGGATCTTATGATTCAAGTCGCAAGTTTGACATGTTGGCTTGATTTATTTTTTAATTGATTTTTTTATATCACCATCCAACAACTCAATCTTTTTTTTTTAGTTTTGTTTTTTCAATTTTCTCTTTCAATGTTATGTTATTTGAGAATTGATCCTTGTAATTTGTTTTCAATTTACTTTTTATGGAGTTATTCAAGTCTTATGGATTAATTTTATTTTATTTTTTATCTTGATTTCAACCTTCAACACTAGATATGTTGGAAATGAAGCTTTTTATATATATATATATATATATATATATTTTTTTTTAAGTTATCTTGGTTTCATAACTTGGGTTATTGGTTTAGTAGGTTAGACTAGATTGACTGTTTTTAAAAATCTTTTTTTTAATTAATTTTTTTTATTTCATCATTCAATATTTGGTTGGTTAGAAATTCAGCTTCGTAATATTTTTTGATCTGGTTTCTATGAAGTTATCTCGATCTCATAACTTGAGTTATAGTTTTGGCAAATTAATGTTTTAACAAGTTAACTCGGGTTGACTCATATAGTTTTTTTATTCTTGTTTAATTTAATATTTTATTTTTCAATTCCATCATTTTATATCTGGTTGGTTTGGAATTGACATTTATAATTTATTTTGATTTACTTTTGAAAAGGTTGTCACGGTGTTATGATCTAGGTCGATTTAATATGTCATCATTTTAATATTTTTTAAAATATTATCTAATATATTATCATATCAATATTTAAAAAATATCATTCAATAAATATCATATTTTAATTATAAGATTATTTTTTATTATAAAAATATTATCTATGCTTTAGTAAAATATGCTAAAACATGTAGAAAAAGTAATATTAGTCGGTGCATTCTCCCCACCCAGGTGCACTATTAAAATATTTAGGAAAAAAAAATGATAATATATGCGTTATCACTCTGGAAATGCATTCTTCATTGAACAATGCATTTTTTTTTTAATTTCTGTCATTAGTTTTTTTACGTGCAATTTCATTATTTCAAATTATTCTAGTATGATTCTACATGTTATGTTTTTTTAATTACGCATATAAAGTGTCGATAAATATTTCATTGATTGATTTTTTCAAATAGAACCTTATTTATAGTTTAAAAAACAGGAGCCAAATTTTTTTTTTTTAAAGGACAAATCATACCCCTTTTAAATACTAACATGAAAAACTTCAATTTACTCACTGAAGTTTTTTTATCCATTATTTGATTCTTGTTATTTTAAGATTTCATGATGAGAGATAAGAAAAAACACATTGAGAAATAATTGAAAAGAGAAAAAGTGCTTGAATTGTCATATCTCAATCATAAAAAAAAAAAAAAAAGAAGTTGATAATGATATCATATTGAGTTTATCTTTTCAACAAGAGTTCAGTAAAAACTATATTGGCTTTTAACCATCATAGAAAAAAAATATATTAGGGTGATTGTGTTGTTTAATTTATTTTAATATATTTTTAAATAAAAAATATTTTAAACAGTAATCACTGCTATAATTTCAAACTGATACTTGAAAAAAAAAATCAGGCTTCTAAACCTGCACGCGCTTAGGTTTTGGATCCCTAGCAGGTGTGCAAGTCCAACCTTCTATTGCCTTTTTTTTTAAACTTGTAGTATTGTTTTTTTTAAATGTTAGTAAATAGTTTCTCTCATATTTATTTATTTTATTTGTTTACTTTGCATTGATTTTTATTTAAATTTTAATCTTAATCGATACCCTCTTATTTTTTAAAATTATTTAATTAACTTCTTTTTAGATAGTAATTATTACCCTTAATTGTCTTTTTTTATTTATTTCACAATGATTCAACAAGAATATTATAATTTATCTTTAATTTTTTTTTCTCTTTTATATTATATATAAATAAATTATATTTACATAATATATTTATAAAAATAAAAACCATCTATTCTTAGCAATCAAAACTAACCTCTAAAATAAAATAAATAAAACTATGTGAAATATAAAGGACAACTATGATTAAATATTTGCATGAGCATGCATCTTTTTTTTTTATACCATGAATATTAGTTTTCTATTTTAGAATCTTAATTCATGGGTGTTCAGATGCACAGTTCTCTACCACCTACCAATCTTCAATGAAATATGAATTCCCACACCGAGCCAGGTACTGAAACCACCACAATTACAGAAGCACAGCAATATCAAACTTTTAACATGTAGCCATGGAGCTCTGTCATATGAAAATTAGGTCCACACAGAAAAATACAGTAGTTACCCTCCTCACATTTTCGTCAATATCTTAGTTGTCACTTGAGGAACTTCCCCTGATAAAAGAACCACGTCGATTGCCACCGACAATCACATCTTTAAGTCGAGTTATTGGCCTCAGTACACTCCCACTTCTCTGCAAAAAGCACAATAGATGTCACACTTCGCGGCAAAGATGAGTTCAAAAAAGGAATAAACATCGGGAAAGTGCTGTAATACAAGTATCCAAGGAGCAGAATATGGCAGCAAACAGGGAAGAAAAGAACTATAAAGGCAACTGACATGACTTGATGTGCAATGCCTGCACAAGAATGAGTGAATTAATTTATGCTAAGTGCTAAAATCTGCTCAAAGACAATAGGCAGAAGTACACGACAGTTTTAGTACCAGTAGAGTATTTACAGCACTTGCACAAAGGTAACAAGCATAAATAGAAGCTCAGGTGATCTTAGGTTGTCGTGCAGCTCATTAAAGTGTAAAATGAGCTTGAATCAATCCAATGTGCAACTTCATGCTCTTGCATATCATGGCTCAGGCGGCCAAAGTTACAACATAAAAATAAAAAGAATTACACATGCAAGTATTAACAGGAGACTCTTATCAATTAATAACTTTTGTAGTTGTTGGTATGAGTTGACTATTGCATTGCATCTCTTTCCGCTTCTCTGCCTGCGCACTCCTCCCCTTCCCCGCCTGCACACTCCTTTCCCTCAAATAATATCTTTTTTCAAGTCTCCAAAACATCTTAGTGATCATATGTCAACCAGAAGGGTTCTCAACTTCAACTCCAATAAATAATACATACGAATGTGAGCTCCTAGAGTCCATGCATATTTTTTACTGTAATAAAAATCACATAACATCTTAATTGAATTGAATCATGAGGTTTTAATGAAATCTCATGTTTAGAACCATTTTGAGTGTCAAGAATTGAATTTCAAATACAATTCAATCTCTAAAAATAAAACAAAAATAAATCAAAGGTCAACCACTCTAATTTACTACTCTAAAAAAAAAAGTTTAAAGGAATAAGATGAAGTGTTAAAGAGTAATATAATAAACAAAATGAATTGAATTATCTCTTTTAAATATGTGAATTCAAATTATTTATCATTTGAATTCAAATTTAACACTATAATTGAATTCAATTACAGAATTGATTCCAAACAGGCTGTCAAAAAAAAATTATATGCAAAGAAAAATCTTGATCCGCAGAAAAAAAATAAAAAACAGAAAAGGGATTCAGGAAAAAGCACCTCATTGTTGATGCTAGCCTGCCACTTAAGTTGCAAAGCCTGCCACCTTTCTTGCTGCCAGCGCTGCCCAAGGATTACGATTCCCATCACAGCTGCTGTAACGAAAATAGACCAAAATGTATTCGCCTCTTTTGCATGAGCATACAAGGAAGCTGCCCTCCTCTTCCACCAGGCATTAGAAGGAAGGTCAGCATCTTTGGCAGCTTTCGGTGAGAAAGGAACAACAGCAGGAAAATCCAATCCCCTTTCAGAAGATTCATTTACTTCGGGAATTCCCAGGTTCTCACCATATGTGGTTGATCCACTGAGTACCGTTTCATTGTGGAAAGAAGTAAGTGCAGCTGTACTGTATATACTTTGTTCCTTGTCACTGAAATCTTGCAGAGTTGTGCTCTCTTCAAATTCTTGACTGTTTTTGCCCTTTTCATCAAACAACTGTATCCCAGGGTACTCTTCAGATTCTTCCAACCCCTTGAATGGCCAAATCTCTTCATTCTTACCACTGGATCTACCTCCTTCTTCTGGACCAACTTCAAGGGCCACATTCTTCCCCACATGTGAATCAAGAATCTCACTGTTAACATGCTCTAATGGCAAATTCTCATGTTGACTCGGTGGAAACACAAAGTGACGAGACATGAATAAAGCGTGAGAACTTTCAGCCTCATCTTCTTCATAAACCTTGCTGTTATCATCATCCTTCTGATCAAATTCTTTTGGACCAGGAGCAGCTGCATATGTAGATGCTGTCAGAGATACAACCTCCCAATCATTCCCACGAGGGGGATTCTCCTCTCCTTCATTTTTACCTTCCATCTTCCGGCTACACTATCTTCCTAAACTCACAGACAAGTTAAAACATTGAGAAATAAAGTGTTCTTGAATCAAATAATGGACCAAATTAATTTATAAATAACTCTATTCCACCATAAAGAAGCCAGACGATCAAAATATCAACCAAGGGCACAAAACAGTCCAAACAGAAAAATATTACAGCTCCATTATTTCCTACTCGGTTTCCCAAAAACATAAACTCGATCAATCTATGGTGAATTAATTATTCCGTTCCACACAAAAATGAATGAGTAACTCTCAATCAAATGATAACTTTTTTTAAAGCATTAATGATCAAGAAAGTTGAATAACCAGCAATTCTGCAAAGAATAAATGATTCGCAACCTAATAAAATCATCCACTCCTATTAATAATATCAACTTAATAAAAATGATTAAAATCAGTCAATTTAATTAAAAAAAACTTGAAACAAGAATCTAATTCAACCAACGGAAAAAGGATATCTATGCGCAAGGCAATCAATTGGTCAGTCAAAATAAACAATTACAGATCCAAACAGCATAATCAAATCAATAAAAAACAACATCTTCATCATCCATCAGAGAAAAACAACGGATGAGAGCTTTCAATATACAAACAAGGAAAGTATATATAGAGAACTCACGTGGATATAATCGGACGAGATCTAGAGAGATATGAGAGAAAAAGATGAAGTTTTGTTGACGAGAGTGGAAACTGCCTGCAGGAGTGCAGGGAGAGGGAGAGGGAGAGGGAGAAATGGGATTTTATTGTTTTGTACTAGTATGACTCTCAAGATGAGGAGTAGTAAACCTGCAGTGGCCGGTTGTGTTTGATGGTTTGAGCGAATGGTTTTGACCGGCTGTGATAGGTGAAGCGTGCTGGTGGATTCTTCTTTAATACTTATCTTCTCACTCCCGTACAGTCAGGGAATCGCGATTACTTGTCTTATTAATTCGGTTTCAAACCGGTAACTAACCAGCTCTTATTGTGGCTTTGCGTACGTGGGAGGGAGGGGGAGGCATGTATTTTACACGTCCTTAAAATCTGATATCTGATTTTGGAAACGTTTGTACCTGCGTTTCGTGCAAATTTGAATTTTTTTTTTTGTTAAAATTGAGTGCGGTTTGTATTTTTTGGATCGTTTTGATGTGTTGATGTCAAAAATAATTTTTAAAAAATAAAAAAAATATCATTGACATGCATTTTCAAAGCATGAAAACGTGCAGGGGGGCGGCGCTATTTACCCGGCTGTTATTGCGATCTCCACGTTGTTCATGACTTTTTTAAAAAAATAACGTGGTCATCTAAATTTTTTTATAAGAATGACATAATTTAAGTTTTTTTAAATAATATATTTTTATTTTGTTGCAAAAATAACAATTAAACATGTCACGCACGATAACTTAATATTAATTAGTAAATACATAAGAAGCAAAAGTCTACTTTATTTTCATAGGAGGTATTTGTCTTCTTTTTTCTTTTTCTTTATTTGCTCTTGTGTTCTCCTGGTAGCATTTAGTTATTATTTTGAGATAAAAAATAAAGATAGTAAAAATAAAAATATATTTGATTGAAAAAATAAAAATAAATACATAAAAATAAATTTATCTTAAATAATTTTAGAGTGAGTTTTTGTACTTATAAAACAAGATGTACAAAAAGAACAAGTCTCTAGAAATAATATTTTTTATTCCTAAGATATCCCTGTAAAAAACTCTCAAGTTCAAAATTATCTAGTTATAACATGTGACGATAAAAATTGTTATTATAATAACTCAACTCGAGGGTTGATATGGGGCAAAACTCATGTCATTAATCAAGGTCCATGTCATAGGTCGGACTGATCTGAGTCACCATAATAATAAAAATGATTATTATTATGGTTTTAAAATCTGATTCAGGAGTCGATCCTGGAACAAAGCTCGGGTCATGAGTGAAGTTGATCATTGATCCAAGTCAACACAAGGATAAAAATAATTATTATTATAATTTTAAAACTCATTTTGAGATAATGATTAAATAACATGTTGAAAAAGTTAACCTATATTAATCCAGGTTAACATAAAATAAAACTTTATAAAATAACCGAACAACACCCTAATGTAATTCTTCACCTTATTTTCTTCACCTCACTTAAAACGTTGGTCTTGTCTCTTTCTTAGTGTTGTTCTCCTTAGTTTGTTTTTCCAATTGACAAAAATTCTTGATTCAAACACACGTCCAACCTTTGTTGGGGCACCATATGAATCACAAGGCTTGGTAGAAACATCTTTGCATGATCCCTCGCCGACCCGTTTTCAGATCTGGGGAATGTTTCCAAAAATTGTGATACGGGATCATCCAACGAATTTACGACAGAAGCGTTATCATAAAATGGATTTTCAAAATTGTCATTATCTGTACCACAACCACTATTGGTCGTGTCTGATTCTTTCCAGATAGAAGAACGTTGATCCACCTTGTTGCTTCCTGCAGCAAGAAAATCTTCTAGTGGAACAAACTCTTGAATGCCTATATAAAAAAAAGTGTATATATTCTTCGTTGTAGCGATTTGAATTGTGGTTATTTTTTAAAATATTTATTTTTTTATTTTTTAAAAATTATTTTTAATATTATTATATTAAAATGATTTAAAAAACACCATAAAAATATTAATTTAAAATAAAAAAATAAAATAAAAATTCAATATTTTTTAAAAATATTTTTAAAACATAAAAACAAACAAGACTGTAATCCAGCTAATTTATTATGGAGACTACATGATGTAGCTCTCATGAATCAGAAACTTTAATCCACCCTTTTGATTCTTTATTGAGGTGTTTGGATTAGAGGTGTGGTGGTTTTTTTTTAAATTTATATAAAAATATACATTTTTTATTTATATAAGATGTGATTTATATTTTTAAAAAATTATATATTTTTTTAAAACTAACTATACCTCCAAACCACATATACACAAAGAAAAATAGACAAGCAGGCCAAAGTAACTCCAAGTCCAGTTTCCTGTGGGAGGAAAATGGGTTAACTTACATTAGTTCCAAGTTCAACAGATGCGCTGGAATTTAATTGATGTTCCAGTTAGAAACTTGATGTAAATAATATGTCGTGTTTTTTAATTATAATATCATTTAAATATCTTATTGTGAACCATATATTCAAAAATATATTATTTCATTAAAAAATTTTATTGCTGTGTTAATTCACAATTTCTTTTTAATTTCTATACTAATTGCCCAGTTTGTTCGTCATTCATCTATCAATAATTTATCATTACACGCTTCAATTGAACTCGATAGTCTTTGCTTAATTAATTATATTTTGCTGAAAGGATAATGCTCGTTCAAAAACAGTTATTTCACTTGTCTTTTAACTGAAAAGTCATAATCATAAATAAAAAAGCGTGTATATATATAATTAATTAAATAAATAAAAAATAAAATAAATAAAATTTTCATGTAATTTGGCTAACTTTCGGTTATTTTGTAATTTCTGACCACTTCACGTGTTAGGGATTAATAAAAATTTCTTGAATTTTTTTTGAAAAAAGAAGAAATAGGAACACAATGTTGGTTATAAAAAAAGGAATTTTTAGAAAAATGATTCGAGGCTTGTAGAAGGTGGTGGAAGTTTTAGAGAAATCGAGAAAATAATAGAAATTAGGTGTGAAACCGTGAAAGTAATCTTTTCAGTGAGTAATTAAAAATAGGTGGTTATTAATTACTTATGACCTCGTATACACGCAAGACCACCCCCCCGAAAAAGAGAATCCCACGCAGAAAAGCCTCACGCATTTAGTTTGACTCCATCAAACACTCTTAAGAAAATCATTAAAACTAAAACACCACACACAACCCCCGAGTTCCTCCATGGTTGACGGTAGCAGCAACAACTCACGGTTGAGAGAGAGAGGGGAGGGGGAAAAGAATAATTGAATTTTAATAGCGTCGATTTCCCATCTCCAGCAGTGCTAAACACTACCGTCAGATTAGGGAGGAAGATAAGGAGGAGTATACCATGCAGGACCATCCATGCTCCTTTTAAACCTCAATAATGAGTGCAGTGATTCGCTAACAGTGGTGGTTCTTCTCATGTGCTCGAGATAGACACGACGTCACTCCTCAACTGGAAGTTGATTTTTAATGTCCTAAACCCTCACATGCTAATCTATTTTTCATGTTTAGTTTGTATTTTAATTGGAAATTTTTGCTTAAGTTCGCTGTTTTTTTTTTTTTTTTGTAGATATATATAGTTGTTTGAATTGCGAATGTGATTGGTGATGTTGAATTGCTATAGATTGAGTAAATTGAGCGTTTGAGATGTTAGTAAAAAATTTAGTCTGTAAATTAGATGAAAATGTTTGATTTGTATGTGTTTATATATATATGGTTTAAGTGAAGCTTGTTTTTGTTCTTAATATTAAAGAAACTTACATGATACAATGAATATGATTTGTGGCTGATTTTTGCAAGACAATTTGATTGATAAGTTAAAAATTGTTAGTATTATTTAAATTTTTTCATGTGTTTGGATTTTTTCTATAAATATGTGAGGTATTATTGATAAGACTGAAATTTTTTAGTGATTGTTTGGTTATGAAAATGTGAGTATGATCTTGGGATGACAATAAATTTTATTGATTTAAAATTTGTTATATATAAAGATGATTTTGTTATAAGCATCGTGTGGAGAATTAGAGTAATGAATGAACATCATTGTTTGAGTGAGGTTTTTATTTGCTGTTAATTTTCAAAACTATTTATGAACATGCGAGTTTAATTGTAAGATTTAGAAATGATGGACTTGTTCTGGGTTTGAAATAAGAAGTTGAGTTATGATTTAGATACCGTTTGGAATTGTGTTTGTAAATATGTTTTATTAAATTTTAAAAAAAAATTTTAATTAAAATTGAGTACGGTTTGTATTTTTTGGATTGTTTTAATGTGCTGATGTTAAAAATAATTTTTAAAAAATAAAAAAATATCATTAACATGTATAATTATTTGAAAAGCAACCGCTACTACACTGTCAAACACACTCTTAAAGAATTTAGTAAAAAATATGATTGGATGATGTGTGCACATACTTTTGAATAAAAACTATTGAATTAATTTTGATGGGAATGTTCTAATGAGCACATTCTGGGTACATTACTGTTGAAAAATGATGATGAGGAGGAAATATACATATAAAAATTTTAGTAAAACTATAATTATTATTCCAACCAAGATGACGTGGTCTAATCTTAAACTTGTATTTTGAATGATTGATAAAAAAAAACTAAAATAATAATAAAAAAAAACTAAAATAATAATAAAAATATCTTTGTATTAACTATTCATAATTGATAATCGATCCAAGATAGAATAATATTATAGTAGACTATGTCTTGATTGATTGATGTGTGATTAATAGATTTATTGTTTTTATTAATTATTAATCAACTCGGGATGATATGGTATAATATTAGACCTCATTCTCTGGTTGGTGGTAAATAGATAATAGAATGAATTAACACATTATTTCTAGGACATGAGTTAATAAATTTTTGATCATTGTATAATTATTCTATTTTATAATTTTTTAAAAAATAATATTCTCATTATTTATTAAATAATCTGGGATGGAATGTTCCCATTATTTATTAAATAATCCGTCCAAAATGAAATGGTTCAGTATTAGAGATGTTATTTATTAGGTGGTCATTTAACCATGACCATAAGTATTAAATCTTGCCTCTTAAATGATCCTATCCTATGTTAAATATCAAAGATGAAATGATTCAATGGTGGGGGCATGTCATTTAGATGTTAATTAATAGATATCAGGGCCAATCAATATAGTCTTATTATTCACCGAGTGACTCTGGGATGCTAAGGTTCAACATTGAATCCTGTTTTTGTCGACATTGTATGATGGATGATAAAGATAATACTTAGATAAAATATTAATTTAGGCATACTATATAAATACATATAGTTTTGAAAAACTAATATAACAATGTAGCCTGTATTAAATAGAATATATAAAAAAATGTTTATTTTCTCTGTTATATAACCATTATATTACTCAAAATCTTTGTTAGTTAGGATTCTTTATCATAAAATCAGGTGATAACTTTTTTATTTTCTTCCCCCCCTCCCCCTACACCAAGCTCATTTTAATGTCCCCTGTGATATCTGTTATCATCATCATCATCACAGTTACCATTATTATTACTATTATTACTATTATTATTATAATAAAATATTATTTTTACTATTACTATTACTATTATCATTACTATCACTATCATTATCACTATCACTATCATCGTCATCATCATTATTATTATCATTGAAAAAACAAAAATCATAAACTTGATCTGAAGGATAAAATAAAAAACTATAAAAACATTGATAAAAGGGTCAAGAAAAAAGAAGAAAAAAAGAAGGGTCAAATTAAAAAACATCATGCATGATAAATTAGAATTGAAGGATTAATTTAAAAAAATTAAATTAAAAAAAAGAAAAAGGATATAAACAAAAAAATCCAACAAAAAAAACTGGATCTAAAACACCAATAACAACGAGGACCAAAGTTTATTTTTCAAGACAGGAAAGAGAAATAAATGGAAAAAAAACTCACTAGTGAGAAACCGATTACTCTAAGCTAACATATGTCATCCAAGAAAAAAAAATGACACAACGAAGAATCAAATAAAACAGCATAAGCATATCTTCCACCATCAAGGAGCACTGCACGTGTAGGCGTGTGCCATCAGCTCCTCTAGTTAAAATAATATTATTTAAATATGAAATGATGATATTATCCTTGATCAAGCGAGAATTACTAAAATTAGAGGTAAAAAAACCTTAATACCCATAATTAAATGGATTAAATCTTTTGGCCTCAAAGGCATACGTTGAATTTAATTGTAAATAAATGAAGGAAAAGACTTACATGCCTTTGCCTAACAATGTTAGTTTTTTTTTATCTCAAGGTATTATGGTTATTTTAATGTTTATGAAAATATAAAAAAAATAAAAATACACTTACAAAAATTTATAATGATTAATTCACTGTACAAAAAAATAAAAATAATTATTTTTTAAAAAGGCTATAAACATCATTTTATTATTACAATGAAAAACAAAATGATGAGTTTATGGCCGCATTGAATTCCCTTTCCTCTTTAGATTTTTTTTATATCTAAAAGAACAAAATATTTGATTTTTTTTTTATTTATCTTGCTTGTTAAAAAGAAAATCCTTACAGAAAGTTTCCATGTGTGATCTTTTTTTTTACTTACACATTTTTGTTGTTGTCTTTTTAGCATAATGTTTTTTTTTTTAAATCTTGGTTTAACATACTAAAAGTGTTTATCATGTAAAATTATTCTTCTTAACATGATTATTAACAAAAAAAAGTATTAAAAATAATATATACTAATTATTATAAAAAAAATTGAATTCAAGATTTACATGCATTAATAATTATATTTTTCACTTCTATATCCATAATTTTATCTGAATGTACTTTATGAAATTTGTAATCATGGAATAACACAATAAAAAAGGTATTACAATCATAAAACATTTTACAAGTTAAAAATATTAAAGAGATACAAAATTAAAACGGAAATGCTTTCAAGCAAATTGAAAAGAAAAGAAAAGAAAATCACATAAATGATAATTCTTAAAATATATAAGAGATTAATATAAGAAGTGCAACTAAATATGAATTTTTTTTCTAGAAATATGAATTATAAAATCAAAACGTATCACGAAAATTAATTGAAAATTTAGCTTTCAAAATTGAAGTAGTTTGTACCTTTTCTTAATTAATTCTTACAAAGAAGGAATAAAAAAAGTTATGGAAGATAAGCCTGACTGGGCTATTAGGAGTTGGGCTCTTGAAGCCCAAGCAACCAATCAGGGAAAAGAGATCAAACCAAACAGGCAATATTTGATTGGGTAGAAAATAAAGTGAGTGGGCAGTTGATAAGGTGATGACGACGAGATGGGACCGGACAGGATTCAATAAATACGAGACGGAATTAGACTGTGTTTATTTTTTAAAAAAATATTTTTTAATATAATTTTTTAAAAATAAAAACTATTATTTTAATATATTTTTAAATAAGAAATACTTTTAAGAAAAATTATATCATAATTCTATACACTACCTTACCTATAGCTTTTTTTCAAGAGTTTTTTTTTTTTTCTTTTGAAAATGTTTATTTTTTTATGATTTTGTATTAATATAAAAAACAAATTTAAAAAATAAAAAATATTATTTTAATATATTTTCAAATAAATAACAATTTAAAAAACTATTTTTTACACAATTATAAACATTTAAGAGTCAAAACAAAACTCAAGAAAGGTCAAGACGGTAGTAGCAATATATAAGAGGTCGAGTGGCAGGAAGCGAAGATTGACGCAAGGAGGATATTATCTTTCGATGAAATGGGAGATCTATATGCCTTGGATTTCGACGGAGTTCTCTGTGATAGCTGCGGTGAAAGCTCTCTCTCCGCTGTCAAGGTTCTCTTCTCTCTCTCCTCATTTTTAGCTGCCAAGAAATGGAATACAACTTTTGGAAGCACTAATTCAAGTCAATTTTGTTCAAATAGCGAGTAATAGGATGATGATGCTGTTTCTTTACTGGTTGTTTTGGTGATAGAATAGGCTGCTAAAGTGAGATGGCCTGTTTTATTCGATACGGTGGATTCAACTTTGCAGGACTGGATTGTTGATCAGATGCACATTGTAAGTCCGTCCTTTTGTGTCTTAGCTAGAAAACGAATAAGTATATTACATTTCTTGCACCTTTTGAAAGGATATACTTGTTATAATTGGTTCATATCTATTTCATCATGATTATTCTGCAAAATTTAAAATTTGCGTCCATGATTTCAACTTTGTGAATTTGCTGTTGGGGTCTTACAATTGAAATATTGGTGACTTGTTATGGGTCCATTTGGAGACATCGGTTGGATTGAGCTGTAAAACTAAAGTTCTGACTTGATGTGGAAAGTCCTCGGATTGATGCCGTATATAAATGCCAACGCACTTCTTCCTCTTCTTGATAATTATTGTCGTTTTCTTTTTCTATGAAAAGAAAAACGAAGGGAATGGTATATGTTTGAGGCTAATTACTGACTTGTACTGTGGCAGGTGCGACCTGTGGTGGAAACTGGATATGAAAATCTGTTGCTTGTAAGGCTGCTGCTGGAGATGAGAATCCCTTCTATTCGGAAATCCTCGGTGGGCATACAGCGCCACAACACTGACTTATCTCTATTATATGAAAAAACTAAGAACATTTTATGTCACGTTTATTATCCTCAAGAATTACGAAATTATTTTGTTCACTTTCAAATACTGGTCTGGATCTGATAACTGTGGTTCAACTTGCAAGGTTGCAGAGGGACTCACGGTTGCTGGGATATTGGAGAACTGGTCAAAGATAAAGCCTGTCATTATGGAAGAATGGGCTGAGAATAGAGATGCTCTGATAGAACTCTTCGGAAAGGTCAGGGATGAATGGATGGATAATGACTTGGCAACATGGATTGGAGCGAACAGGTATTTCAATTAAGTTTTTAGAGATGTGCCCCAATATGTAGAACTTCAGTATAAATCATGATAAGAAAGTAAACCCAAAGTTGTGGTTAGAACTCGATGATTATTTCTTGTCAAATAACTTAACCAAATCAGATTTATTCAGGGTTACCACGCATTATGCACCTTAAATTGTAAGAGCTCGAAGCTGATTTTGCAGAAATGAACTATGAATTTGAAATTTATATTCGGAGGATATTCCTCGAGAATGAGAATATCTCTAGAGAATAAACGTACTTGCCATCCTTGGAAGTTTGGGATACGTATTTGTTCAATTATCTGCCTCCTTCACTCACTGCCTATAACAATTGGGTCGACCATTTCTACATAATTCTGCGGTTACATTTTGCGCTGAAAAATGATTAATCGCTGTTATCTTTGAATCTCAATGACCTCCACCAGGCATGTCTATCAAATATTGTTTTTTTTTTTTTAAAAAAAAAGCTTTGATTTTGCTGAACAAGCCTTTGAACCTGATAATTGATCCTCCCCTGCAGATTCTATCCTGGTGTTCCTGATGCTTTGAAATTTGCAAGCTCAAGTATATATATAGTCACCACAAAACAGGTGTGGCCTGTTATTCTTTTATCTTTTGCTCTCAAATGATTGTGACATTGATTGGAGTAAGGGCATTATAATTCAATCCCCATCAGGTTTTGAAGTGAAAATCAAAGGAGATGAAATTTGGAGAGGACTTGAGTGTTTTTTTTATTTCTTTTACTGATATTCAAACTTGTGCCCCCTTTTTTTCTTGTTTTTCAATTCAGAGCCGGTTTGCAGATGCTTTACTACAAGAACTCGCGGGACTGAAAATCCCACCAGAAAGAATATATGGTCTCGGAACTGGGTTAGTACATATTAATTGAGTGTTGTGGGGAAAGCAAAACCATTGATAGTTTCCTTGATTCTTTTGCGCGGTTTGCTTTCCATAATGAATTTTTTTTCCTTGTCCCACCGTTAATTTCAATTGCTGCTTTCAGTCCCAAGGTGGAAGTGCTGAAGCAACTTCAAAGGAAACCGGAGCACCAGGGGTTGAAACTACAGTAAGATCCATTGTTCTTTACTGATTTTTCATCCAGTCGCCACATCTATAAACCTCTGCAGACCTTGTGGTCTCCCGTTAATTTTCTTCTCCAGTTAACTTAATTTGAATTGGATTTGATTTTTCTAAATCATGGACAGCTTTGTGGAAGATCGACTTGCAACCCTGAAGAATGTAATTAAAGATCCTGAATTGGATGGGTGGAACTTGTACTTGGGTAATCATCTCCCTCAGCTTTTCCTGTTCTTTGCCGTCTCTCCTTTTGTTTTTGATGCAACACTGTTACAGTATAATTAATATTCGTTTGGCAATAATGTTGATTAACTTGTACAGGGGATTGGGGATACAACACTCATCAAGAGAGAGGGGAAGCAGCAAGCATTCCCAGGATTACCCTTCTTCAGCTCACTGACTTCAGTAAAAAGCTCAAGTAATCATATGGACTTATCCAAATCAGTAAGACTTGTTTTTGTCATGCTTGAGTTTGATTACCACGACAAAACCAGGAAATCTCTCATTTCATACCAGTTTGAATCTTCATGAATAAAGCACGATCAAACTTGTGATTTGTAAGCCTTTATTCAATTATTCAGGTCATAACTGAGTTGTTTTCGATGATCGAGTTGCCACTTGTAAAATGGTAGAAATTAAGGAATTGAACGCTTCCATTCCATGTAACTTGTCTGGGTTGACCAAACAAAATATTATCCACCGTACTTCAAAGATTCTACCACTTCCAAACAACACTGAATGGAAAACACAGGCTGTATTTCTTTTCTAATTTCATCATCCAGGAAAGGGAACATCATATTGCCCTGCTTGACAAAAAAAGAACAAAGAAAAGAAAAAAGTGGAAGAGAAATTCGAATACCAGCCACAATATTGCTTGAGACTTGGGAAGAGAACCACTGCTGACAGACAGCATATGATACTCCAGGGTACAAAATCAAATCTTGCACTGGCTGAGCTTGTATATCAAATTATTAAAATAGAAGACATTCAAAATGAATATGATCCAGATGAATCCGTAAATTCTGCAAAATTCGATCTCAATCACACATCATACACAACCAGTTATTACACGAAAACACATGATCACACATTGTTTATATGCTAAAGTTGCTGGCAAAATAAGACTTCTATTTGTGATTGGAATGTGAAAACGGATCCAGATTCTAGATGGTAGCAAGCAGCAGCATGTAAAAAGAAAAGGAACAAAAAGGAAGGATGGTGGGTGGGGACGAGTTGCAGGAGTTACAACTACAGACCCAGAAATTAAACTTGTGGTGAAATGATGATGTGATTAATTCATTGACTAATTACATGTGAAAAGGAGGATTCCCACTTGGCTACAATTCTTCTTTCTGATGCCCATCATCCTTTGTAGCAGCTGCAGGAGCATCGTCTGCTTTGTCCTTCTCGCGCTGAAGCTTCTCAATGACTGCTTCTAAAGGAGGATCTCCATGTCTACGGAAAACTTGATCCCCGATCTTGATTTCATAAGCCTCCGGTTCATTCAAAATGAACTCCTTCAACTGGGCAACAAAAGAATGCGAAATTGAGGTAAAAGGAGAACACGATATTCAAGATCAACAATGCATTTACTTAAAACTAAAAACACTAAACCAGTAATCTTCAATAAAATGCGAACATCATTTAAAAGACTCGTTATGCAAAATGGCTATCACACTGACGAGTGGATTTGGCTAGTCAGGAGTCAAAAGTACTAATGTACAACCACTTCAATTAGGCATGATCAAAACAACTCAGGAGTCAATGAACTCCACCGCTTACCTCCATTGTGTCTCTGCCTTGATCCATGCTAAACATAATTGTACTCAAATCAACCCCTGAAAACTGCACTCGAATTCCTCCCGTTTTCATAATCTTTGTCCATTTCATAGCAATCTCAGCAACCACGTCCTGAAAAATCAAAACCATAAAAATTCAATCCTTAACTAACAATCCAAAAGCCCCAATTCACAGAAAATGAAAACTTAAATCAAATTACCGGAGTCCGGCGTGCGCCTAATCGGAGCTTAACAAACCCAAAAACTGGCCCGAAATTTCGCTTCATCATCATCTCCTGGATCTCCTGCACATTCATTTTGTTCAAATCAGACGGTGGTGGATCGAACTCGTCTTCAGACCGTTTTGTGGTCTTTCCCCAATTTTTCCATGCCTCGTCTTCCTCATCGTCGATCACGTCTTCAAGATCGTCCGTTATGTGGATGCTTCGCTTCCCTGCACTGGCCACGCGGATGAAATCGTAATCTGGGGAGAAGATTAGGGGTAGAAATAGAATTAGGAGAAGCAGGATATTGGGGTCTGGCATTTTTGTGATATCGGGATAATTGGGGTTTTTGTTTATTTATGGGTTTTGGAAAATGGAGGGTAACTGTTAACGTGCGCACAGGGGGGGTGCGTTGGATTTGGGCACGGTTAGTGTGCATCATTATATGGGTTTAGGTGCTAATCAGTCTGCTTATCAATTGAGTTTGTGCCGAATTGGAGTTTAATTCTACTCGAAAGAACTTCCATAAGAGGATGTAATTAATTGTTTCATTTTTAATAATCCTTATTAATTGTGTAGACAAACTAAAATTAATATCTTCCAATACCAAAAATTGCAGTCATATTCTTCTCAGTGCTAGCTCGTCGATTTCAATTTATTGTAGACAAACTTTTAATTTTACTTCAGTAACTCCAAAATTATGTCATAAACAAATGTTTATGATGAAAATAATTTTAATTTAAAATTGCATTTTGATTTATCAATATTTTTAAATAATTCTTTGTTGGGCAAAGCTGTTTTAATCATGGTTTTAAAACCCGGTCCAGCGGGTCGACCAGAGGTTGGAATCGGGTTGAATCATAAACAAATGTTTATGATGAAAATAATTTTAATTTAAAATTGCATTTTGATTTATCAATATTTTTAAATAATTCTTTGTTGGGCAAAGCTGTTTTAATCAAGGTTTTAAAATCCGATCCGACGGGTCGACCCGGGACTGGAACCGGGTTGAATAAAAAACATGGGAAGGAAAAACCCGGTATGGCCTGTTTGACCTGGCGACCCGGTCAAAAACCCGGTTGCAATCCGTTGATTTTTTTTTACTAAAATGACGTTATTTTAATTTCTTATAAAAAAATAACCCGAATAACCTGATGACTCGATCAAAACTCATTGATACGGTTAAAACTTGAAATTCAGGTCTTGAACCAAACCGGATCTAAAAACTATGGTTTTAACGACAGCTGAGGGAGATTTTTTTAAAAAAAAGGTTTTAAGCCAGTGATATGCCTAGCAGCAGATCTTTAGCATGTTCCCATGACTTGGATCAACATCTAGTGTCCTGGGATTTTTATCTCACTCAAGTTATTTAGCGTAAATCATACTTAATTTATATTTTTAGATGTACAGGATTTTTTCATAATTTATTATTTTTTTATCTTATTAATATTTATATTAAAAATATTTTTTTATTGATATTTATGTGAGAAATATTTATTTTTTAGTAATACTATCACAATGAAACAACATTTAAATATAGATACTCTTTGAATCACCTAGATATTCATTCTTAATATACATACATTATTTTCAAGTCAAAACAAGAATTTAATGTTTTTTTTATATTTATTATACCTTTTATTTTACCTAAGCATTTGAAAATCTTTAAATCTATAAAAAAATATTATTTTGCAAGTGTTATAATTCTTACATCAAGCTATCATCTCCCTTTGTTATAAAGAATAAATTTAATAGCATGAAGATTAATTAAACCCATTATTCAACTACCAAAAAAAATTTATTTTGTAAGCATCTAGGATCTTAGAAACCTTTGGTCAAAATTAGTTGTGGATGACATGAATTAGAAAATTTAGTTCAATTTGATTCTAAAGAGTAACTTTGAATTAAATTTGATCATAATTTTTCTTTAGTTTGAAAATAAACGACGATCTAAATAAGTTTTTGCAACAGTCATAACGAATAAAACCTTCGTCTCACAGGTTAGGTCCAAATGCAGAAAATTTGAAGATTATCAACGCAAGAACTCAACTATTCGATCTTATGCCATGCATCATCCATAAGGATTGAAGTGTAATGTGGGCTGCATTTGTCGAGAACTCTCTCTAAATATCACTAGAATTGTACGTAAGGAACCATATCTGCAAAATGTCAAGAATCATTTTTATAATTGAAGGTGAATTTTTTCTTAATTTCAGTGTTGATGCAATTCCAGCCTATTTCCAAACTCCTCGATTAATTCATCCAGCGACTACATGAGCGAGCTTTCACAGCATTCAAATCCTCTTATCCTTTCACTGATCATTCTCTTTCAATCTTCTTCACACATAGCTAGGGTTCGTTTGATATGAATATGCCCGGAGAAGGTGTTTGGAGCTAATGGATTCTCTTGCTTTTTTTGTTAAAAACAACGAAGAGAAAGGCCCTGGAATCAGCCCATCGCCTATGCCAAGCCGAAAGGACAGATTATTACCAAGTGAAAATAAGAAGGGAAAATTGTGATGGGCTCGCATAAACCTCCCGGCCCGTTGAGCCACATGACGAAGAGCAGCTGCATGCCTACATTAACAAAACATAGTATAAGTGTTTTTAGGCCTGCCATACTCTTTGTGGGACATTTCTATACACAGCAGGACTAAAGCATATTGACCTGGCCTGGCATCGGCTTGTCTGTTGGATTTGGTAAATCCCAATCTGGAGCTTTTTCCCTGTCAAGGAAGGCAAAGCGACAGGCAGAGCATCTTCCTCCAGAATTAAAATTTCCAAAGCTTAATTTCATTGCTTCGGTCATGGTCAGATAGCTTGCTTATCATCCGATATCGACATGTAACGATCAGTAGCTACTTGGCAGTTTAAAAATGGTCCTGCGATTCATGGCTAGAATTACACGATGGTGACAAAATGGCTGCATTATAATAAGGAAGTGTAGTTTGCTGAAATTAAAGGACAGAAAAGAAAGGGAATGAGAGGACTGTGGATCTCGAATAACATCCATATCCTGCTTATCACTGCAGGATCAACTCGTAAAGTGCCAAGAGTTGGGAAGGGTATGGAGAAAAAAAGGAGACCAGTAGTAGAAAAGTATAAACTCGTGGGATCTTTAGCAGTGCTACATTAAGCAGTGATCACCTTCAGCCATCATTCTATAAGTTAACCAAAGGCTGAGGATTTATGGAAGGAAATTCATTAATTTGTTAAGAGAGACAATGACTCAGTGTAGGCAGGGGTGGAACTAAAAAATAAAATTAAAAGGGGTCCAGATTTCAGTTATTTTGCTATTTAAGTTAAAACTATAAATACTATTAAGGGAAGAACTGGAAAAAAAATTCCTTGCAGGGATCGGGCCCCTGCCAACTCCCATATCTCCAACCCTGGATGTAGGATATGGAAGGGTAGCATTCAGGGTTGTCACTACAGCACCATTTTGAATTGCGTTACAAATATAATTTGATGAAAATATAATTTTTTTATTTAAAATTATTTTTTATATTTTTTAATTATTTTGATGTATTGATATCAATCATTACAACACTCCTAAACACCATCTAAATTTACGTAGAGGGGCTGAAGCTCTCCTAATTATTTAAAAGTTCATTTTAGACCTTATATATTTAAGGTTCTTTCAATTAGGCCCCTCTGAATATTTGCTTATTCTATTTATGATCCCATCTTTTGTAGATTAATTCTATATCCATCCTTATCTTATTTTCATTTCATACTGGCTCCCATTTATTTTACTGTAGCTTCAGCACTAACAATGTTCTTCGCCGGTTACATGCTGAACACATCCATATATTAGGTTAATAAATAATTGAAAACTGGTCAAAACGTCACCTCAAGGTTTGCAAGACCGTATGGAATCATACGGGGCATAATTAAAATATATGTGCTGCAGATCGGGCGAGCATGCACTTCCAAACATTCTTTTCTTCACAGTCAAATCTCAAAGAACTCCATTAATAGCTGCATGACCATATTCTTTCATGGCCTGTTCCGTTGACTTGTCACAGTACTGTACTAGCAGTTTTATGCTAAGCATTTTGCTCTTACAGATGCCATTGCCAGATTCTAAAGCAAGACCTGAGACTGGAGAGCAAGAGTATCAGCCGCAGCTTCGGAACATGATGATCACTAGGTACATGCACAAACGTCTTCTTCATTTCACATCATTTGGGAAATGGTAGAAATCTGTATATATATGTCGTGTACTGCAAAGCCCTGGTAGTATTTCGATCAATGCCTCAAATGGAATACAAAAAAAAAAAAAAAAAAACTAATAAGATTGCTTTCAGTTCTATCTTGGACGAATCAACTCCTGGGATTTATCTGTTCTTATACACAATGCATCGGCTTGTAATTTGGATTGGAATCCTTGATAACATAAAACATGCAAGGTGAATCTAAACAGTTGATTCGTCTATAGATAGGACAAGTCTACTCTGTCATGGATATATTAGAAAAACTAGAAGAAAATAATAAAAAAAGCCTGAGAATTACCCGTACATTTACTATATAACTTTTCCACGTGTCCCCTGGATCATGGCCATTGCTTCTAGTGGAGCGAATAGGTATGATCTTACATTTTTTTTATTATGTTATAATGAAATTACCAGTAAGTAAATTGAAATTTATACGTTGTCAATGACAAAAAAATATAAGCTGAAACCAACTCGAGGGGGGGTGTGTTGCCCAGGAACATTGTATTGTTTTGTTTTAGTTCGTAGATTATGTTTGGTATCGTGGTAACTGTTATGATTGTAATTTGAAAAAAAATATTTTATAAAAAGTACTTTTAGTTAAAGTTGGTTTGAAAAAATAAATGTTTTGTTAAAACTGTGTTTGAAATTGAGGTTGAAGAAAAAGTAGTTTAATGTATTTGGTTAAAAATGCTTTTGAAATTGAGGTTATAAAATAATTTAAAAATATATATTAATATTAATGGTTTTAAATTTAAATATTGTAGAATTAATTACTCCTATTACATCATAAAATAAAAAAAACTTTAAAAAAACTTTTTATTATTCCATTAAACTATTTATAATTTCATTACATACAAAATTCATCCGATAAAAACTACAGTTTTCATAATTTTTTTAGCGTAGATAAAATATTATCAGGTATAAAATTGATATTATAGTGCAAATGAATTTAATTTACTTTATACTAGTGTTTTTTTAAATGTTAAAAAAATTAACACATTGAAAAAAAAAAGAATTTCACGGTTCACATACTCTATTGTTTAGTGAACAGTGGAGTATGCCTCCCTTGCTCACTAAACAGTGGAGGTGGCATGATACACTATTCAGTGAACAATGTATCATGGTTGAATTTTTCGAAAGCAGTATTTTTATACTTTTCATCTTCCTGCGTTCCACACGCGATTTGGTTGTGGGACTATGCACAGTAAGCAGCTCTCTTTTGTTAACCAAACGTTTGCTTCCTGTGTTTTTGAAAGAACGCAACTTCTAACACGTAGCCAAACGGGCTCGTAGTGGCTGCTTATAAATCACCATTTGGCAATACAACTGCGGCAGCGGTTGAAAGTAAACACTGATTTAAAGTAACATACTTTTTTTTCATGTGAATCCCACTCGAAAACTGAGGTCAAACCCCAGTTTGTGAAAAGCAATTTACAATTGCTTTGTGCCCGTGTTCTCCTCTCTCTCATCGACTGCGTATAATCTCTGCGTCCATACAGTGGAGAGTGAATTAATTCACTCTCCGTTGTGTGGATACAGTGGAGAACGTATTCGCTGTTCCGACCGGACCGAATCTGATCCAAACTTAAATACATTGGACCGTGTCAGACCCAGTAAAAAAATTAATTTTTTAAATTGTGTTTTACTTGAAAAACTAATGTTTAATATTATTCAATGACACTGTATAAATTAGAAGGAGATCGCATGATAACGTAGCATTTGCAGAATTTGATTGCAATACCAATTTTGTTCATGATGATATTTTACCTGATTTTATTGTATGCTCAAAAAACCATGAAAACTGTAGTTTTTATTAGATGAATTTCGTACGTGATGCAATTGTAGATAGGTTAATGGAATAATAAAAAATATTTGATATAAAAGTATTATTTATTTAATGATGTAATAATAGTAGTTAAATTTACAATATTCAAATTAAAAACCATCAATATTAATATATATATATATATATATATATATATATAGTTATTTTATAACCTCAATTTAAAAATTATTTTTTACCAAAAATATTAAACTATTTTTTATTCAATCTCAATTTCAACCACAGTTTTAACCAAACGTATATAAATACAAAACTAACATTAACTAAAAAAGTACTTTTTATAAAAACAACTTTTTCAAACCACAACTACAAAACTACCAAATACAACAAAAAGGTAGAAAGTATATTTTAAAGTAATTTTTATTTAAAAATATATTAAAATAATTTTTTAATTTTTTAAAATTTATTTATGATATCATTATTGATTTAAAAAAATAATTAAAAAAATAAAAATTATTTACAAGCATGGTTTGACAGCACTACCACCATTACGGGTTCAACTTGGATTTTTTTTATAGCTTTGCCCTTGTTCGGCTCATTTTTTGAATAAGGATTTGACTAAAGATGTCTTTGACTTGTTCTTTTAAATTTTATTTTATTTTATTTAAAATAATTTTTTTTATAATTTTATATTTTTTTAATGTATTAATATTAAAAATAATTTTAAAAAATAAAAAAATATATATTTTTAAATAAAAAAATATTTTAAACCACCACTGCTCCACCATTTCAAACACAAACCTTAAGGCTGCTTTAATTTTGCTGCCCTTTACGACCGACAACAAATGTGTTTGGTCGTTGCCAAAGACAGATTGAGGACTTCCCCCGCTAAAACCTGAAGGCCCACCCACCACCATTGAGGAGGAATTGACAACGTTTCTTTCCGGTAGGACCTACTAGGCCACATGTATCCCATCTAATGTAAAAAATATAAAAGTAATTGAGCACTCTGTAAACCTTTGTTTGCTGGAAAGCAATGAACGGACCTCTGGTTTGGTGCTTCGCTGTAGCTGAAAAGGCAAGGGCACGAGCACCTCTCCTATTATATGTTTGCAGGGGACACACGGAGAAGTTCTCATTATGCTCATTTATATCACGTTCAAATGTTTTTCCATATAGGCTCCCCGTTGCAACCAATTTAATTTTTTTTTAATTTAAGTGTTTAGCTAGCTTGTATTTACTTGATTAATTTTATGGGTCCTAAAATTATTGACCATGTAAGTTTTTAATAGTCATAAAATTTATATGACTTAAATTAATAATCTTTAAAAAACAAACTTAATATTTAATCAATTTACCGACATCTTTCCGGATTAATTTAAATTTTATTTATTAAATTGTGTTGTTGTTATCAATTTAAATATCACATATTAAATCCCTATGTTACGGTCAATTTAATACTTCATATTATATTCATGTTTTTGTTATTGAAAAAAGGAAAATGTAAAGTGCAGGTAGTTTGGTAATCCACTCACGTTTTGCTTTCTGTTTAGATTATATAAGAGGGTGTTTGATAGTGTAATAATTGTTATTTTTAAAAATAATTTTTATTTGAAAAAATATTAAAAAAATATTTTTTTATTTTTTAAAATTTATTTTTAACATCAACCCATTAAAATAATTCAAAAACACTAAAAAAAATAATATAAAGAAAAAAAAATCAAATTTTAAAGAAAAGCATGTCCCAAACGGTGCCTAAACAAAAGGTCACCATCTTTAACCAGTCGTGCCGCCTGGCCACATGCAGTGCATCGACCAGGCCCCAGAGGTTTGCAGTTCCCCATGTTTAATGAATTCAACTAGAGATTCAAGCCGGCCACGTGGAATAATTATTTTCAACACAATTGGCCTGTCTCTGTGCGAATATTATTGGATAAGTCCGTGCACTTCATGCATTTAGAGATAAGCATGCTTCTTATAGATGGTTTTTTTTATTATTATTATTCATCAATAAATATTTGCATTTTATATATTTCGTGGATTTTTCTTCTATTAATCGCGGCGGCAATTATTGGCTTCCTTTATGTCACGTTTTTTTTTTACTCTTGATGTTAAAATAAAAAAATGAAAAATTATTAAAAAAACCATTTTACATCACACGGTAATTAAATCCAAAATATCCACCTGGGGAATATTCACTGTTTTGATGACATTGTTTACGGTGATTTAAAAAATGGAAATCATCCAGTATTTGTTTTTGCAGTCAAACTTTATTTTTTAAATTAATTTTTTTTGAATTTTTTTATTATGCTGATGTAGAAATAAATTAAAAAAATATTTTAATAAATTTCTAAAAAAATACTCCTACAAAAACTATGAAGAAATTGAAATGGGCTGTCTTTTATTCTGGAAGCCAGAGAGTAGAATTCAGAAACCTTATAAAAAAGTATCTCCCACGACTCCTAACACACCCACCTTTCATACTCGACTCTGTTATCTGCTTCAACAAGTGGCTTTCGCTCTAGTAACCTTCAGCTGGGTGTGTTGTTACTAGCTAGTGTCTACCGTGTTAACACCTCCATAAATGGCTGCTTTAAGGAGCTTATTGAAGAAAAACTCATCATCAATCCCAACATGTAACGAGCTGGTGATGATTAGAAGATTGTTCTCTTCGGAAGCTGCTGCTGCTGCTTCCCCTTCTTTTGCTCAAAGACTCAGAGATTTGCCTAAAGATCTTCCTGGCACTAAAATCAAGACACAAGTTTCCCAAGTATGTCCATCTCCCTCCATATCTTTGATCATTAATTTTAACCAAAAAAAATCTCTTTGCTTAATTCCTGGCGCATTAATGACGATAGTTTTCTGCTTTGCTATTTACCATTTTCTTCAAGTACAGTGGTACTCTTTTCCTGGGGTTTTTATTTATGATTTCAATGTTTTTCTCCTCAATCTGGCTATATATATATATATATATATATATTATTTGATATATAATTCGTTCCAATAAGAATCCTCATATAAAAATGAATAGAAACATCTTTCTGTGCCCACTGGATTGTTCACTGCGCTGTCCCTTTTTTCTTCTTTCCGACAGTTATGTCGAGCCACGAACTAACTGCACCGTTGCCTATTCAGCTCTGAAACGACAAGTCGTCTTCATGTTTGCGAAGACTAGTCGTCGACATAGGTTTAAGCTAGTTCAACCAAGTTGTTCATAAGAAAAGGAGAGTGGATTTTCAGTGTCGTGGATTTTCTAATCTTGGACCAAATTTTGTGTCCAAACTAACTCACTCTTTTTTTATAATTCAAAATATTCAGCTCATTGGGAAAACTCCAATTGTGTATCTGAGCAAAGTGACTGAAGGATGTGGAGCTTATATAGCCGCCAAGCAAGAGATGTTTCAGCCCACTTCTAGCATCAAAGACAGGTTTCACAGAACTCAAAACTATTTTCCTATGTTATCATAAACCTTAAGGTCAAATAAAAACCATAATGTTTATGCTACAGACCGGCACTGGCAATGATAGAAGATGCAGAGAAGAAGAACTTGATTGCTCCTGGGAAGGTTTGCTCATAGTCATAGCTCTAAAACTTTTAGATATTATAGTTTCAATCAGATGCTTGAATTTCTCTAACTTGTTTATTCATGTTATACTACTAGACGACTTTGATAGAGCCCACATCTGGTAATATGGGGATCAGCATGGCATTTATGGCAGCCATGAAAGGGTACAAGATGATTCTAACCATGCCTTCTTATACTAGTTTGGAGAGAAGGGTGACCATGAGAGCTTTTGGAGCTGAGTTAATTCTGACTGACCCCGCTAAGGGAATGGGAGGAACAGTTAAGAAGGCTTATGAACTTTTGGAATCCACTCCAGGTGCTTTCATGCTTCAACAGTTCTCAAATCCTGCCAATACCCAGGTACTTGATCTCACAATAGCAGTGACATTGCATAGCTTAAAGGGCTTATCGAGAGCAATGTGCTCGAGTTATTATTATTTTGATGATTTGGGATTTTAACTCTCTTACTTTGTAACTATTGGATTGATTTCTGAATCCAAATGGAAAAACAGATCCATTTCGAAACTACAGGCCCGGAAATATGGGAGGATTCACTTGGAAAAGTTGACATCTTTGTAATGGGAATAGGCAGTGGAGGGACTGTCTCTGGCGTCGGGAAGTATCTCAAATCCCAAAATCCTAACGTTAAGGTATCTAATTTTAAATTCTTTCTGGTGCTTTCACAGCATCACTGCCATGTGCTGTCATAAATGTTACTGCTTTATTTCTCCCATAATGTCTTGTCTTCATTTTTATATGATTGTAGATTTATGGAGTAGAGCCTGCGGAGAGTAATGTACTTAATGGTGGTAAACCAGGTAAGAGTCTCGCTCTGCTCTAGTTCTTTTCGTTTTTACTTTTCTCCTCTTGTTATTAGGAAGAAAGGAATTATAAAGAGTAAAGCTAGAATCTTCTCTGCTTCTTAGAAGTAGAATGTTGTTTCCAATATTTTTAAGCTTAAGGTATAATAACCTATAGAGGTGGAATGGAGGAATATAACATGATGGAGGTTATGATTTTGGTCTTTGTAATTTTGAAAATTTATGTCAAGTCTGTGCTAAATTCCATACTTATAAGACCCATCCCAGCCCAAGACGGGTCATTGGGGTTTGACCGGGTCAACCATCTAGGCGGCTCAAAAGCAAACCCGGCTCGGGCAAGGCTCCGGGTTTGCAGGTCATCAGGTTGACCTGCAAGGCTGGGACGAGTTTGATTACTATGCTAAATCCCTTGCTATGCACAGAGAAGTTGAATCTCTATTATTATGTCAATTGAAATAGGTCCTCATGACATTACCGGCAATGGGGTTGGATTCAAACCAGATATACTCGACATGGATGTAATGGAAAAGGTCCTTGAGGTAGGTACTGCTGAATTGAAGGAAAGGGTAGAGAATAAATGTAACTAAAAGATGAGGCATTTTCAATGTCAGATTTTGAAATGCCAAACTGACAGTGAAAAAATTAAATGGCAGGTTAGCAGCGAAGATGCTGTGAATATGGCTAGGAGGTTGGCACTGGAAGAAGGTCTTATGGTATTTACTCTTAACAAAGCCTGTTATCATTGACATTTTGGTTGATTTTCTATCTTTGACAGCCTCTTGCACACATATGCTAATGCAAAGCGCAATGCTTTAATTTTTGTGTATGAATCGGTTTTCTTTGAGCTCTGGCTGCAATTTTTGGGTTCTTGGATTTGTAGTTTTCAAGACTTGCATCTGCTTTCAAGAAATGAGCAGTGGCAGAGTACTGTTTGTTGTTTAAATTTTATTCAATTATTTTTGGTTTGTGAAGGTGGGAATATCATCCGGAGCCAACACAGTTGCCGCACTTAGACTTGCGACAATGCCAGAGAATAAAGGGAAACTTATAGTGGTAAGAACAGCTTATATTCCAATTCTCAAAAACACAGAATTTAAATTTTCTACTGACAATTTACACTGTTTGCGGGATGGGGGTTCGCTGTTAATAATGACTTTTCTATTCCTGAAGTTGTCATATTTGATTGTTAAGAAGGCTTAAGGTTTCATCAATTTAAGCAAATTTCCTCATCATTGAATCGGGAATTCTTTTTTTACCCAAGTAAATTAATTTAAGTATGAATGCTCCGTAAGAGTTGTTGCTGGTTGACTTTCAGACTATTCATGCAAGTTTTGGGGAGCGATACCTGTCATCTGTTCTCTTTCAAGATCTGAGGAAAGAAGCCGAGAACATGCAGCCAGTTCCTGTGGACTAATTCATTCAAACATCTTACTCGATGAATGTCAAAGGCCTCTTGCGCAACCATGCCTCTCAATGTGGTTGTTGAACGATGAGCAGCAAAATATGTACTCTGTGTCCATGCAGGCGGCTTATCTCCGTAACATTTGTGGTGATAGAGCTTGCTTGTCTCTTAATGTTTGGCTTTAGTTTCCAATTTCACTTGAAAAGTATCATCTGTATCACAGAATTTAGTTGAGCAATGGAAATTATTTTTCCTTGATGCCCGCTTGAACTTCTTGCAGTTGATTTTAACCAGCGTCATGGAATTAATATTTGCTGATCAATGAATTTTCCAGTGAAAAACCATAATTTTTTTCTATGGTTCTCTAAGATTTTAATACTTTCATGGCTAGGATGAAGCATCGCTACCTCTAAACTGCCGAAGACCGTAGAGAAGGAATGGGACAGGAATTTAGAATTTCCACGCTAATTTCTGCGTTATGGACGCAACATTTTCAAAATCTTGCCTGCCGCAACCTTTCCCCACATTGATATTAATTGACCCCCCTCTTAAAACCGACCTTAGCTCAGGTGGTAGAGAGGAAAACTGCAGTGGAACCTTAAATCAGTTGGCAGAGTGGAGGCGAGCATAATTATTTAAACTGGTCTGGTCTGTCAGATAAGAATTGTGGTAAGGATCGAGAGTCCTGGATAAATCCTGGTGAGACCAGCTAGTTCAACTCTAAAGATTTTTTATATAATTTTTTGTTCCAAAACGACGTTGTTTTTTAAAATAATAAAACTAGGTGTTTTCTTATAGACTTGAAATATATTAAGAATTGATTGCTATTACCTGACCTGTCATATATTATTGTTGATAAATTCTACTGCTTTTATGCATATGACGCATGTACTCGGTACACAGATGGCAGGTCTGACGCAATGCGTAGTAAAAACTTCTTTCATAACAAAAATGTTCATTTATTTTGAAAATTTGAGCCTTTTTTTTTTGTGTGTGATATTAGCACAAAGAGATTAATATTTCAACGAAATAACACAATTGAAAAATATTTTTGATCAAATAATATAATTTATATTTACCGTGATTCTATAAAAAAAATTACAATTAAAAAAACGACATTCAATAAATAATATATTTACAAAACATGATTTTTTTTATATAAAACAGTATTAAAAAGGGAGGTTGGAGTTTAATTTCACGACAAACTAAAATTGTTTTATTTTATTAATTTTTTTATTTTGTTGTGCTATTTTTTTTAAAAGACCACTTTTTTTCTTCTTTTTCCTTTCCGTTTTTTTTATTAAATTGTGCATATTTATAAAGTTGGGTTCTTTTAGTTCCTTCGATCTTAGAGCATCCACATCCATGCATAAATTTTAGCTAAATAATCATCTTAACTAGCTTTCTAAAAAATATAATCATATTCATGCTCTTTAAAATAAAAAAATCATGAATATTTTATTATTACATGTGAGGTGAAAGATGAATATTGAAGTGTGTGCTATTTCCTTTACGATGGCATTTCCCCAATCCATTAATTAAGGTTAGTTCTTCATTTGCAGAGACCACTATATATGGCCTCCAATATCCACTTGTAGCTTCCCAGTGAACCTATTATTTTTCAAATTAATGACTCTCAAATCATACAAATTTGCAGTTTCTTCAGGATTCCCTCCTTCCAACAAGTTATCAGACAGATCAAGAGAATGCAGCCCCCTCAAATACATAATTCTGATGGCAATTCTCCACAAAGGCCATATTCCTCGTGTTTCTGTGGCCCTGCCATTCCAAAGCACAAGGGGGAGAGATCTGCTTATACTAAAGCTGTTAGCTGTGCAGTATTTGAATATCCAGTTGCTTCTAACTGAAATAGCATTGGATCAGAGCAGCACCTTCAATGAAAATATGATTAACTCAGGAACCCGCGAATTAATAGCATACTAATTGCCTGAATATATTGATGTGTTCAGTGACAAAAAAAAAAGGAAACGTGCTGGAGATATGATTGCTGTCAGAATAAGATAACATATCTTAAGGAGCACATGAGGTAGCGTTGCTTTTGTAGTTTGGCTTGAATACTATCAAGCCAAGAACTTTCATCGTCGAACGTTGAGTCCAAACAATAAGCACAGACATTTTACCAAAAACCATTTTGGCAATTGAGGATTCAACTTCGCTAGCACCACAGATTACCACAGATTAACTATTGTACGGGATCGCCATAGTTGAACTGTTAATTGTTAGGAAAACTAAAGCCAAGAATAAAAGACAAGACTCAGATGCCATGTACGATCTTTTTTTTCCTGTGACCTCTTCTCTCGCGTCTTTTCCGAAAGCCAATTGAAGAGTACTACAGTATATATATAGCGAATACTGTTCATTTTGCTAGAATAGCTAGAAAGTAGAGAAAGGTGGTTTTTTTCCCCCCCCGGGGGGGTTGTTGGGGGGGTATAAATCCGGGGGGCCCCCCGGGCTAGGTTGAAAGTGGTAGAGCCGGATTAGGGGAGAATCCCATCTCTATTTATTTGATAAAAATGCTGTTTTTTTCACTTGAAGGGGTGTGTTAGAGAATAATATAAATCATATCCGGAACCTCACCCCCACAGGCAGTTATAGCTAAGAATTGGGTTTGGCTAGCAAGGATAGAACCTTATTCTGCAGTAAGCACAAGCCCCATTACCAATTCAAACTTAATCTTGACAGATTTTCTCAGTTTTTAATTAAGTCATCCATGCGACAATCCAACATCTAGCTTGTTATGCACCTAAATTTCTTCTTAGATAAAAATGGGCTTTCCTTTTCCAAGTTGTTTTGTACTATTTTGCACTCTCACTGTTGAGTATTTGCTATTCTTTTGATGTTGTACAAAGGATACAGCACCTGCTTCTCAGATTCTCCTAAATTTAAGTCATGCAACTCTGACTTCTGATGTAATGTTTCGTTTTGTTAGTTGATTGGAAGGCACAATTTTTTTTTCTGATGCGATTACTGAGATATTTCATCAAAAAATGTTTTGATTCACTTCACATATTCTTAAACTTCGGTTCTTTTTATTCTCATGTGAATCTGTCTTAAATATTGTTGGCTTTACAGTTTCATTTTGCCACTGACTTGAAGGATAGAGTGGGTTTAAATGCTAAGACATGCATATTGTTGATACAGTTTGCGCACATTCATGCACTTAGGTTATCATATATGATGCTGACGAAGACACAGGATACATTTTGGGCCACTCAGATTTCCCTTACAGGCATTGCTGTATTAGTATACTCTAACAATTCTATTACTTTTGCGCATATCTCTGGAATTGCCATATGTAATAGTGCCTTGTTCTTTTTCAACATGAACTTCGAAATGCTTGGCATTCATCCTCGTACGTAGAATGTTCTTATGTGTTCTTACAGTTTCTTATGAACTGTCAGGTAACATCTGTCCTATAATGAAGCGTTGTTGTTTTCTGAAAAATACCAGCATTACAGAAAATCAGGGGTCATGATGGAATTATGAATTTATCAGTTTATTTGTCTTCAGTGTTCTTGCTTTTTTTCTTTTTCTTTTTCGTGCTTTTTCTTTGCAGATAAGAATATTAGCTTTGAATGCAGCTTATCTCCTCAAAACAGGAGGTCATTTTGTGCTCTCAATAAAGGTTCAATCTAGCATTTAACCGTTCTTCTGTTCTGCACTTCTTTCCATTACTGAGAAATCTAAAGCAACCAATAGATTATTGTTATTATTTTTTGCAATCTTGTGATTTGTTTATAAATTTGCACATTTTCTTGAACCCCTTCAGGCAAATTGAATGACTCCGCCGTGCCTGCTGGTAAAGCATACGATAGTGAAGTTGCCATGTTGAGGGCGGATCTGCCGAAGCCTGCAGAGATGGTGACATTAGATCGATTTGAGCGAGACCATGCCCGCGTCATTGGAAGTTACAGAGTGCCAAAGAAACAAAAAAATCGCTGTCTAACAACTGTTGGATGTTCAGCACTTGGATCCCCGCTTCCTCGACCATTTAGCTTAAAAGTTAAAATTACCGTTCTGGATTTTGCTCGTTCATTTGAATAGTTTGGCAGACAAAATAATTTAAAATCAAAAAATCAAAATTTATTAAAATTGCGGTGAATACACAGCCCTGTTCGAGCACTTTAATGATCTTGGAGTCGTCGTTTTCACTCTATGGTCATCGTGTGTACGTACTAGTACTTTCAGTTGCCAAATGGTTCTTTCAGTAGTGGATTATGCTCGTCTGCAGAACGTATGTGGATAAGAAATAGACAGTTGACCATCTTGATTATTTCAGGTGGCTGGCAGTAAAGCTACGCGAGGACATTTTGAGGATAGACAATTGTTATATTAATAAATGCTGAAAATTATAGTAATAAATGTTTTTTAAATTGTTTTTTATTTATAAATATATTAACATAATATTTTTTATTTTTTAAAATTATTTTTAATATCAAATTCTAAAAATATTTTAAAAAATAATTTTAAATAAAAATAAAAAATTTTAATTTTTCTATTTTATATTTTTGAAATGGAAAAACAATCTTACTCTATTAATAGGTGTTTATTTGGTATTGTGACTGTAGGTAATGTTTACAGCCACAATTATTATTGCTTGGTAAAGTACAAAAAACACTTTTTTATTAGTAGAACCCACTACTAACTGTGGCACAACCACCGGTTTGCAAGAAGCAGCTCCTTGCTGCTTCTTGTGTTGAGCAAACTTATAAACGGCTCTACTATTTAAGTGAACATAAGTTTACTTCCATGAACAGTGGAGCATGGCTTCACTATTTCGGTCAGACCAGTCCGGTTTAAAGTTATTTATTGAACCAGGTCCGACCTAACAAAATAAAAAAAATTATTTTTAATTATGTTTTATTTGAAAAATTAGTGTTAAATATTATTCAATTACACTACATAAATTAAGCGAAGATCACTTGATGACGTAGCATTTGCAGAATTTGATCGCAATCCCAATTTTGTTCCTAATTATATTTTACCTGATGTTGTTGCGCTCTTAAAAAATTTGTGAAAATTGAAATCCTTGTCAGATATATTTCATACGTGATAGAATTGTAAATAGTTTAATGGAACAATAAAAAATATTTTATATAAAGTATTATTTATTTCATGATATAATAGCAATAGTTAAATATACAATATTTAAATTAAAAATCATCAATATTAATATATATTTTTTAAAATTATTTTATAATCTCAATTTTAGAAGCATTTTTAACCAAACACATTAAACTACTTTTTAGCCAACCTTAATTTCAACCACAGTTTTAACCAAACATATATTTTTTTCAAACCAATCTCAATTAAAAATATTTTTTATAAAATAATTTTTTTTAAACCACAACACCAAACAAGTTAAAGGCAAAAATATGCGTGTGAAACTATTTGACCCATGTCAGTTACCCAAACTTAAATTTATCTTTAGAGGCAGCATGGTAAACATTTTATTTTAAGGAACCTCTTTCACATCAGTGAGGTTTTTTTTTATTATTATTATTAATGTGGATATTTGAATCATTTTATATTCATTTTAATTAATTTGATATATCTTTAAAATAACAACCATATAAATTAACGATTAGTTAGGTCTTTTGCTAAGACAGACCACTAGTATATTCTATATGCTACCCTTTTAATTAGTTTTTTTTTTAAAATAATATCACGGTAATAAAAATAAAGAGAATAACATTGTAAGATTTATTTAAAAAAAATAACATAATTTAGTTTAACTATTCATGTGAGATATTTATAATTCTAGTCCAAAATATTATTTGAACTGGGATTTTTTTCAACTTCGTGTCATAAAAGCAATCAACTCAATATCTTACAATTTATAATCAAACATGATTATAATTCATTTAACATTTTAATTTAATTTAATTTAAACTAAATTCTTAATTTTCATAACATTTAAGAAATATATCTCAGCAATATCAAAATAATGCATGGTAACTCATTCTAGTTATAAATCATTTCCCTAAGTTGCTAATATCAAGTGCTCGATGTAAAGTATTCATTTAATCTATCAAGACATAAAAGACATGCATTAGAAAACAATTCATCACTGAAAAATAATATCATGTGCTGGTGAGATGGCTATTTCAGGGGGGAGGGGAGCGAGTCTAGGGATAGAGACAACAAAGATGGAAGGGAAGAGAAGAGGAGCAAAAACAAGAAAAGAAAAAAGGGGGCTGGGTTTTAATCGACTGGAATCGTATATATTGTATGCGATTTGTTAAGCTATGCTTTTTTCCTAAATAAAATTTGAATTGCTTTAATTTTTAATTTTTTTATTAATATGGGTGTCTGGTCGGCTTGCGTGGACATCGACTAATCCAACGGGTCCTAAAATTAACGACTATGTAAGTTTTCAGTGACCATCATCTTAGTAACCACAAGCCTCGAATTTGAGATCACAGGGAATAAACTTTTCAATCCCAAATTTTATTATTGGATTATCTATTATATAGTTTATTATTATTATTTTTAATTTTACTGGTGCTTCTTCGGAAAAAAAGGAAAAAGAAAAGCTCAATATTATTATACCAGGAAGTGATTCTATATTGGCCATCAAGGGACTCTTTGAAATCTGATCCTCTTACTGATGCCCGGATTGGACAATCTACCCACGCGTTCGGGATGGGATGCTCTTGAAGACTTTCGAATACTTTTGTTTTTGTTCTTAGGCCTAACTTGTAAGATATATTCCTACAGAAGAAGCTAAATTCTACACGTGGCCTCCTTTGTCCCAATTCACTTCTTGCATTGCCACCTGTAGTACTTGTTTGAGATCAATTTAACGTCAACAGATGCAAACTGTGGAGTCAAATAAAAAAAATATTTAAATACAACAGGTCCCAAAATTAATTACTATTTAAGTTTTTAATTCTTGCGAGATTTATAAAATTTAAATTAATAATTTCTGTAAAATAAATTTAAAATCTAATTAGTTAAGTTTTATAGGAGAAATTAGATGTTACTTTTCTCTTCTTATCTGTTGCTGGTGATGTTCCTACAACTTATTCCATCCATCCATATAATTATAAATAATATATATATATATATATTTATGTATATTATTTAGGTATTTTAACAAGAATAAGTATAAGTATAGTATATAAATGTTGGTTACTTGCCGTGAAGATATAAAATATCTTGATCAGAGAAGCTAATCAGACCAAGTTCGTTGTAGAAATTTGAACCGTGAATCTCAAACTAAATGAATCCTTTTTTTTTTTTTAATACCTGCCCAGTCTCCTGAAAGTGGAATTTTTATTGCTAACCATGAAAGGATTAGAATTATTAAATTTAATTAATATATTTACAAAACCATTGCAACATTTTATAAATATCATTAATCTTTCCGTACTATATTTTAATATACTCAAATAATCTCTAGTGGGACTACTATATTGAGAGAAAAAAACTAAAAGAGATTCGCACCATGATTTTTTTTTTTTATCCTTGGTTTATTTTTCATTTAGACCTCCTGATTTTTTTTCTATATATATTTAATTTTTTAATACTGTGTTATTAGTCTTGATGATTTATTTTTATGCCTGCGACCTAAGATCTAATGATAATGATGTCAATGAAATGTTTTGTCGATTAGATAAAGCTCCGTTGACAAAAAATAAATTTTAATTTTATTAGTTTAAGAGAATTATAGCTTAGGGGACCAAAAATTAATGTCTATTGTATAGCTGTGAATTTTTATTAAGTATTGCTTTAAAAGACATGATTTTTTCCACTGTGCAAGGCTTCATTGTCCTCTCACACATTACTGTAGATTCACTATGCAAAATTTTATATCTTTTTAATTTGGTCCTCAAACTTTTTTTTCAATAATATAGTTCTATTTAAAGACCAATGGATTTTAATTTATTATGAAAAGGTTGGATTGAAAGAAGATAGATCAAAATAAAAAAAGCATCAAACATGGGTGACATGTTATAAGTTTTGCAAAAGATGCACTTTAGTCACAACGCTTTTAAAAACACACAAATTATATAATTGAAGTACCTTAATATTTTTCCAATTCAATTTTGATGAGTTTATTTTTGTTATTTTTTTAGTCTTTGGTTGAGATAGGTTGCTAGATTATGGTGTTTTTGTACCTTTAAAGTTTGTGAAAAAAATATCCGAGCTCGAGTTAATTTCGGTTTTTTAGGCCATAAACAAGTTTATCACGGTTTTTACGGTGTGTTTTATAGATATTTTGGGTAAAAAATAGGTTTTTGGATAAAAAACTTAAACCTTGATTTTCCAGCCATCACAGTGGCTGGAATCTGAGGAAGTCATATAATGCGTCATCTGATTTTTTTTCAAAACAATTTAGGGTGAACATTCACCCCATTTACAAAATAAAAATAAATTAAGAACCTAATCACGCGGGGTTTGGCAAAATGGGCCAAGCAAAGCAGTGCCTACCATCTGCTTCTCTTTTTTTTCTATTTTTTTTCTTAAGAAATTAATGATTCTTTTTTATGATTTTCTCTCTAAATTTTGTTAATTTATATTTAAATTACTACATTTTCTCTTTTTAATTTAATTTGTAGAACCTCTTTTAGATGTCAATTATTTTTTTAGCTATGTATTTAAATTTGAAGAGTTTTTTTTTATCTATAATTTTTATCTTTTGTATTGATAAACTTTATTTTTGAGAATAAAAAATATTATTTTCAGATAATATTTCTAATATGTACAACCTTGGATGATGTTTGTTTCTCTTTTATTTTATTCAATCAATTTAATTTGTGTATCTATTTTTTTAAATAAAAAAATTAGCGAACATAACATGGTAAATATCCTATCTTTCGAGATTAAATATTTTGATCAATATCTATCTCTTGATTTTTCAAATTTTATTTTTAGATATTGTTAATAATTTTTTTTTGCATATATAGTTTTCGATATACTGATTACACATATGTATAAATTTTTTAATTTGTACTTAAATTTTGTTAACTATAAAAATGTATTGAAGAAATTTATATATACAGTTTTTTTATATAAAATAAAAATATTTTACGAACAACGAGTTACATATATATGATTTATCTAAGACACGTCAGCTGCACCTAAACATTCTCTATGATGTTAGAAAATTGTTCTGATCTGTAGTTAGTAGAGTGTAGCGCAGGTCACCAATCCTGCGAGAAATTCTCTCCACGTGGCAGGGCACGCATTCACATCGAAGGAGCTCGCAGGAACCTAATATTAGAGAGATCTCACATCCCATGAACCGAAGGACTAAAACAGTAATTATAACCAAACTGCAGGTTAAACTCATACCCTACCTTTTCGTAAACTTGTAGCAGCAGGAGTCACGTAGACCCCACCCTAACATAAGAATATAAATAAAATAAAAGGCAAAAAACTCACTCATTACCAACCCCAATTTACACCCTCCCCCCCCTCCCTTTTTTTGTTTTAAAAAAATAAAAACCCGAAATAAAACCAACAAATCTTTAGGGTTTGTTTGACTCTCAACACCCTTTTTTTGTTTCTTTCTTTATTTTTGTTTCTCTCGACATCGAATCGCGAGTTTCAGTGAGAGTGAAAAACAATCAGTCACCTGCTCTGTCTCTTCTCTCTCTTGCAGGATCCATTCCTCTTCACTTCACCGATATTCTCGCCTTTTTTGTAGTGTGCGAAAATCCGAAAACCTAGAGAGAGAAAGTGGACTGATAGGCTAAAAGGCAGCAAGCAAGTTCTGTTTTTATTTTTGTAACGTTGGGATCGGAGGGTAAAATTGAAGTTCTATTCAAATTTTTGGAGGGATTTTTTAACAACACCATTTTAGCTTTTGATTTCTTTTCTGTTCGGACATGACTTTTTTTTTGGTTTATGTCATCAACTTGGGGTTTAAAGAGTAAATTTGTATGCAATCTGGTGGTGGTGGAGGAGGGGGGCCCAGTTGGGTAGGACCGGCTGGGCGTGCGGGGTCCACATCATCGGCTGCAGCATCGCCTTCGTCTTCGTCTTCGTCTGCTGCTGTATGGAACCTTCAGTTGGGATTTGATTCGGTACAGCAGCAGCAGCATTCTAGGCAGGTAAGGTTTTTCTTTTCAATTTATCAAATTTGATTAATTGATGCGTGTGATTAGTGAATTCCAGTTGTAATCAATGTGATTGATTAGTTTTTTGAATTTTTTATTAATCACGAGTTTGGAGGAGGCACACTAAGCATGCATTTAATCTTAGGAGAAGATTAGGAATTTAAATTATTTTGAGGTGTAATTAAGCATCTGAGTTTGCTCGGGGGTTTGTTTCAATATTGAAGATCAATGACAACTAAGCGCGGGTCCTGCTATTGGGTATTTTGTTTTAGCAGTTGGCATTCCTTATCTGGGTGATGTTTAATCATGTCTGTTGTTTTCCTTGTTGGTTTATGTGGATATTATTATTATATTTTATTTCTTTAACTTTTTTTTAGAAAAAAAATAAAGAGCCCTTTTTTTTAATTGGGATTATGAAATAATCCTGCAGAAGTATCATATTTGGTGTTCATGGTGGAATCTATCTAATTTTATGGTTCTTGTTATCTGTCTTGTTTTGCCGGCATTGTTTTTTGAGCTGCAATTTTAGATGGAGGTTTTTTTTTTGTACTGAAAATTTATGGCGCAGTTTGCATAAAATTAATCTGTAGATGCATCATGCATTCATTTATTTTGCTTTCTCTTTTAGATTCTTGTCAATATGAAGGTGCAGTGGCGATTCTAGTGCTCGGTTGACCATCTTCGTGCTTGTTTCCAAATCCAATTTTGTGTTCTTTGTGAATTGTATGATATTGTGTTTATTCCTAAGATTTCCTTAAGGGCAAGGGTAGTTTGCACTTTCATTTTTAGGTGAAATTTTGGTAGCATTTGTTTTATATTTGTAACTGTGCATGCAGGCATTACAGCAACAATTACTTAGAAAACCCGAAGGGAATGAAACCCTTCTAGCTTATCAAGCTGGGACTCTTCAAGGAGTTACAGGAGGGAACAATTTTGCTTCATCTCCAGGCTCAATGCAAATACCTCAACAGTCCAGGCAATTATTTGATTTGGCTCGACAACATGGTTCCTCTCAGGACGGACAGAATAGGAATCAAGGTGTTGAGCAACAGGCTTTGAACCCAATTCAACAAGCATATCTTCAATATGCTTTCCAGGCCGCCCAACAAAAGTCAGCTTTGGCAATGCAGTCTCAGCAACAAGCTAAAGTAGGAACACTGGGCTCTCCTGCTGGAAAGGATCATGACATACGGGTGGGAAATTTGAAAATGCAGGAACTCATGTCCATGCAGTCGGCAAATCAGGCTCAGGCTTCATCTTCTAAGAACCCATCTGAACATTTTTCTCGTGGTGAAAAACAGGTGGAACAAGGTCAGCAGCAAGCCTCTGAACAGAGGAATGAGCAAAAGTCTCCAATCCAGCCTACTGCCATTGGAAAACAAATGCCTGCAAATGTTACTAGACCCATGCAGGCACCACAGGTTCAGCAAAACATCCAAAACATGGCAAACAACCAGCTCACAATGGCTGCTCAGATGCAAGCAATGCAAGCATGGGCACTTGAGCGCAACATTGATCTGGCACAACCTGCAAATGCCAACTTGATGGCGAAGCTTATTCCAGTCATGCAGGCAAGGATGGCTGCACAACTAAAGGCAAATGAAAATAATACTAGTGGACAATCATCACATCTCCCTGTGTCAAAGCCACAGGTTGCTTCTCCATCCATTGCAAACGAGAGTTCTCCTCATGCAAATGCATCTAGTGATATCTCTGGGCAGTCTGGCTCTGCAAAAACCAGGCAAACTGTTCCATCTGGTCCCTTTGGCTCAACTTCCAGTGGAGGCATAGTGAATAACCCTAACAACCTCACAATGCAGCAGCAGGCTTTTCACAGCAGAGAGAACCAAGCAGCTCCTCGACAGGCAGTTGTGCTTGGAAATGGAATGCCTGCAAACTCAAGCCAAGGTGCAGATCATACTCTGCCTTCAAAAAATGCATTAAACAGCTCAGAAACTTCACAGACACAGCAATTCAGGCAGCTGAATCGATCTTCTCCACAATCTGCTGGTCCTTCTAATGACGGAGGCTTGGGCAACCACTTCTCTTCACAAGGCAGGCTAGCTGTCCAGATGGCACAACAGCGCACTGGGTTCACTAAACAGCAGTTGCATGTTCTGAAGGCTCAAATTCTAGCATTTAGGCGACTGAAGGTCTAAAAGTCTTTTACTTGCCACTCACATTTTCTTAATATCCACTTGAAAATTTCAATTGACTTAATAAGTTCTCAGTGGATCATATGTTTTTTTTTTTTGGCTTGATAGAAAGGAGAAGGTACTCTTCCACAAGAGCTTCTTCGAGCTATTGCTCCACCACCCCTTGAGCTGCAGCTGCAGCAACAACTTCTCCCTGCAGGAGGAAGTAATCTGGACAGGTCGGGTGGAAAGATTGCTGAAGACCAAGCAAGGCATCTGGAGTCCAATGATAAGGGTTCGAAAGCAATGCTATCTATGAATGGACAGAATTTTTCTAAAGAGGAAGTTTTTACGGGTGATGAGAAAGCAACCGTCTCAACCATGCATATGCAAAAGGCACCGGCTGTGATGAAGGAACCCACTCCCCTTGTGGCTTCTGGGAAAGAAGAGCAGCAAACTGCTACATGTTCTGTCAATTCAGATCAGGAGACTGAACATGGACTTCTGAAAACTCCTGTTAGAAGTGATCTAGCAGCAGATAGGGGAAGGGGCGTTGCTTCACAGTTTCCAGCATCTGATGCTATGCAAGCTAAGAAACCTGCACAAGCAAGCACTGTGGTCCAGCCGAAAGATACCGGCTCTGCCAGAAAGTATCATGGACCATTATTTGATTTTCCCTTTTTTACTAGGAAACATGACTCTGTTGGGTCAACTGGGATGATTAACACGAATAATAACCTAACATTGACCTATGACGTCAAAGATCTTCTTTTTGAGGAAGGCATGGAAATGCTTAACGAGAAAAGGTCAGAGAATTTGAAGAAAATCAATGGTCTACTAGCAGTAAATTTAGAGAGGAAAAGGATTAGACCAGATCTTGTGTTGCGGTTACAGATTGAAGAGAAAAAGCTTAGGCTTTTGGATCTACAGGCACGTTTAAGGGATGACGTTGATCAACAGCAACAGGAAATCATGGCAATGCCTGACAGACTATATAGGAAGTTTGTTCGGCTATGTGAGCGTCAACGGATGGAGCTGACGAGGCAGGTACAGGCCTCTCAAAAAGCCATAAGAGAGAAGCAATTGAAATCCATCATGCAGTGGCGCAAGAAACTTCTTGAGACTCATTGGGCCATCCGGGATGCACGTACTGCGCGTAACAGAGGAGTTGCTAAATACCATGAGAGAATGTTGAGGGAGTTTTCAAAGAGAAGGGATGATGACCGAAATAAAAGGATGGAGGCATTGAAGAACAACGATGTTGAAAGGTATAGAGAAATGTTGTTGGAGCAACAGACTAGCATCTCAGGCGATGCTTCTGAGAGATATGCCGTTCTCTCGTCATTCTTGACTCAGACAGAAGAATATCTCCATAAGCTGGGAGGTAAAATAACAGCTGCTAAGAATCAGCAGGAAGTGGAGGAGGCAGCTAATGCCGCAGCAGGAGCTGCACGACTGCAGGCATGATTTATTCACTCCCCACCCCCTTCCCTCCCTCCCAGCAACCCACCAATTAGATGTTCATGTTTTATTTTTTATCGTAAAATTAAGATTCCTGCCTCTTAGCTATATACCAAAAATCCCCCCCTTTTCTTTATAAATTCTGATGCATGGATTTCCTTTTCATATTCTTTATGTGAGATTTGGTTTGGAACTGCTAATTCATCTAGTTTTATTGTTGATTAAAGGGCCTATCAGAAGAAGAAGTACGAGCAGCTGCAGCTTGTGCTGGTGAGGAAGTATTGATAAGAAACCGGTTTGTGGAAATGAATGCACCCAGGGACAGTTCATCTGTTAACAAGTAAGTTATTTGTTTGATTATATTTGTCATGTTTCCTACATTGAGGAGAGGAGTGAACTGGTTATTCGATTTATTAAGTGCTGAGTGGGTGTAGTTGGTTCCAAGAGATGGAGGCTTCTGTGTGCTATACAATATATCCTAAAGGCATCTAACACATGCCACTAATGATCTTCGCATACATAATTTACTTCCACATTTTCATCCTGTACAAAATTGATGTTTGATTGTAACAGTTTATGCTTTGTCATTCCCTGTTAACAGATATTACAATCTTGCACATGCTGTGAATGAAAGGGTCATAAGGCAACCATCTATGTTACGAGTTGGAACCTTACGAGACTATCAGCTTGTAGGCCACTAATCTTTGGTGTATTTTTTATTTTATTTCATTTTCTTTTTGCTACATTTTAAGCCTTCTCATGTTACAAGTTTCTTAAGCTATTTATGTTTGTGTGCTTGTTTGCCCCCCTCAGGTTGGGTTGCAGTGGATGCTTTCTTTGTATAACAACAAATTAAATGGAATCTTGGCAGATGAGATGGGGCTTGGAAAGACTGTACAGGTTTGTTTCTGTTGGCTCAAGCCTCTTCTTTTTATGGAAGCTTAAGCCTTTAAACCACATCCTTTCAAAAAATGAAATATTTGAAAACAAATCCCATTTATTTGCTTTCAAAACCCTAGAGGTTTAATGTCTCTGAACTCCATGCCTCATAAATGGATCCTTTGTTCTTGGAAAAATTATTAGTAATTTCACTTCTCTCAAGCAACAGACCAATTCACCAATAAATTCACCTATAATAATTTTATTTTACAGGAGTTTATTTCTTTACATGCTTCCTAAATTACCCTCCGAAATTTTGCATTGCCTATTAAAAATCCTATAAACTTTTCTTTTTGAGGAAAAAATCTAATAACCTAAAGGTGAATTTGTTGTGTCAATGATTAAAGACATAAATTAAAAAAAATATGAAGTTATATGTCCTAAGAAAATGTTCACTTTTAAATACGAGAAGTAATTAAAAATTCTAAAGCTTTAGCTGATTACATATAAAGAAACTTATTGCCATGAAAATCCAAGTCTAAAAACCTTTTTTCCTTATATATACATTTATATATGTAAGAAAAAAGTAACTAGATAAGAATTGTAGTTTTTGACCTGAACTATAAAAATGTTGAGCAAATTAACAGTTATACATGTTGAAAAAAGAAGAAGAAAGGTGCATGTACCTGTTCTCTTTTAGGAAACTTGCATGCGAATCTGAGAACAATTCTTATAATTGAGCTGATAGTTGTGAAATAATGAAGGATAAATTGATGGTTTAGAATCTCAATTATGGAGTATATAAAATTGAGATTTTGTGGAATGAAAAGTTGCATAACGAACTTATTGGTCTTTTGCATGTGAATGGTGAACCCATTGACACTTTTCCATTGGTAGTCAACTAGAATAATTTATAGATGACATAATGGACATTTTTTGTTTTGTGTGCTATTCTTAAATAATTTTGTTCCTATGCAGGTGATGGCATTGATTGCTTATCTAATGGAATTCAAAGGAAACTATGGACCACATCTTATAATCGTTCCTAATGCTGTTTTGGTGAATTGGAAGGTTAGTTACTCTTAGTTGCATATTTATTCACAGGATTTTTTAGTGTTTTTTGATGTCTGACTGAGTTCATGCTGCAGAGCGAGCTACACAACTGGCTGCCATCTGTGTCCTGCATTTATTATGTTGGTGGAAAGGATCAGCGGTCAAAATTATTTTCCCAAGTAAGAAGAACACATTTACTTGCTCATTTGTTTTTCACTCTTCAGATTTATTATGAATTGCTGAGCTTTCTTTTACTGTAACTCTGTAGGAGGTTTCTGCCATGAAATTTAATGTCCTCGTGACAACTTATGAGTTCATCATGTATGACCGGTCAAAACTTTCTAAAGTTGATTGGAAGTACATCATAATTGACGAGGCACAGAGAATGAAGGATAGGGAGTCAGTTTTAGCCCGTGATCTTGATAGATATCGCTGCCAGAGGCGCTTACTTCTCACAGGGACACCATTACAGGTCTGTTAAAACTGTCTATTTTATAGCTACACACCATTGTTACTCAAATGCTAATCTGTGTGTCTTGGGGAAAACTTAGATCTAGAATACAGTTTTGAAGTCTTGGCTAGTTTGTGCTTCCATGGCCTAACTGTAATTTAGAGCATGTTTGGGAGAGGAGGAATGGGAGGAAAGAGTGAAAGCAGGAAGAAAATTGGAGGAAGAATAGGTGGTGTGATGGCTAGGAATTCTGTATTAGATCCCTCATCCCATTCCGAAGTCAAGTAAGGAGTCCTATTTCAGAAGCACAGACTGAAACACTCATTTTGTTTGGAAGATCATTGTTCTTCACTCTCTTGCTATTACCCGCAGGTAGCGCAGCAGGATTACTTCTGTTTAGAAGAAGGGCGAAAAAGTGAGTAATAGAAGTTGGGGACAAAAGTTTCTCCTTGGACTCATTTTCTTTCACCAACATGAGAGAAAATGAGAAAGATAATCCTTTCAGTTTTTACTGGATTGATTTACATAGATGCACACTTTCACATTTGATTTTATAGATCAGCTTTGTTTTGCAGGACTAGTACATATTTAGCCTTGGTTCTTTACTTTTTTATTTATTTTTACATTTCCTTCTAAACACAAAGAGAGTATAATATTCTATTCTCGTCACATGCCCACCAAACCACACCCCCATTGTCCAAATGCAGCCTTGATATCTTTCTTGGTATTTATCTGTGCGCTGCTGTGTATTCACAATCATGCACAAAATGGCTGTTGCTCTTCTGAACCTTACTTTAACCAAAAAACCGTGTTTGGGTCTTATTATATTTAACTTAGAGATCTCCTCAGCTGCATAGGTCTTGTATATAAATTTCATATCATATCTAAATGGCATTCTGTTTAAACTAACCAAGAACGGGTAAAAATGCTTTAACGGTGTACACAAGGGAAAAAAAACCTACGTTACAGATTTTTTTTTAATCAAATTGTCAGCTTTATCTTATATGTAGCAGAGCAAGTAAAACTTCAATTCAGACTTACAGCATCCAAGCATTCCCACAATTACAGATACTAAGTTTAAAAAATGGAGAATCAGCAAGATTTGCAAAACTTGGTTGTATGTGAGTAGGATGTTTGTGATATACTAGTGTATTCATGTCGTCTTCTTTCCACTTCATGATCCTGTAGGAAAGCAAGGAAAATTTCCTTCTGTCAGTGGTCCTGTTACATCTGCTAATATGTTTCTGTTTGCACATATTATGATTCTTGGTTAGATGTCTTCTTACTTTTTGGATAAGACCTGCAAAAAACTTTCAAGATAATGGTCAATAGATTGGAACCTCTGCAGTTTACAAATGAAAATTAGAGTCTCAATTTGACATATATGAAGCAATATTGTGATATTGAGAAAAATAATAGCTCAAATTCAATTTTAATTCCGTCAACAATGAGTTTTGGCTATGACTTTACACGGATTGATTTTGGGTTCTGCAGAATGACTTGAAGGAGCTATGGTCACTCTTGAATCTACTTCTGCCAGAAGTTTTTGATAATCGTAAAGCATTTCATGATTGGTTCTCAAAGCCCTTCCAAAAGGAAGCTCCAATGCATGATGGAGAGGATGACTGGCTTGAAACTGAAAAGAAGGTGATCATAATTCATCGACTTCATCAAATTCTAGAGCCTTTTATGCTCAGACGTCGTGTTCAAGATGTGGAAGGTTCACTTCCACCCAAGGTATGGCATTAATTTGTCCTCGTCAATCATGATGTTTTCATGTGGTGGATTCTAATACAGTGCTACATTGCAGGTTTCCATTGTCTTGAGGTGTAGAATGTCTTCTATACAGAGTACAATTTATGATTGGATCAAATCTACTGGCACTATTCGAGTTGACCCTGAGGATGAGAAGCTCAGGGCTCAAAAAAATCCAGCATACCAGCCTAAGGTGTACAAAACTTTAAATAACAGATGTATGGAGCTCCGAAAAACTTGCAATCATCCTTTGCTTAATTACCCATATTTCAATGACTTATCCAAGGATTTCCTTGTTCAATCTTGTGGGAAACTATGGATTCTGGATAGGATTCTCATAAAACTTCAAAGAACAGGCCATCGGGTACTACTCTTTAGTACCATGACAAAACTCCTTGATATATTGGAGGAATACTTGCAATGGCGCCGACTGGTATACAGAAGGATTGATGGAACAACTAGCCTTGAAGATCGTGAATCAGCTATCGTGGACTTTAATAGCCATGATTCAGACTGCTTTATTTTCTTGCTTAGTATTCGTGCTGCTGGAAGGGGTCTTAATCTTCAGTCAGCTGACACAGTTATCATATATGATCCTGATCCAAACCCTAAGAATGAGGAACAGGCAGTTGCTAGAGCCCATCGGATTGGACAGACAAGAGAAGTCAAAGTCATTTATATGGAAGCAGTTGTTGACAAAATTTCTAGCTGTCAAAAAGAGGATGAATTAAGAAGTGGAGGCACCGTTGATTTAGAAGATGACCTTGTTGGTAAGGATCGATATATGGGTTCTATTGAGAGCCTAATAAGGAATAACATCCAGCAATATAAGATTGACATGGCTGATGAGGTTATCAATGCTGGGCGTTTTGATCAAAGAACAACACATGAGGAGAGGCGAATGACTTTAGAGACATTATTGCATGATGAGGAGCGGTATCAAGAAACTATGCATGATGTTCCATCACTCCAAGAGGTTAATCGCATGATAGCCAGGAGTAAAGATGAAGTTGAATTATTTGATCAAATGGATGAAGAGTTTGATTGGACTGAGGAGATGACGAGGTATGATCAGGTACCTAAATGGCTTCGAGCCAGTTCAAAAGAAGTGGATGGTACTATTGCTATTCTATCAAAGAAACCATCAAAAGCTATCCTTTTTGCTGATGTTATGGGTATGGTTTCCGGTGAAATGGAAACTGAAAGAAAACGGGTGCGGCCAAAGGGGAAAAAGTCTCCTAATTACAAGGAAATCGATGATGAAAATGGAGACTATTCTGAGGCAAGTTCTGACGAGAGAAACGGTTATTCTGCACATGAAGAAGAGGGAGAAATTCAAGAAATTGAAGATGATGAATCCAGTGATGCTGTTGGGGCACCGCCCATTAACAAGGACCAATCAGAAGATGATGGTCCCCCGTGTGATGGTGGGTATGAGTGTCACGGAGCTTTGGAAAGCACTAGAAATAATGATGTACTAGATGAAGCTGGTTCCTCAGGATCATCCTCTGACAGCCAAAGAGTTACACGAATGATCTCTCCTGTCTCTCCTCAGAAATTCGGGTCACTTTCTGCATTAGATGCTAGACCAGGTTCACTTCCCAAAAAGCTGGTATGTTCCTTCTATACCTATTCTTGTGCTTCATTACTGACTTGGGTAGTATTGCTATCCATTTACTGTTCCATTAATATTGTACAGCCAGATGAATTAGAAGAGGGGGAAATTGCCGTGTCTGGAGATTCTCACGTGGATCACCAGCAATCTGGAAGTTGGATGCATGATCGCGACGAAGGTGAAGATGAACAGGTTCTGCAACCTAAGATTAAACGAAAACGTAGTATTCGGCTTCGACCCCGTCACACTGTTGAAAGGCCAGAGGAGAAGTCTAGCAATGATGTGCAACGTGGAGATTCTTGTTTGTTGCCATTCCAAATGGATCATAAATATCAAGCACAGTTGAGGAGCGATACTGAAATGAAAGCATTAGTAGAGCCTAGTGGATTCAAGCATGATCAGATTGATTCCTCAACAAGTAGGCGAAATTTACCTTCAAGAAGAATAGCCAAAACACCTAAGTTACATGCTTCGCCAAAATCTGGCAGATTGCATTTGCAGTCTGCTCCAGCAGAGGATGCTACTGAACACTCCAGAGTGAGTCTGGATGGTAAAGTTCCAAGTACAAGTGGTACTTCATCTTTGGGCACCAAGATGTCTGATGTCATCCAGAGAAGGGTATGAACTCAGTTCATTTATTATTCTAATTTATTTTGTCTTGTTAATATAATGTAATTGGATAGGTCATATGTGCCTAAAAGAGGCTTGACAGTGGAAAATCAAGATTGGCTTGGCACATGATGTTCTTTACATCAAGTGTAGACTCTTTTTTTTTAATTGTCTGTCCCTAGTTAATCATATTTCTGTATATTAACTGGAAGTTTCAATTGTGCAGTGTAAGAATGTTATTGGCAAGTTCCAAAAGAGGATAGACAAGGAAGGACAACAAATTGTACCTCTTCTAGCTGATTTGTGGAAGAGGATTGAAAATTCTGGTCACGTAAGTGGTGCTGGAACTAATCTTTTGGATTTACGGAAGATTGAACAGCGTGTTGACAGATTGGAGTATAGTGGAGTGATGGAGCTTGTGTTTGACGTGCAATTCATGTTAAAGGGTGCAATGCAATTTTATGGGTTCTCACATGAGGTATGATTTCTCATCCAAACTTTCACTTCAACAATTTTTTATCTAAAACATTTTCTCCTGGAAAATGCTACTGGCGATGTCTCTGGATATCCTGTTGGAGCATGAATATGATCTCTTTGAAACATTTTTATAGTATGGCATTTGTCAATGATTTGTTGTGGAATTTGTGTCCAGTCATGCATAACCAATTTCTAAAGTGCTCTATTATCTTTCTTTTATAAAAGTTGTGTTATTCCCTCTTGGGAGATGTCATATTATCTGTTTCGTAGTATCATTCATTTACAAGATTTTTAAATTCTTTTCTATGCAAACATTTTGGATATAATTTTGAAATGTCCAATTAAATATTTCTTGTTTTGGTTTTCTTTTTCTCGCACTTAAACATAATGGACTGGTATGATTGAGTAATTTATGGAAACATCATTTCTGTATGTACCACAGTTCAACTTTTGATTTTAAGGTTTGATCTATTATCCCATTAAAGGATGAGACAAGAAAAGGTTGGGAACTATTCTTCTTTATTGTTGTTCTTGAACACTCTGCTTGCCAAAAGCTTATCCTTTGGTTACATCGCATGATTTTCGTGTGAATCAAAATTTCCAAATTCTTCCCTGTATATAAGTGAACATATGCTCAGTTGTCAGAACAATGGAATTTTGTGATTTCTTCTATCTATTACTTCAATTAGCTGCCTTAACTCCCAATGGTGCCAATTACCAGAGCTAATCCACTTGGTCGAACTTCAAAACAAGTTAGAATCTCAAGGTATGTTTACATCATGCAGGTTAGAACTGAAGCAAGAAAGGTGCATGATCTCTTTTTTGATATCTTGAAGATTGCATTTCCAGACACCGATTTCCGAGAGGCCAGGAACGCTCTATCTTTCTCTGGCCCATCATCAACTTCCGTTTCTGCTCTGTCTGCAAAACAAGCTGCTCTTGGCCTAAGCAAGAGAAACAAGTCAATAAATAATGTGGAACCTGACAACAGCACTACCCATAAGCCAATGCAGCGAGGATCCATCCCTAAGAGTGAAGACATTAGGAGCGTCCGTGTGCCCCAGAAGGAAACAAGGGTTGGGAGTGGAAGTGGCAGTGGCAGTAGCAGGGAACAATATCGTCAGGATGATTCTCCACTGCATCCAGGGGAGTTGGTTATCTGCAAGAAGAAGAGGAAAGACCGGGACAAGTCAGCAGTGAGGTCGAGGACTGGATCAAGTGGTCCTGTCTCCCCCCCTAGCATGGGCCGTAATATCACGAGTCCTGTTTTGAATTCAATACCTAAAGATGCGAGACTGAATACTAGTCCTGTTTTGAATTCAATACCTAAAGATGCGAGACTGAGCCAGCAGAATAGGCATCAGCAAGGGTGGGTGAACCAACCACAACCACCAAATGGTGGTGTGGGGAGTGTTGGTTGGGCAAATCCTGTAAAGAGGTTGAGGACAGATGCTGGTAAAAGAAGGCCGAGCCATTTATGATTTTTCTCAAGGATGGTGTATAATTTAATGGAAAAATTTGTTGAGTTCAGCCGCAAAGTGTGCAAGTGGCCCTTTGTGGCCTGTACCAGTGCTGTAGCTGCTATTGTTAATATAGTTGTAGGTCATTGCTCTTCCATTGTATACTGCTCCTTGCATGATTTTAGAAATCCAGTAGTTTTTGCATGTTCGTCTTATAGTTATTGTTGCTGTGCCTTCACCAGATTAAAGCTTATCTTCGTTTTGCTGTCAGCTTTTTGAGCTCCTGTTTGTGTGTGTAATGGCACACAAGAAGAATGCGTCTTGCAATCTCTTTCCAAAATAATCGGGAAATTTGAAATCTCTTTGTTGGCAATCTTGTATGGTTGAATTAGGTATGTGAATAGGAAACGTGATTCTAGTCGGCAATTCCTGAATATTAGAAATCTGGACCATGAGAAAGAAATGGTCAAATTGGTGAAGATTTTGAGAATCACAAGAAAAGATAAATATGTTTGTTTTTGTATTTTAAAAATAATTTTATTTGATATTTTGAGAGATTTTTTTTATGGGTTGAGATTAAAAATAAATTAAAAAAATAAAAATATATATACTATTTTAAAATAAAATATTTGAAAAAATAACTGCTAGATCTAAATAAAGTAACAAATTTGTGTTTGGGTGACAATAGGGGGGGGGGCGAAGGTGGAGGGGGGGGGGGGGGGGGGGGGAAGAAAAACCCCCCCAATTAAGCCGTTTGATTGCGAAGAGTTTTTTAAAGTGAATTTTAATAAAATAAATTATTTTCTAATATTTGGTAGTGTAATGAAAAATAAATTGGAAAATATTTTCCAGTGTTTGGTTATGTTATGAAAAATGAGCTGAAAAATAAGTTATTAATATTTTATTTTTCTCAATAAAATAATAAGAAACAAATCTTACAAATTAAAAAGTTGAATGAGAATGAAATTGAAAAAAAATATAATTTCATAAATTATCTCAAATAAAATAAATAATAATCAAAATAATAGAGAGCAAACAAAAAAAAAAAAAAATAAAAGATGAAGAAATTAAAATAATAATAATAAACATTTCATAAATTATTTCCAAAAAAAATAAGGACCAAATTTCATCCATAAAAATTCAATAAAAAAAATGATAAGGGAAAAGCAAATAACAATTATAAAAATAAAGACCAAATTTAATTTAAAAATTAAATTTTAAGAGATGGAAAAATAAATATTCAAAACAAAATATATATAGCAATCAAAGAGTTTGAGGATCAAATTTGATATAATTAGAAAATAATATGACATTTCTAAATTTTTCATAAATTTGAGGGGTCCCAAGTCTGGAAAATTTTTCTTTGATTAGAAGGTATTTTTCATACCAACTTTTTAAAATAAATATAAAAAAGTTTAAAAAATAATTTTTCATAAAGTAAATTCTAAAAACAATCATAGCCTTGGTGTTTTTTTTTTTTTCATTAGACGGGGATGTAAATTGTATGGGGATTTGAGGTAATATTTATTCCCTCGACAACTCCTTAAAACATCTAAAAAAATATATATCGCGTTTTGTTTGTTTTTTGGGGGGGGGGGGGGGGGGGGTTTTAATTTTATCATTTTAAGATGTAAAAATTATTTTACGTGTTGTCATTTGTTTCTTTTTGTATACATTTGCAAATACAAACTGTCTTAAAAAAAATTCTGAAATTGAATTAACTAGCCTGTTTATGAGATATAATTTAAGGTTATAGTATAGTTTTTGGATCCCAGATCTGGATTTTGACGGTTGGTGCATTGGGTTATTTTTTAAAAAAAAAAATCAAAGTGTTTTAGGAAAAAGGGTCACGGGTTGCAACGGATTTTGCATCCGGTCACGGATGATTTTTTGTTGAAAATCTGACTGCGGATCGGGTTTTAAAACTAAGGATTATAGTTAAAGAAATAATTATAAAACATGAATAAAAAAAAAGTTATTTTAAAAATAGCATGAAAAACTGTAATTTGATCATTGAAGTTTTAGTTTATACATAAGTCCTTATATTTTTTATATTTTAATCGTAAACTTTATTTTTATTATATTTTGAAAGTTATGAAAACATAAAAAAATCACTGGAAAAAAAGAGAGAAAAAAAGGGTTCGATTAATCATATTTAAACTAAGAAAAGAACCGATCTTGATGTAAGTTGATTCATCTTTTACATAATGGAGTTTCATGAAAGTAGTTTGAAACTTTTATTTTCTAGAAAAGTATATTAAAGTTGGGAAGGTTTTTATAATTTGATCTATTTTATTTTTTTGACCAATTTTATAAAGCTTTGAGGTTGAAAAATACCGATAAATTAAAGCATGTTTTTTATAAATAAAAAATAAAAGAGTCATCTAATAGAATATATTTCCTATTTAAAATTCAAATTGTTTTCTTTCTTACAAATATTTATTTTAATTACAACAAAACCAAATGAAAATTAATTTTGAAAACTGCTCCACGGCATCATGTGAAAAAAAAAAAAAAAACTAAACTAAAAAATAAAACAGTGAAAAACTTCCAGCGGGAATTTCATCTTTAGAGAAATGAGGTCTCACATGCATGCGTGTAGCTTAAACGTAATCGCAAAAGGTGGGATCACACAAGAAAAACTAAAAGATTGGAACACGAAGCGAGAACACAAACAAATAAAGAGCCCATGGAATTCTTTTTTCCTGCCCAATAAACAAGTTCATTTGTTGGGTTGTTTTTTAGTGGAAAGGGGGAAAATTGGGAGGCCAAGCAAGAGCCCACTATGGATCTGCTTGGCCTGCCATTTCATCATCAAGAGACTCGTACTCATCCTCACTCAACTCCTCGTCACTGGAGTTTTCTTCTGGGGCAGCACCAATGTCCTCTGGCTTAGCATATTTCTCACAGTATTCTGTTTGATAAGCCGATAAAAGTAAGTTGCGGTGATGTTAAATTGGCACAAATTGAGTTGAAGTGTAAAGCAAAGGACATTAAGAGTGAATAGTTCAACATCCACTTCTGGATGAAGCAATCAAATATCAATGTCTAATAACTTCAGTTAGATATGCCACAGATATGCAATATGGTTGACAACACAAAGCATCATGATGAAGTATATGTTAATTTTGTCCACAACTTTGTTTCTAAACAAGATGGAGCACGGCTCAGTTGTTCAACATTGTTAGCAAAACCTATATAATCAACTATAACAACGAGCCTTGTTCTACTTGTCTTTCGATATGCTTTACATTTAACACCTTCATGATTCCTACTCAAACAGAGAGAGAGAGAGCTCACCTCAGCTAAAGGTTTATCCTTCCAAGCCAAACATACAAACGAGGCCTTTTGTTATACTCAAATAAAAAAATCCATCACTCTTGGAAGGTCCATCTAGTGCTAGTTCAGTTTTCAAATTATGACATAACAAATCAACTGTGGTCATCTCAGAGATTCAGTAGCTGTCAAATGCTCAGCTGCAATTCTTAGAGCATGAAAGATCTATTCAAGATTATAACTTGTGTGATGATTGAGCTTTTCATCAAAGGTGGAAAGCTCAAATTTTATGAAACTTGACAGAATGAGCATAGATCATGGCTAAATGGTTAGTAGTCAAGTCTTTTGCGATCATATAATTTGGGATGCTGTGTATGCCATAATCAACTAGTGCACTCCAAAAGGTTTTGACCAAGCGAGTAGACTCAATGAAACTAAATTCAAAACAAGCAAATCAAGAGTTTTCCCTATGTTTCATCACGGGAAAAGGTGACCTACCAATTTGGACACTAAATATCATATCACATTTCACAATCTTAAGAATGCGCAGCTCACTTCTCAACCAAGAGCAATTCTGGTACAGCAGAGTAACCGATTCTCTTATGTGCCACTACAAACTATTCCCTTTCAATTGCCGGTATAAATAATTATAACCCAATTTAAAGAAAAAGGTAAAGGAAAGCAAAAACAAAGGGCATATATTCTAGAGTAAAAATATAAATGTTTAGTCCAGAGTTGGATAATGCGGAGTGCCTAATCAGAAAAACATGAAAAAAAATGACTACCTTTAACTCTTAGCTCATAAGCAGGCTTGTCACGCATCATCAGAGCTGCAGCCTCACCATTCAATGGATCTGATGGGTTAGGATACAAAAGCAGCTGTGGTATGAATACTTCAAACACGTTTACCAAATCTGGAGAACATGTGTTTCAGCTTGTTAGACATATATCCAAAACATTATAGCTTGACAGTAGCTTCAATTTTTTATCTGAAAAGGCACGAAGAAAATATTTACCAAACATGGGGCTCCAAGTCTGATTAATAACGTCTAAACAAACTGAGCCAGACCTGAAAATTAGAACAATGAATGTATTCAGCTTCAGAAAATGTTCCTCTTTAAATGGATAAATATGGTGATTTACCAGGTATAGAAGATCACAGTTCTTGTTTTCATACTTGACTTACTCACATTTCATCAACATTTGGATGGTAGATCTTATTAACAAAGCCTATTGAGGGAGATCTATAGGGATACGCATCTGGTAGCTCGACCTTTATCCTCCACACACCTCCATGGTAAGGACCTGCAATATCCATCACATGACAGAAAGGGGTTAAAGATGCTTGTTTTTGCTGATACGAAAAATATCCATATCCAGTCTGCTACATTAGATTTGGACAAGGAAAAAAAAAATAAAAAGAAGCCAGTTTCAACAAGAATATGACTTCGAGAATTATAATTGTTCTGAACTAGGCTAAAAAGGTCTGAGAAAATGCAGATCAGGCAATAGAAAAAACCAAAAACCTCCTAAAAATGATCTCCTTTCTAGAATCAAAAGGCATTAAAGGATTTAGAATCTAAGAACTGCATAAAACAGTTGAATGAGAGAACTGTATAGCAATCCAAAAATAAAAGTTCTTTTTTAAAAAAATCGAGTTATTAATTATTAATCACAAAACACAAGATAATATCTCCATTTACCACCATCTATATCAATACAAATATATACATAACACCCACAGAGCAATCACTTTGATTATCCTATAAAAAAGATAACAGAGTTGAAAATAAAAATGTAACAAAGAAAAAACAAAGAAAGAAGAGCGCAGTGAAGATTTACTTTCATTGGGTCCATTGAAATGAACATAAAACTCTTGCATGCCATCATTGATCAGCTCTACCTTGTAATCACTCATCATCCTATTCAAAACCCAACAGAACAAAAAACCCCAAAAAAAAAAGAAAAGGAAATAGTTACAATCAAGACCAATAAAAAATAAAAGATAAGAGAAACAGAAGATAACTGAGTTAGAGGATTAACAATTTCATCAAGTCCATCTCTCTTCGTTTGCTAGGGGAAGACATGATCCTTTGTTAGTTCTTAGGAGAATTTTATTTTATTTTATTTATTTATTTTGAGAGAGAGAGAGAGAGAGAGAGAGAGAATGGAAGCAAGGAAGAAGATTATGGTTATGGTTTTGCTTGTACAAGTGAAGGAAGCAACAACAATGCTTAGGACATCAACTAGATTAGCAACCCGCGTAACCTTTAACTAAAATAAATAGGCTGCAAATATCGGGAGGAGGAAAATAAATAAATAGATCACTGGATATTTATTTTCGTTCAACTGTGGACAAGACACACCGTGCCCTATGGCAAAAGAGTGAATGATAGCTTTTAAAAAAGCCTCACGGGTCGCTAGAGAAGCGCCGTAGAAAAATAAAAACAAATATTGTTTATTTATATTCATATTTAAATAATCAATTTTGTTTAAATCAAGAAATAAATTTATTTATAAAAAAACTTGAGTAAAAAACCCATCAAATAAAAAACCCAACAAAAAAAAACATAAAAAATTTAAAAAAATAAAGCATAATCTCCTATTAAATAAATATTAAAAAATAAAATTAAAAAAATATTAGTTTTAAAAAATATTAAGTAAATCCTGAGTAAATTATTTAAAACTAAGTTAAAATTTTTTTTGTTGTTTTGATATGTTAATATAAAAAATAAAATTTATTTTTTAATATATTTTTTTAAATATAAAATATTTTAAAAAACTGTGCTGGTCAGAGTCAGTGAATATAACATATATTTGAGAGAGAGAGAGAGCCGCTTGCGATGATGCTCTCTTACCTTTTCTTTTGTTCTAATTTTTTCTCATTTTTTATTTTTACTATTTTATTTTTTTATCAGTACATACCGTGCCTTGTAACATTTTGTCGGTGATAAGCTTGAATATCGATCTTAATATAATATGATAAAAGTTGTTCTGTCCAATTTTTATACATTTTATCCTTAGAAGTAGTAATTTGACAGTTTTTGAAATGTAATAAAGATGATTATTTTTTAATGAGTATTTTATTTTAAAATATATTAAAATAATATTTTTTATTTTTAAAATCAGCATATATTCAAGATCATTAAAAAATATTTTAAAATTAAAAACAATTTTTTTAAACAAAAAAATAAACACAACGAGCCTTGGGGCCATGCTAGAATCTTTTCCTTTTTCTTTTTGCCAAGAGCTAGAAATAGTCAGCTCTAAATGGTGTAACCTAACTGGTTAAATTTTAAATTTATTTTTTAGAGATCACCAGTTTGGGTCTTACAAATCTCAGGATCACTAGAGATTTATATGGTCATTAATTTTATGGCTTGTGAATTAATTAAAATACACGCAAACAACTCAGAAATAAGCACGTGAAAAAAAATTAAACACAAGTGCATTAATTAACCATAAGAATCTTCCCTTTCCTTTTCTATATTTCTTTTTATTTTTCAAAAGTTAGATATATCACCGCAATCTATAAGAAAAAGAACGAGAACAAATAGAACAACAACATTACATACAATTTTGCTCAAGTCGTGTGGATTGACAGATTATTTTCACTCAATCTTCACTGCTAATGGATTCATAAATCACATAACTCCCACTCTAAATCTAATTAATTAATTCATTAGAAATATATTAAAATAATTTTTTTATTTTTTAAAATTTATTTTTAACATTAAAATAACTTAAAAAAATAAAACAAAATTCAAAATCATTTTTTTTAACCCAGGAACAAAGCAAAAATTCAATCATTAATGAGGTCTTTTCGCAATCAATGGGCGGCCGACGTTACATTTTGACAAATATATATCCTGCTCGATAACGTGTGGGGTACACATAAGCTAAAGAGTTGGATGCAGTACATTTTTCAGCGGTGTTCATGAGGCCTCTTTTTTCTTTTTTTTTCCCTTAAATGAAGAGAATTGGACCTTTCAATTGTAGAACACGTAGTGGTGCTAATCAACCTCTCCTTTTCTTTTCAATTATCAAACGAAGAAAGTAATTTCAACCACTAGTAGAAAAGGGTTTGCTTTTACCAGGCTTTGGAACAAGGGCACGCCCTGCTACATGCCATTGCACATCTCATTCCTGCACCTAACTCTCTCTCTCCACCTTTCAATGCTGCTACAAGCCACCCACTTACTATCAATCCGCACATCCCACCGCAATTATTGATCAGTAGGTAATATTTTTTTATTTTTTTTAAATTTATTTTAGATATAGAACATTATATATAATTATCTCGGAGATAGAAAACATATAGAAAATTAATTTCCCAGTCTGGATTGCAATACAATGAGGGGCAAATGGGAGAAAGAAACGTGTACGAAGAGTTGGTGCATGCATTCATTCGGTATAAATAAATGGGGCTGCTTTTGAAAACATAGAGGAACCCAGCTGCTGAAGCAAAGTATACAGCAGAGTTGCTTGACCCGAACGTTGCTGATATAAAAAGAGAGTCCAGCAAAAGCATCTTATATCTGATGCAGTGCATTTTGACGTTGTATATTGTTTATGGGAGAAAGCGACAGGTGAATTATACAGGGAAGGAAGGAAGGCTGAGAAAGATCCGGAGCACATGGCAGCAAGCTGCTCTCTGCTTGGATGTTACTGAACAGGAAATAATAATTTTCTTTTTCTGCAACTGAAAATTGGAAAAGAAGTAATCTTCCCATAAATACAATATAATCCCCCCTTGATCCTTGTTTATGGTGTCATCGCCGTGCAGTAACGTGATGTCATCCTTGCAGGAACCTTTTAATTTTTTCGACAGAAAGTAATTGATTCTGGGTATTCATGGAGAGACGATAAATTCTTCTTATCCAGTATTGACTTTTTTTAAAAAATGAATGATTCTTCCTTGACAAATCTTTTTTTTTTCTTTTTCCTTTTTTATCACTTTCTTCTTGAGTGTACGAAATTCTTAACGCGTACCATGTTAATAACCATAATGACATACAAGCAAACGAGCACCACAAGGTTGCTTCCTGGCTGCTACAGACAGAAGAGGCTTGAAAAGGGACACAGCTCATAAACTGCAGGGTGCAGACAACAGTTGTCAGCTTATTGTAAGAGGATAATGAAGACAAACATCAGGGGTTAAGCTGAGCTTTTTGCACGATAGATAATACGACAGGATGTTGCATCAAGGAGCCATAATCAAGTAGCTCATAAATTCAGCATTTTCCTTTGCCACTACAACATGCATATTAAGGCACACGGAACACAAGTAGCTAACTAATTTTCCCTACTCCGTTGATAACAACAGCTTAAATTAAGTGAAATTAAAAAAAAAAACTAATAAACTAAAACTAAACATGTCTTTGTTTCACTGTAATTTTATTGTTCATCAAGACTCGTTGTATTATCCACATCAGTACTGTTCATATACTTTTTTTTGCATTTCTAGGTCCCTCAAGTTCTTCATTATTTGCATTTCAGTCATTAAACTTTATTTCTCTCTCTCTCTTTTTTTTTTAGTCCTTCTAAGTTACGTTGTCTTGGTTTTGTGTGTTGGGTTTCATTTCACATTGAATGCTCTCCTGGATGGGACGTGGGAAATTTTTTTCTACGTTATAAAAATATTAAATTACAAAATATAATCATGGGGTTAAGTTAATAAAAATTGAAAGAACAGGTGTCATTATTGACAATAAAAATAGAAAAGCACAAATTACATTTTTTCCATTATAATTGTTAAAAGCGTGATATTATACATTTTCATCTATGTAGTTTTTCACCTTTACATTTTTGTAGTAAAATTTTGTTTGTTTTTTTTGCGTTTCAGTCTTTGATTGGTAACGAAATAGAGGGAATTGTTGAAAACAAATAATGAGAGAGTATGCTCTTGATTGACCACACTCTAGGTAAAAAAAAAATATTATTTTTCGTGTTAACGTGTTCATCTTGGATAAAAGAATTTAATGATGTCAAATAAAATATATTAAAATCTAAAAAGTTTGTTTTTAATGTAGTTTTTATGCTTTTGTGACTGAAAAATTAGTTATTGAAGTTTTAATGATTTTTTAAATATTTATAAGTGAAAATAAATTAAAATTTGAGTTCTAACAATAAAAAATTTTGGGATCAAGTTTTTCCAACATTAAACATGACTATAATTTGTTTAAATGAAAGCCATGTCATCTGTCTCTTTAAAAAAAAAGATGGAGACACACTTGGATATCAAGACCCACATGAGCTTAGAATTTTATTTTTAAAAACATTTGAGGAAATTTCATTTCTCGACAAGTGTACTTTGTGAGTTTTGTGAGTTCAAGTAAGTGGGTAACACCCCGGTTGTCTCAAACTCTTACAAGAAATACACGTCCTGACTCGAAATCGAGACCTGCTATGTAAATATCAAGTTCTTTGCCATCATGTTACACTTATTGTGAACAGAGCTTAGACTTGTATACGCTTGAACTTTTAAGCTTGCATGTGCTTGCACATTCTTTTTTTTTTATTAATTATTTATATTCATAAATAATATATTTCAAAGTAGAATAATTATTATGTTTTGAGGATACGATGATTCTATATTTTTCAAACAAAATTCAATGCTTTATGGTGATGTGAACAATTATTTTATAAATAATTATACATGAATCTACCATGTGTGTGTTTTTTTTTTTAATGTCATGAATATTCAACGAGATGAAAAAATCTGTTTTTCATTTTATTTTTTTCCCATTAAATTCTCTTAATTAATTGTTCATTTATCTTCGCGCACATTTGCATAAAAATTTGCAAGGTATAATTTTATGTTTTTTTTTTATAATTAAAACTTGTTTTTGAAGTCACGCTAAGTCATATTCAAGACATGATGCTTCGAATCAACAAAATGTTGGAAAAAAGAAATACATAAAAATGAGTTTTAACCTGATAAAAAAATTATAACAACAAATTACTGTTTACCCAACACATTGATTTCTCAACATTTTCTTGAAGTTTAAGAAATCTCTTTCGTGTTGACAATGCGTTATTCCCTACCTTATTAAGAAAATAATGTAATCAACTTCTAATATAAATAAAGTAAATCAGATTATATGCATCCTCCACTTTTTTATATAAAAAAATAAACTTTAAAAAACTATTCACTACCTATATTGCAACCCATACGTGGCACACGGCAACAAACTTTTTTTTTTTTTAAGGTTATGTTTAGCCGATGCACTATCTATTTTATCTAGTTTTTGGTCACTATAATAACTAGAAAATCATGGTTTATAATTTTTTATTAATCAAAAAACTTGTTTTTAACTCAAAATATCCATAAAAACACCTAAAAATTATGATAAATCTATTAATGGTTTATAAAAAACACCCAAAAAATCAAACTCAGCCAAATAAAAAAAAACAATTAGAGCTTAAATTTATTTTTTCATGAACTTTTAAGGTGCAAAAACATCTAATATGAACTTTCTTCATCATATATGGAACAATTTGACATAAATATAATTCATTTTAGAGGGCTAAATCGGTGTCACTAACATGTTTCTCTCTCTACCGTTGTAATCCATCAATCTCTTTCGCGTCTCTTAATCAAGGATAAAAAAAAAATAACAAAAATAAACTTTTGTATCAAAATAAAATTGGAACAATTTTGATGGATGAAAATTGTATATTATTTAATTTGGAGGATCAAAGTGTATTTTTTTTGAAATTTATGATTCACCACTCATGTTTGCTGCGTCTTTCATTTCGGTCTCTTCTCTTCCAATCTCATCCTTTTATTAGAATTTAAAATTAATTGCTTCTTAAATAGGACTAAATCACCCCAAAAAAATTTAAGAACTAATTAAAAAAAACATAAAATTTTGCATCATCCATTCACAATAAAATATGAGAGAATGAACAATAAAAAATAAAGTAATTAGTGAATAAAAAAAGTAATAAACAGTGAAAATCCCATGCAGTTTAGAGTATAAGGTAATTAGTGAATAAATAATTATTAGAAGGTGTGAATTAAAAGGCCAAGACAAAAGGATGATTGCTGCAAACACCAAATTTGGCGTTTGAGCGTGCAGCTTCTATAGACCCCGTACCTGACTTTTCTTAACCAAACATGAGAGGCTGGGGTTAGGAGCTAGAAGCCCAACCTACGAACGCCAATCGCACCCGTTTGGTCTAAAGAAGCTAGGCTTTGGACCAGCTTAAGTTCTACACCTAAGAGACCGAATTTGGTGTTATTTGCCGGGATTCATTTCGGCGCTTTTGTGGCTCGTGGTCGAGACATGTTTCAGTATATATTTTTCCCCCCCCATTGAGTCATATTAATGTCTTTGATATTTTTTCTAAAATATTTTTAATTTAAAAATAAATCATATATATATATATATATATTATTCTTGATACAAGCACATTAAAATTATCAAAAAATCAATTTAATTCAATAATTTAAATTTTTAAATAAGATTCTAGAATATAATTTATATTATTCTTTAACACACCTCCTCAAGTGAAAGCTCTTTGAACTTGAAATTTATACAGGCCCACACTACCCTGTGTTTAATTTTTATCGAATAAATGGGGATAATGAGATTCGAACTCGTGACTGTTTGATCATCAAGGCTTTGATACCATATCAAAAAACTATTTCAACTAATAGTTTCAATTTTTAAATAAAGTTTCAAGATATAATTTATATTATTCTTTAGCAAAAACTATCAGAAAACACTAAAAGCAATATATTAATTAAATGCTCTTTTAAACCAAACACATTTTTAAAAGCATTCAAATACAATATTAAACACGAAAACAATCAGTTTCTAAGAAACACACGCACAAACTCGAAACAGATCCAACTAAAAAACATTCAATCCGGACACTTTTAAGATGTGTAAACGATCTATGAATCCTATTATTTCAATACACATAATATTGATTGAGATATCTACAAGACAACATAACTCATGAACAGTCGTCAAGGCCATGAAACCATAGGAATCTAAAGTTGCTTTAGCCTGCCAAAATCCAAAAGATCCCAAGTATTCAACTGTAGATAAACCCTCCACACTTGTTGTGCTCGCAACCCCTTTAGATTACAGTTTGTTCTATAAATAGAAATAGACAAAGGCGTTTTACCAAATCACCTAGGTTACTTTCGTTATTTATCTTTGTTGATTTTTCCAACTAAATTAGTGTTCCGCCACAGTAGTTTTATTGGGTCTAAATAACAAGTTTGCCAATCCTAACAAAAGAAGCATACCACCAAGCACAAAGCCTGTTTCGCTCCTTATCAACTGCGGAAATACACTCAACAAAACACACCTTTGCCGAACATTTTCGCTATCCAAGCACTTTTACAACATATAAACTAATAATTTGTTGGTTAGTTTCAATCAAACCACCCTAAATATTCAAGCCAGCCATTTTCTTCCATTAAACGGTCCAATCCATTCAAAAGGAAGAACAAATGTGTGAAACGTCTTCTTGAATGTGCATCTCCAAATTCAGGACTTCCACTACCGGAAAGACTAGAATGGAACATATGACTCGGGTCGAAAAGGTTGTTCTTTTTATTTACGTTTCTACAGGTGCCACTCCTGCATCTAGAAATCCTTAAGTTTTCTTCACTGCTTTCCTTATTTCTAGTCATCCAATGAAACCTTTCCTCACCCAGCCACATCCTGGTCATAAGCTCATGTAGCACAACTGGTCTTGAAAGTTTACTTCCAAATTCATAATTTGTTTATAGCATGCAAATCCAACCATCACATTTGAATCAATCATCCTTATGGTGTTTTTTGCATTTTCAATACACTAAAAGCAGTGTGCTTTTAATATTTTGTTGTCAGCATGTAAGCCTACAAGAACAGGCAATCATTGGATGCATGAAACAGAGAAACCGAAATGCAAATGCCTGAGGCAAGACTAGTTTCCATACATGTTTAAAATCAATTATATCAAGTGCATGTTACAAAAATAGATGAGAGACTACAATTGAATCACAGTATACACTTTTCTTCTATTCATCTCCATCTAACTACCGAGTTGACATTTCACGGTATTCCTAATGTTCCTATTGAAGCCAGCCCTATCATCAAACAGCTTAAAAAGAAAATGGGTTTGCAAAGTGAAAATACCTGAAATCGATGTAGAAATATATGGATGAACAGGAAGTATATCTCAAAAACCATAAGAAATGAAGCAAAAGCACTTGAAAATCAATTTGGCTGGTTGAGCCCTTACAGTTTTCTGCTCCCACAACAATAGCTGTCATCAATTTTCTCCTCTAGCTACCCGCTAAAGCAGAGACTTGAGAATCGCTAAACTTCTGCTTTTCAAAAGCACTGAAAATTCTGTGGTAGCCATGCAAAATTGCCAAATAGCCAAAAAATCTGAGAGAGAGAGAGAGAGAGAAACTGCCAGATTCTACATCTCAGTTAGGCATCAACCTGATCAGACACTATTTAACATATTTCTGTTGCTTCTTTGCTGATAAGAGGGAGCCTGGTGAATTGACTGCCTCGCGCCTAGAGCCATAGTTTACTAATTCACATTCTGATTCATCATCATCACTATTGATGCTGTCTGGAGTGGACCTATTCTGGTTTGCTCTGCACTGCAAAAGAAATACATTGTAGTAATAGCTCACCAGATCTTCCCTTCTCCTACTTGGGAAACATCGGAATATCTCGTCCCAAAAACACTTATCAAGAGATAGAGGATTTGACCTCACTATAGCTCCAAACTTCTTTTGATCTTCCACCGCCCAGGAGAGTTTTACTTCTTCACCCATCTTATCAAATCTCCATTGATTAAAAGCCTTCCCCAATTCACGCATCACTCTCACCCTTCGCTCAGTAATGTGAAATCTAACACATTTGATAGATTTTGGCACTTGGCAACCACAGGAATCTGACCTTCCCTTACCGATAGGTTCCCTTTCAATAACAAAATTGTTAATTGAAGTTTCAAGCGGCCAAACCCGAGTCCCAAGCCACTTTGAGTCACTTTCAGAAGCCATGCCAGTCCATTCTGGTACTTCAGCCTGAAAAACTGGCCCCACAGGAATTCTCTTTGTAATTGGCAGGTCAAGCACTGAACATTCAGTTGAAGAATCACCACCATCATAAACCCCTTCCATGCAAGAATCTGAATCAGTTTGGGTGGCTGCAGAAGATGACTGTGAGCAAACAGGTGCTTGAGACGATGTTTCCCCAGGAAAAAGCTTTCTACATTTTAACCTCTCTCTAAGATTGTAACTAGATCCAGCATGGTCATCATACATACATGGATGCATCTTCTGATATTTCTACAAAGTGGTAATATATTGTGACTTACATTACGTAATAAATTGGAGATAATTGGATTGTTATGGTATTAACATAAACTGAGCTACATAAACATTTGCAGGGATCAACATAAGCATTATATAAATAGCAAATTAAGGTATTAAAATTGATGAGGACATCACAATCAGTGGCCAATCCATAGCAGGACAATTTCCATCAATCAAAAACATGCACCCGTGACCTCAAAACAATTTTAACATAGAAACAGCATGAACAACCAGTGATCTTGTTTTTTAGCAGAGCCCATCAGGTGATAAATTCAAAAGATGCAAGGGCCAAAATATTAGGAGTTCCCTTGTCAAATGGGTACAAGTAGCATATGGTGAGAACATTTAATCACCTGTAAAACTGTTTGGCCCTAGTTGAATGCAATACACTAGAAATACATACCAATTAATAAAAACTATTGCAAAAGGCCCTATATAGAATCAGATGAAGCACTTATAAATTCATTCCGCGCATAGTGTCAATTGGGTATAACAGCAGCTCGGGGCCAAAAAATTCAATAACTATGCTCAGAAGTCATGAAAATGATTACAGTGCACTGTGAAGAAATGAGCAAAAGTAACAGAAGAAAAATGATACTTTGATAAACAAAGTCTGTGTGTGATCTATATGCAATCATAAATCCATATTTAAACATACAGACATGTAGCCTGAAAAGGTTTTTCAACCAGTGAATAAATTGAGTAGATACACAGAACCATCTATGAAAGACGGTATGCTATCAATCACCTTTACCGATAATAGCAGGAAACATCAGTAAGTGATAGATACCTGCTTAACAAACCCCTCTGCACTTGAAGTTGAATCAGCATTTCTTTTCAGAAACAACGATTCCCGGGTCACCAAAACCTGCTTCCAGCATTCCTCATTCCCATAATTTTTCCACTTTGACCACTCAGGTAACGATCCAACCACGGGATCACATGGATCCTTTGCAATCTCAGTAACCCAGTTCAGCATTCTATAAATGGAATCCCGTTTCCTCTTGCGACTAGAAACAGATTCCTCAAAAGTTGCTAAATCCAGTTCCTCAATCTCACTGTTATCACCCTTATTTCCTTCCTCATCTCCATCAGTTTCCACCACCACCACGCTCTTCACCTCATCCTCATTTTCCACTCTCTCACTTTTCCTTGAATCAGATATCAAATTTTCATCAACATCCTTGCCTTTTACACCCTCGTTAGAAAAAGAACCGTCCATCATGAAACTCTTTACTACATTATCACCTGATTCCCCAACTTCCACAAAATCAACACCACTCTTAGTTGAGTCTATATGCAATGATTCTTCATCCTCGGCAAACTTCTCACTCTCATAAGACTCCACCTCAGCATTCACATTCAACTCCGAATTCAATTCCAAAAACTCATTCTCTGGCATTTCAGATAACAACCCTTTAAACTCCGCCCCTAATTCCATCAAAGCCCCACCCACATTAACCCCCCTATCACTCAACTCAGCGTTCAATCCTATACCATCAGCAAGAAGCCTCTCTAACCAGCTCTCCAAGGAATCTAAGTACTTAATATAAACCAATTTCACAGTCGGGGCAAGGTTCAATCCAAACCCAAACTCTTGAGCGACCAAATCCCACAACACATTTTCAGAAACAACACCATACCCACCTTTCTCACTCACAGCTAAAAACAGTTTAAGCAAATCTACAAACTGCCCATTTCCAAGCATTGAAGGTAGAATCCATAAAAAACCATCTAACCCACAAATCTCTTTGAAAAACGAGTCCAGAAACTTATCTAAACGGCTCCTGAGCTGGAAATCGAGTTCGCTTTTCAAAACGGACCCTTTTGAATTCGGCTCAAGATCCACCCAAAACCCGTCCGGAGATATCTTTCTTTGTGGTTTTTTTGTAAAATCATTAGCTATCATTGACCATCCTGTCATTGTTTCGAAACCCTAAAAGTGAGTCAGTTGTTCTCTTTGTTATCATAAAAAAAAAAAACAAAAAAAAACTACATAATTAATTAGCAGTATTTATCACATGCACAGTTTAGAATTAGGTCATGTTTAGGAGATGGGTTTTTGGCGGGAATTTGAGGGCTGATCTAGGGTTTCGAAACGCCTGTAAAAATTCTATGGTCCCGCTGTCTCTCTCTTGAAAGAGTCAAATGGGTCTTGTGCGTGTAGAGAGAGAGAGAGCCTGCGAGAATGGGGGGCTAGAAAATAAGTTTTGAACAGACAGAGACCCTAGTTTTCAAAATCTAAAAGATTAATGCTTTAGGGGTTAAAGAGAAAAAAAAAAATAGAAGGAAGGAGAGACATACCAGAATTTCGTAGGTTTTGTTTGTGTGGAAGTTGTATTGTGGGTGTGGGGTTTCAATGAGGCCAACACGGGTGAGGTGGTTGCTGCCTCGACCCCCTTCGGTTTTTGGCCCTTTTCGTTCTTGCCTGCCCCTCCCTCCCTCCCTCTTTTAGTCTTTTCCTTTCTTATTTTTTTTTATAGGACTTGGTTTAGATGAGAGTGCAAGAAGCTCTAATTGAAAAAGGCTTTCAATAGAGTAGGGTTTTGAGGAAAATGGCCACAATGGTCCTTTATTTATAGTGGTCACCTTTGACTTGACCTTGGTTAAATATTAACTCTTGGGTTGAGTTAAGGAGGGTGGGTTTATTGTGGTTTCATACTTTCATCAAGGGGGTGAGAATATTTTTGGAATTAAAAATATTTTTAGAGGGTTAAATATTGTTGTGGGCCCACCTTATTGTCTTTTGAGCCAATGAATTTTTTTTTATATATGTTTTGTTTCCTTTCAAAAGTAATATTTTTCAACTATAAAAAGATTTAGTAAAAAATTACAACCAACAAATAGACACAACATTAAAATTTTATTTACTATATTAAAACCCAAATATTTAAACCATAAATGGATTGTTTTCTTGTTTTGCAAGTGATTTTTTTTATGGAAAAAACTATGGTGATTCACAACAGTTATATTAAAATTGATATGATTGCAGTAATTTATATAAATAGAAATTTTGTTTGAAAATAAAAATCATACTAGTTTTAACATGATATATTTATTGAATTGTCGTGGCTTAATTTAAGTGGATCTTATATGTGGAATTTCATAGTTTTTTAGTATTAATTTTCAATATTTATTTCATGGATCTAATGCTTAATGCTGAGAGAGAGAGAGAGATACAAAAAAAAAATCATACAAAATCCTGAAAAAAAAAAGAATATTTCTATGTATGTTAAAAAAATATATTTTTCGCTCTCTACTTTTTATGTCTATAATATATATGAATAACTACAACAATTATTTCCAAACTACTATAAAATTTCTTAGTATTTCACTGAGTAATAGATGTTCCTCAAATACCAGAGTTTTTTTGCATTCTTTAACGGTTTTCTTATGTGAAGACCGGTTCTTTTTCTTTACTTCAATCATACTTTTAAAATCCGGTCCTGAAACCGGTCGATCCGGCGAACCGGAACAGCGGAGTTGAAGAAAAAATAAGATAAGAAAAACTCGGGGTGACCCGCAAGAAAAAACTCGCTGTAATGACTTTTATTTTTTTATAAAACGCGCGTTTTTTTTTTTAAATAATTGACCCAGCAAACCCGGTGACCTGGTCAAAACCCGGAACCCAAATCTTGGACCGAATCAGGTCTGAAAACTATAATTCCAATCAATAATTAAAATTAAAAGAAAAAAAGTAAGAAACAAGACTTATTTTATTTGGATAAAAAGAAAGGTATTGATTTAAATTATTGCTCTAAAATCTAATTACAAATACCCATCTGTATCAGCCTTGACGAGAGAAGAAGGGGTCGGATGAACATAATACAGATGATAGAAACTTGATGCTCAGTGATATCAAGCAATTTATTAGGGCTTTTATCATTTGTGTGAGATATTTTTTGTGAATGGAAAAACTAATCATGTAAAGAATAGTAACAGTAACTCATTTATGGAAGTATTTCAAAACGGGAAAAGTATTTTTTTTTAGAATTATCAATTCATGTTGAATTTGTTATTGACATCATCTAGCCACTATCTCTGTTATTTTCTTTGTATCAAAACCGTCATGGTTGTTAATGTTATTTTTATTTTCACTATATTCATTTTCATTGTCACCATAATAATAATAATAAAATATCACTATTTGGGAATGATAATTTAATATGAGCCCACAATATGATAATTTAATATGCACGTTTGGACGTTGTCTGGGGTGTCAAAAAGAAAAAAGAAAACACATTGGCATGCATTTTGACACAAAAGTTATTGGGACCGCCAAACACGCGCCATATGGACCCGCAGGGCAAGGTGGGGTTTTACTCCCTCACCTGGACCCACAAAGTGCGCTTTCCGGGGGGTGAGATTTCTCGAATCCAAAAAAAAAGATAATTTAATATGAACCTAATAAATATTAATATAACCCAACCTAAATAGATGAGTACTTTTTAAATAATTACCTTAACCTATAGATAATTGATGGAGTATAAATATTATCAAACTCAACCTAAAACTCACCCCAACCCAACCCAAAATGTGTGTGTTAACTATTATGGTTTTTTTTCTTTTCATCATGATTTTTTTTTTTGTTGTAAACAGGTTAGATCATAAATAATTTAGTATTTTTACACAAAATATTATTTTAGATTAAAAAGTGTTTGGTACGTGTTTGTCACTAGAAAGCACGTAACTACACTCGTGCTCTTCGAGCAATACACATGACATCACTAGATAGCTAAATGCAAGCTTTCATAGCAATATTTGAACTATACTGGCGACTCTTCCATTCTTAAGTGTATGGACAACAGACTTCCAACCCGGTACCAAGAACCTTTTTTTCTTTTTCTTTTCTCTTTTTACCTTGATTTTTATGCATAACATTATAAATTTTCAAAGCAGCCTTTCAATTTATTTTTTCTTCAGATTTGATACATATTTTTTTTATTACTATTTGTTTTATTTGAAAAAATTCATGAAATAATTTTTTTTCAATTTTATCCTACTTTGATTTTTATTTATTTATCAGATTTAGTCCCCATTATTTTGATTGTATTTTTTTTGCTTTTAATTATTTTTAATTAATTTTTTATTTTATCCCTTAATATTTGACCTCGTTTAATTTTTATGTCAGATTTTGTTCTTATTTTTTTAATTGCTACTTGTTTTGTTTTAGATCCTTTTTTATTAATTTTTTTTTTCAATTACAACCTTTGATATTTTGTTGATCGGGATTTTGGCTTCATTATTTTCCAGGCTTGACTTCTATGGAATAATTCTTACATCAAGACTTAGGTCATAAGTTTGAAATGTTAGCCTGTGCTAACTTAGGGTTTTCTCATGTCTTTTTTTTACAACTATTTTTTTTGCAATCTCATTCTTTAATTTTGGTTTTGTTGGGGATTAAACTTTGTTATTTTTTTTATATGTGATTGTCTTAATCTCATGTGTTGGGTTACATGTTTGGCGGGTTAACATATATTAACTCATGTCATTTATTTAATTGTATTTATTTATTGTTGTTGTCGTCGTCGTTGTCTATTATTATTTTTATCATATTATTAAATTTACTAACCTTATTGAATCTAGTCACGTCAATGACCTGACTCTCGAATTTCTTTTAATTTTTTAAAAACACTACCACCATTTAAGCGTTATTTTTTTATATTGGAAGAAATTTGATTTGGCACTTAGCGCAATATAGGCCACCAATCTAATGACTACTATAAATAATTATTGTGTGCATTTTATATTTTGAATATTATTGCAAACCAAAAATATACTCTAATAAAAAAAAGGGAATATAAAGTTAATAATCGAAACATATAAATAGGAAATAATTTTGAGGTCTTGGATTCAAATCTTGCTATTTACTTTAAGTTAACATGTACATGTCTAGTTAATTATTCATAGATATATTTACATCTTGAGCATTTTCTTAGGTTCTCTTTATATGCAAATGGATGCAGAATATATAATATTACTGTAAATATAAAATACGTGGTCTTCACTATACACACCATATTGTTTACTCTATCATATTTTAATGTGAATTTATTATTTAAATATATATTTTTTTAATTTAATCCTCAAACTTTTTTTTTTGTGCAAGATTACATTTTTTAGGCCAATTGAATCAAATTTGTTGAATAATGATAAAATTAAAAGACAAAGGAACAAAGTAAAAAAAAAAATCATAAATAGATGATGGTTTTGAAGTTCACAAAAAAATTTGATTTAGTCTTCAAACTTTACAGATTATACACATCTAGTCGCTCAATGTTTTTTCAATTTAATTTTAGTATAAAAATTTGTTTTTATTATTTTTTAGTTCCTAGTTTGAGATAAGAGAGAAAAAGATCTCTAGATTACCGTTATATGAGAGAAAAACAATGTTGACACCAATTTCAACCACCAAAATGGTCGATTTTGCTGTCAAAGGGTTCCATTTCATGAGAAGAGTTTCACTTAGGTGTTTTTATGTTTTGAAATTACCTAAAAACCAAATATGAGCTCAAAAGGATTTTTTTTGTTTTTGTGTGTTTTTATTTTGTTTTTTTATGATATTTATGGGTTTGTTAAGGTGTTTAGACTGTTTTCTAGTTGTTTTTGGCTAAAATAAATTTTTAGATCAAAAAAATATAGAACCTGTTTTTCCAGCTGCCATAATGACAAGAATCTAGGGAATACCAGATGATGGGTCATCTAACTGTCCGCCTCAATTACATTAAAGAAAATTAAAGCTTGTACACGTGCCTTTCCTAAATGGGCCAGGCACAATAGAGCCTGACCTTTTTCTTAGCGTCTGTTTTTTTTTTAAAATAAAACACATATATTTTTTAATTTATATTAAAATCAATACATCTTCTCTCTAATTTCTTGTTGTTCGTATTTAGTCTTTTAAATAATGATTTTTTTCTAATTATTTTGTTTGTATTTAGTTTTTGAAAATATTATTCTAATTCATCTATATTTTTTATGTTTTATACAATTAAACTTTATTTTAAAAAAAATAAAATTTGGATGGTATTTCTAACAAGTGCATCCTTGCGAGATATTTTTTTCTTTAATTTTATTCAGTTAATTTTATGTGTGTCTATTTTTACTGTCATTTGATTAAATAAAAAAATTATTTTTAATAAACAAAATCATTGAGCACAATCGAATAAATAGACCATGTTGCAAGATCAAATATCTTGATCTGCATCCGCCTCATGATTTTTTAGATACATATTTAGTTATCATTAATGACTTTCTTTTTTATTTATTGACATAAATAATTCTCAATTTATTTAATTAGATGCATACATAAACTTCTAAATTTACACTTCATATTTTTTATATAAAAAAATATGTTGAAAAAACCTATTTGTTCAATTTTTTTATCAAGAAAAATATTTGGTCCGTAATGAAATGTTGGTCGAATAGCGAGTTCCTTACTAAATATCATAGTTATAAGGCTCAACCCAACCCAAGGCTAAGTATTAGATGGGTAGGCTAACCCACAAGTTGTGAATTAATCAGGGTTTATTGGTTTTTTTGTCCAAAATGATATAATTTTGAATAAAATTAAAAATATATTGATGGAATCACCTAAATTATAGATTGACCTACCAGATCATCCAGCTTGATCATGTTGACTTTCCAAATATTTTTAAAACAACCCCGGCATAGACTAATCTTGTGTCGACCCTTCAGGCTAGACTAGATTTTATAACCATGTTATAACATCGTGCTAAAGCCTCAATGTTACTCGAACCGATAAATTTTGGCATCTTCATAGTTATTTACTAAGCTCCACTTTGAAGAACGACAAACATAAAAAGTAGAGAACACAAAATCATGATACATAAAAAATAATAAAAATATCTTCACATAAAATTTTTATCTCATAATTGTATCTTTATATTTCTTTAAATTATATCTCTATATTTCTTTAAAATAAGCCTTGTAAGGTAACTAATAAAACATCACCGGTTATTCCTTAAACACCATAAAATTACTCGTAAACTAACCTATATACAATCCTAAAAAAAAGATTGAATTTACAAAAATTATAATTTTAATAATTAAATAATATTTTCTATATATATATATATATAAGCTGTCAATAGATTTCAAAAACAAATCACATGATGAAAGGAAAATACACACGTTCATAATTGTCAAACTTGATTCGGGATTTAACTCAGCTAAGAGCCAAGTTACTTTGTCATTGAATAAACTCATATCAACCCTTAAACAACATCATTTCAATTATTTTTTAATGAAATGATATCGTTTTTCTTTAAAAAAAAAACTAAAATAAATTTTATCATACAAATTAAAAAAAAACATTGAACTTAATCATCCAGGTCACACGAGTTTAAGGAAGTCATCAATTAAAAAAAATTATCTCTGGGTTGGTGATCAACCTAGTAGTCAAGACTTTGAAAAGTTACCGGGTCAATTTACTGGATCGAACGAGTTTAAAAACTATATTTGTGTTAAATGATTTTATGATAATATATGCATGAGAAAATTAAATTTATCACATCAGTACCTGGATTGTTAACCATAAAAAAACATCAAAGAAATAGGATATTCAATTACACGTAATTCATCTTGACAAGGAGTTGTTGATAATATAAAAAAATATAGTTTGAAATAACTATGTAGAATGACATATTATCATTTAGAATGCTGTTTTATTAGAATCGTAAGCTATTGGCGAGCTCGTTAGAAGCAATTGGAGCCATATCCTCACCATTATTCGATTCACACACTAGCTATGTTGCTCGCACTACACCACAGGCATAACTTTCCATGGTGCGATCACATGTTTTTGAATGGTTTTAAAATGGGATAATGAAATCAACTGTCAAATGCAAACTAAATGCACAACGTATGGTAAACAAACACAAACATTGTTATTTTGTATTAAAAAATCAATCCAAAACCCTCCCTAATATTAGAGAATTCTATGCACAAAAGATTAATAAGGTCCATATTGTTTGTCACTGTTAATGAACAAAGATTCAAATTCCTAGGGCATGCAAAAAAACTGGTGCAAGAACTCGACTCTTTTTTTTAAGGCTAATGCTTAACTTGCAGTGGAGGAAGATTGGATCACATGACATGATTTATCAATTTTTTTCCTTTGCTTGCATGGTGCAGCGCAAGTTTTGGAAAAGATGGATAATCATTAAGCTTGTAGGGAAACAATTGTGTTAGTAGCTGTTAAGTGAGGGCAACAAATGGAATTCATAGGAGCTGATACAATGATAATGAAATGAAGTGAAAGAATTCTAAGCTATAATGAATGTGGGTAAATAAAGAAGGATAAGCATAAGCCATGTTTGGGTGTCATGGAAGACAACATAGAATGAACAGTCTCTTAAAAAGCAATGTTATAAAAAGCAGCGACGTTGCAGAGGATTCCATGATCAAGTAAAAAAAATGATGGTTGAAGGAAGTCTTTTATGGTGGTCGAAATGTAGCAGCAAGTTAATATTTCACAACAAATCATAATGCTGGGATAGATTGATAAAAATTAAAATTAAAAATACATAGAAGCAGCGTTAAAGCAACCGTGATGACTTTAGGCAAGGAGAGAACTTGGAAGCAGCGTCCTGGTTAAAAGAAAGGTGCAAGGAAAAAGAATAAGCTAAAACTGGTAACAAAACTAAAAAAAGAACATGTACCAAAACTAAAAAGGGGGATAAAAGGTTGACGGAGGTCAAATATAACGGGCATAAAAAAACCTAAAAGCCTAAAAGAAAAGGCAAAAGAGCTGAAAACCATGCAAAGGGAAAGGAAAAAAAATGAAAGAAGACTAGCGCATACCAAATGACAATATTGGGAGATGGGAAAGTCGAATCAGATCATTGTAAACGATCACCAAAGGCAACACTGAATTTCAGGAGAAGCTTAAGATCTCAGCAAACAATAATAGTTCATAAAGAAAAAAACAGATGAGAAAGATAAACAGCTGGTGAAATAACCATTCCTGGAAATAGAAGGTGGAAAATGATAGCAATCAAGTTACATCGTGGAAAAGAAATATAAAAAATAAGAAGAATCAGGAAAGCTAAGTGACAATGCAAGGGGGAAAGGAACAAAAATAGTCACTATGTAGAAGAGACAAGATTAAAGCTATGAATGGGGACAACATCACAGCAAACAACACAGGAAAAGCAAGGAGGAAAAAAAGAGGGAGAAAGTAATACCCTGTCAAAAGTCAACTTAGGCAACAAAGAAAATGAAGGACTATGTACGCCAAGTCAAAACAAAGAAATTATAGGAATGATTGTAAGATAATCGAAGGGAAAAAAGATTAAGCAAAGAACATGTCTAAGTCACTATCGATACTGAAGAAAATGGGACATCTATGAAGATAAATGGTGATGAGCAACGATGATTGAGCTCAAGGACTGTGGCAGCTCAACATCTCAGCAAACCACAAACCACAACGGAACACCCAAAACCGAGGAGGAAAATAAAGACATTGTGAGAAAAAAAAAAACAAATCAAGCAACATTATGGAAAAAAGAAAGAAAGAAAGAAAATTAAATACATGATCCAAGCTCCATGGCAATGCAATGGAAATTGGACCAAAACCAGCTCCATGGCAATGCAGTGGAAATTGATGGATCCAAGTATCAGAGGCAAAATCTAAATCCTGCAGAGCTCCACAATCCGGCAATCAAAACAGGGAAATTTAAAAAAAAAAATCAAAGAGAAAAACCGAAGAAAAACAAAGTGATAACTGAGAGTGATGGATCACTATTTTTGACATTTTATGAAAATGAATTTTGTGCCTATTGTTTAAAAAGTCCAAAGACATGATGATAACCCATATCAAGTGGGCGGGGCTTACATCCATACCCAACATCCCTAGACTTGGCAGAACGTCAGGCCCAGGTGACATGGGTCTAACTCGCTTCTAGGACCAACGTCTTTAGATGTGGTTACGAGCTGAGCCCAAGTAGGCATAAGTCTTGCAAGCTGCCAAACCCAGCACCCCTGGGCCTGGCTACGTGTCAAGCCTAAATGGACACAAGTCTGGCAAGCTGTTAGATCTAACACCCTTCAACTTGGCTACGTGTCGAGACCAAGCGGACACGACCTATTAATCTTGGGTCTAGCTGCATGTCGAGCCCAATAGGGCACAAGTCTAGCGAGATGCTAGACTCAACGCTCTTAGGCTCGCCTACATGCCAAGCCCAAGCGAACATGAATCTCGCAAGCTACCAGACCCACCACCTTTGGACTTGGATGTGCGCCAAGCCTAATTAGGCATGGGACTAGCAAATTGCTAAACCCATCGACCTTGGGTGCTATAAAGGTAAAAAGACATCCTAAAGCCTTAATATTTTCTATAGGGTTTTAGGATTATAAATACCCTTATAATCACACAGGTAAAAGGTTCACAATCTCTATTGTCAACAAAAATCCTTTTCTAATTTCAGTACATTTATCATATCAAAACTAAGAACAAAACATTTTGTTCTTAAGAATAACTATTCATTCTCTTATTTATTATAACAATTTGCTTAAAGGTCACTAACTTTGTCATTTGAGGGTCTCCAAATCCCACCAAATGAAACTGTTTTGCAGGTTACATGCTCTCTATAACAAGCTACAAATTTCATAAATAATGGAGAATAGACTATTTTACCACCGCTAAAAAACTTATTTCTAAACACTTTGGATTTTGGAACCTCATCGGAAAAGAAAAAAAAAGCCTGAAAACTTATTCGGAACATAATTTAATAACAAAGTGAAATGGAAAACATTGAAACGACTGAGAAACCTGACTTTCTTTTTTCTAATATTAGATATTTAATGCATTATTGTGCAATAGAGATAGGAATCGAAATGAACGTGATACATGACGAATAAAAGCAGCCAAAAAAAATGAAAAACACTTCTTATAATAGCCTAAACTTTAGAGGCAAAGGCTAAGAGAAATCACCCAGCACATAAAAACAACAAATCAATTAGAATAAGAAAAAAGAGTGGGAAAATGATATATTAATCTGAATAAAATATATTAACAACTCATTTAAAGGCAATCTATTTATGGAGGAATGAAACGTTTTCACAGCATTGCTGAAAACTTCCCTAAACTGTTAGTAATGTCATACAAACAGGAAAAAAAAAAGGACACCAAACAGTTCTATCAAACCCACCATACATGAAAAAGATCCCAGAAAAGAACAAAGCATTTCACCAAAAGCTTGCAAAAGCTAAAAAAACAAACAAATAACGTCTGGAAGAGAGGCAAGAAGGGGAAAAAAACAAAAGAGAAATGAAACTAGTTAGGATGGCTTCAAACAAACAGTATAAAGAGCCCTAGAAACCACTCACCAGTGCTTGATGTCAAAGCTGTTTCCAACATTTAATCGCCTAATCTAGAATCAAAACCTTATCAACCAGAAAACATTAGAAAATATAACCTCAAATCAAAAAATAATTATGTAGAAAACCTCAAAATCTAGCTAACTAACTAAAACTTGTGTTCAGCCAACTACCTTGTTAGAACCAGGAACTAAATTATATGACATACTCGCTTTCTCATTGATCCTACTCCTCTGTAAAAAGAAATAATCAATTTCAGAACAAACTCACTTAAATTATCTTGTCATTACCGTACAATCAAGATAAAGAATGATCACAACGCATTTCTCAGACGTGGGCTCAAAGAGAGTACACTAATAGAAAGAAAAAAAAAAGCAAAACAAACTCAAAGTACAAATAATTGGAAAAGGGAAACTTGTGAATAGACGCAAAATCAGCTCAGGATTCAGTAGAAGGGACGTGGAGCCCAGGTTGATAGCACTGATGATTGTGAAGGGAAAAAGAGAGAGATTCGGTGAAACAAATAAGGCAATTTTGTTTCAATTCAATTAAAAAAGACTCCAGATATCAAACAAACAAATAGAAACGAATCAAGATGGACGTAAACAGCGTCAATGAAGCACATTCGAATAGAACCATGGTCAAATAAAAAAAACCTAGAAAAACATCCAGAAAATCCATTAAATAACAAAATATCAGAAACTCAAATAGCCAAACAAATCTAAATAAGCAAAAAAAAAATTAACAAAACCCAAAAATGAAAAACCTAAAAAAAACACATAAAAAAATTGAAAGAAAGGAAAGGAGAAACTGGCATGATGGTGGCATGGGTTTTAAGGACCCTTAAACCAAGGAAGGTTCCACCATTAATGGTTGTCACTGGTTGCTGCATTACTAACTCCATGACAATTATAATAATACATCACGGCCCTCTCTTTTCAAGCTTCTTCCGTTCTTGTTCTCTACTTTAATGGGTAGAGAGAGATAAAGAGAAGGGAAGGGAATGTGAGGTTTGTTTTGGGTGTTGATGAGGGCTTCATTCCATGGAGGTCGTGGTTGATTTATGTTTAGTGGGAGGAAAAGGAAATGAAATGAGAGAGACATGAAAAGAGAAGATACGATTACAATTCAGCCGCTTAAAGGGACCAAAAGAAAACAAATTAAAATGCAAGGACCGAACCTGATAACTGTTGAAGCCCACATGAGGAGATCCAGGGTTCCATTAGGGCAGGGCTAGGATTATTTATTAGGAGAGATGAAAATTAATATAATAATATATAATATTTTTTAATTTATTATATATAAGTGGTAAAAAAATATAAATATATAATGATTTTTGCATAAAATAAAAGGTTTTGAGCAATATCAAATTAAATCAAAGCGATGAAGTTAATTTTATTTTTATTGTGAGAAAAAATTAATAATTTTAGTGGTTTTACTAAAAAACAAAACATAAAAAAAATATAATCAAGACAAACCAAAAAGATATATTTAAATAATTAGAGAAAAAAACATTACTATAACAAGAATTCAAAAACAAATTTGATAAAACTAGCAGATTCAAGCAAAAATAACAAAAATAATATAATTATAAAAAAATCTCATTAAATTCTCACCAAATATCTCAAAACAAGATAAAAATAAATTTTAAATTTGAAGTTAGAAATGTTCAATTACCTTTATTTATTTGATAAAAGAAGAATTAATTGATAGCGCTCTACTTCAATTTTTCTATTTGCTATTTATATTTTTATTTTTATATTTTACCATATTAGGGCTGCAACAAGAAAAAAAGGTAAAATCCATTAAGTCAAAAAAGTTATTTATAACTTTATATTTTTTCTTTTCATTTCCACGTAGATAATTTTAAAGTCAGTGAACAACAAAAATATTTACTATTAGAAGTCCCACCTATTTAAATATTACATCTTCTTACACTATTACTAAGAGCAATAAAACCCACATAATTAGTCATCATAATTTTTCTTTGCAGGAGCCTTGCCTCCCCTTGATTCCACTCCTGGTACCATCCACATTCTTTTTAATTGAGGATTTAAAATTAAATAACAAAAAATGGAATTAAAATAAATAAAAGAAAGTATGACATTATTGTTGGTAGAGAATAAAAGATGGGTCAAAATATAATAATTAAGCAAATTAGGTTAATTTATAAATGTTAAAAGATTTGACTATAAATACTCCGAATCGACAGTAAAAGTGAAAAAAAAAGGATGAGGTTTTTTAGCTTAATTACAAAACTTGAGAGAAAAACTTATAAAAATCGAAGGGGTTTGAGTGAGATTAGTCTAGGCAGTGGAAAACAACATCAACACAATACTCAAAGGAGATTGGGTGTGTTTGAGAATGCGGTGTAAACTGTATTCTCAAAAATTTTAATTTTTTTTATTTAAAATAATTTTATATATATATTTTTAGATAATTTTGATATGCTGATGTTAAAAAAAAATAATAATAAAAAACTTCATTTTGATACATTTCTAAGCGAAAAGCACTTTGAACTACCACCGCTACTACAATTCCAGACAAGCCCTAAGTAAGAGGATTTGGAAATTTGAAGATGGTTAGAACCGGCCAAGAGGGGGAAAATAGGAAGTGCCAAAACAATTTTGATTGGTTAAGAATAAAAGTTCACTTTATCATTTTGAGATGTCGTAAGACCCGTTCAGCAATAGGGAACCATTTCACGCACTTAGGTGTTAGGTAGATGGTTGGCACTTGGCATCTTAAAATTGAAGCATTATTTAATTGCATTAGTAATTCTTCTTTAAATGTATAGTAATTTTATTTTTAAATGATAAATCATTGAAAAAACTAGTTACCCTAGTAAAAAGAACTAATGCCTTGTTTAATGAGCAATTGAGAAATTAGTTACTCTAATTAATGAGATTAGTGTTCTAGTTAATGAGCAAATAAAGATATTGATCCCCTAATTAATAAGATTAGTGCTTTAGTTAATGGGCAGATGAAGATATTGATTCCCTAATTAGTGGAATCAATGCCCTATTTAATGGGTAAAAGGAGATATTGATCCCCTGGTAAATAGAATAATTCTCTAATTAATGAAAAATTAGAGACACTAGTCCATGAGATTACTGTGACTAATGCCCTACTTAATAGAAAATTACAAAAATCCATAACGTAGAAATAAAACAAGTGTTGGTTTGGCAAGAGAAGATGTTGTGTTCTTAAATTATATAAATTGTATGAATTAGGAATAATTTCACATAAAAGTAATAATAGTAATATTATGTGTATAAGCTAATTATGTTGAGTATTATATAAATTTTAGGTACTTCACAACGATGCAACAAATAGTGGATATCACATTTATAATTTTGGTGAAATAAATGCATATTTTGTTATGTAGTATAATTTTATAACCAAGTAGTGTATAAATCTAAATTAAATATGTATATCTTAATTAGTTTCTCTTGAACCTATATAATTATGTGGACTAAAATTTAGGTTCGATTTGCATTAATATGAATATGTGTTGGTTTTATGTTATAGCTAGGTTAATCGTCTTATAACTAAATATTTTGGAATAATATAATAATTGATTTGTTTGAAGAAATATGAAAGAAAAAGAAGAAGTTGTTCTTGTGCTAGAGGTAATATATAAACATGGAAGTCCTAGATGATGGAAATATGTTGAAATTTTATATGCAAGTTATGAAAATTGATTCAGTCGATAACTTGGTATTGAAAAATATAAAGAAAACTATGCTAAAATTTTGGTGTGTGTGTATGTGTAAAATTCATGTACTTTAAATGATAATACTATACGTTACAATGAGTACGATAAAAGAAAATTGGGGTTATTATAGAAAGTCGTTAATTTGTCACATTTCAACGACCAAAAAAACTAATTTTAATGTCAATGAGTTTCATACGATGAGGGAGTCCCATTGAGATGTTTTTGAACCTTCATGTTACTTGAAAAAATAGATCGAGGTCAAGAGAGATCATTTTGTATCGATTTAATTTTGTGTTTATAGTTTATTTTTTAGTTGATAAAATGTTTTTTTTAATGTTATAAGAGTGCTTATAAGGGTTTTTTAGGTGAAAATAAACTGAAAAATAAATTTTTAGGCTAAACAACAACCTTTCAATTTTCAGCCATTGTTGTGGTAGTTGGATTATGTGTAAGCATACAACTTTCTTTCTTTTTTTTTTAAAAAAACAAATGATATGTGACTTGTCATTCATCCATTTATAAAAAAAAAAAAAAAAAAGTCAAGAGCACAAGTCTATTCTTACAGGCCCATGTGTGTGGCCTTCTCTATTAATATACCAGACACACCAGGTCTCCCATGCTTATATGTCTGGCTTCTTTTTAGCTTTTCTTTTTCTTTTTTATTTAAATATTAATTAGTTAAAATATGTTAATTAAGTGTATGCGTAAAATGCCTAACCTAACAAATATTGAGTTTTAATTGAGGTTATTTAAAATAAATCAATTAGATTAATTTTTATAATGTTTCTTAATAGAATACCGTTTAATTTTTACTTAATTTACAAATAAGATTGCAATATTTTTTTTTTATACTGGTAGGCTTTTTTTTGTGTGCGCATCTCTACTTATATTTTCTTTGATTTTATTCAATTGCTTTCCTATGCATTTATTTTTTTTTATTATTTTATTAAATAAAAATTTGGTTTCAAAAAATAAAGTTATTAAATATAACTGGGTCCATAATCTTGTATTTCGAGATTAAATATCTAGATCCATATCCAACTCTCAACTTTTCGATTTAGTTTTTAATTAAATATCATTTAATTTTCACTACTGGTTTTCACATGAGACAATAACATTTTTCTTTTCTAATATTGATAGGCTTTATATATATTGGATTTTATTCGATCCCTTTCACGCGTGTGTGTTTTTACTATCGTTTGATTATATACAAAAATAATTATAAGAAACAAAGCTATTAAACACAATTGGGTACATGATCCGTGTTGCAATATTAAATATCTTAATTTGTATCTATCTCTCGATTTTTTTGTCTAGTCATTGATTATCATTAACATTTTTTTTATATTTATTGGCACAAATAATTTTAAATCTACTTAATTAAATACATGCAATGAATTTTTAATTTACAATAATAATTATTTATTGTTGTCAAAAATCACGTTGATAAAGCTTATATATTTATTTTTTTGCATTGAAATTTTATTTTACCCAATTCATGACGTAGCACAGACCAAGTAGCTAGTATCTTTAAAGATTAAGACCTAATAAGATGAAGAAAACAACAGTACATGGTCAGGTTAAGAAATTTCATCCATGAAAGATCTTATTAAAATAATATTAATAAATAGGTGAATTGTGAATAATATTTACGATGGTAGTATTTGTTTTTCGATCTAATCATGTTTTTGAATTGTTTTTATTTATTTTACTTCAAATTCATTTTCTTTTATTTTATTTTGATGTTAAAAATTAAAAAAATATTATTTTAAATAAAAAATATTTGAAAAAACAATATTAATTAGTAATGTTGTTACCTTTTCACCATGCTCGTCTTCCCATATAATCTTTACCTTGTCACTTGAGACTACTTTTTTATTTTTATTTTTCCGGTGCCTATAAAAAAAACCCCATCCTCCCTTATCTTTGACTGGAATTTTCTCTTTGTTTTTTAAGGTCAAACTAGGAAGAAGAAAAAAATAGCAACCGGAAAGCATAAATGATGCAAGGCACTGTTTTTGCCAAGTAAAAATGAAGCGATTTGTTAAAAAAAGAAAGAAGACGAGGTCCAAAGCAGTGTTTTAAAACCTGGACCGGCCTGGTGGGTTGACCTGGTACTTGGCCGACTCGGGCCTGGGACCGGTCTAGGTGGAGGCAAAAACCTGCTCTGGAATTGGCCCGGGAAAACCCGGTCGACCCGGGACCCTGTCCACCCGGTCAAACCCGGGTGAGACCTGGTCAATTTTTTTATTTTGACTGTCATTAAACGACGTCATTTTTGGCTTTCTAAAATGCCAAAACGCTGAAGATTGAAGAGTGAAGAAGAACGAAGCAAAATCAATAACCTAATTAACTCTTTGAAACTCAGCTGAGGAGCAGAGGAGTAGGGACGTCTGACCATTGATCATTGTTGTTTCTCTATGAAAAAGGTTTGAATCTCCTTCTTTCACTCTTTGTTTTTTTTATTCTTGGCAGTTTTCTCATTTTTTGCATCAATTTCAATTACAAAACTCTCAACTGATATGCTGCCATCGAGCCCAATTGCTGCCACGATTCATTGTTCGTTGATTCATTCGCAGTCCAGTCACCTCAGGTATGTTTCTCTAGCTCGATTTCTGTCTTTTCTTCTGCCAGTCAACTCAATTTCTCTAGCCCGATTTCAACTTCTACCAAAAAAATAAGAACTCTGTTGTTTGCATGAAATGCTGTTACTGATTTTGCTGTTATGAACTCTCTAGCCCGATTCATTGTCCGTTGATTCTTTTGATGCTGTTACTGTATTACCATGATTCGGCAGTGAAAAAAGGCTACGTGGAGGTGTCTAAAGATTGTAAGGTTTAGCTTACAATTTGGAAATATATGTAAAGATTATGCTATTTAATGTTTATGACTGTTTTATGAACAAGATTATGACAGTGTATTGTGTGGAATTGGATTGTTAGTTTGTTACAATTGTGTTGAATTGAAAAAAGGCTGCTAATTTGTTACAAAGGAAGTTTAATGAAGAATGACAGAGGTTAAGATTGATAGAAAAGAGTCTGAGGCCATCAATCGGCACTCGCGAAAATATATTCTACGTTGTCGCTGTGATCATATAGGTATAGTGTGAGTGTTTGTAACTATATTTGTAGCATTTCAAGCACCTGCTTTTGTTTATGAACAAGCATCCCTAACATTTGCTTTTAAAGTTTGGTGATTATTGATGGTTTGAGCTCTGCAGTGCTTGATCTTTCCTTTCATGAGCCGTAAATAACCCTGTGTTCCATTGACAATCTTGCTTTCTGGTTCAGGTACCAGATATAATTGACATATGCATATGTTAGGGATGCTTGACCTTCGCGTGATTGCTGAAGGCAGTAAAAACGAGCAAGAAATGTCTGTTTGTGGTGTAGGAAAGGTAGTCCCCCATGTAAGTGAATGCTGAGCCTGCTTCGTCTTTGATTGCATTTGCCATCTCCCTCATATATAGGCAGTCCCCTCTTTTTCTGCTTTGTATTGTTCGGATGATTGAACATCCAATTGTACTATTGTTTTGATTTTAACATCCAATAGTTTCATTTACTGATTTTCCCAGTATGTTGCTCCATTTTTGGGCATGTATGCATGTCCTTTCACTCAGACATTGAAAGCTGAGGATGGTCGAGTTAAGTGAGTTGTCTTCAAGTATATCGGAGTTGGATTGTATATATTTGCGAATACAGTTAGGTTTCCTTTTAAGTGTGATTCTGCATCAACTTGTTTTCCAGATGTATCATTGATCTAGCTATTTGGAACACCTTAACTTTAAAAGCAAATATTTTTTGCTTTTATAGGTTTTTTTTTTGAATTGATCCGGGTCAACTCATCGACCCGTGATTCGATCATATGACCAGATCGATAACCGGGTCGAGTTTCAAAACTATGGTCCAAAGCCCTTTTTATACTATTTTTTTCATTAATTTTAATTCTCCTTCCATTTTTTAAGCGAACGGATTCTCCCTCTATTTCCACTTATTAAACCCTAAAAAAATTTCTTATCTTGTGAGTGTGATTTCGAAATTAAAGAAAAGTTGGCGTTCGAAAAAAGAGGACAGGGATTACGTGGGCTACTTCGCAATTACTCAAAGTGAGGTATGGGGTTAGTACAGTAATTACCAAAAGACGAAAGCGAGGTCCGGAAATAAACAGAATTTGAGTGGCATTGGTGATATTAGACATTTAGAAAGTGGGTCATAAGAAAAAGTGGGAAGACTATAAAGAATTGCACAGGAGGGTTCCGTTTTCAGTAAATACCAGAATCCCCCCAAACTTGATGCGGACAAAGAATCTAGAAAACAAAACATGAAACGCCGTGTTTGGAACGAGGGAAAGTGGGAAGACGGATTGTCGTCATTTTCTCCCTTATAAAGATGAGAGGAAAAACAGAAAATGAAGAGAAAATCTTCCTCAATCCACAGAATCTTTTCTCTCCAACTTGCAGAGGAAGTGGGTTTTTTTTTTTTTTTTTTAGAATTTGATTTGAAGTGTTAGATCTACAAATTTCACTTCATAAAAATATTATTTTGTTTTAAATGTAATTACACTCTTCAAAATTTCCCATCATGTTTCTTAAATTATCCAAGCCAAGGGAAAACAACTTTTTCTTGACTTTCACTGCTCCTTTTTCTCTCCATCCAAACACGAGGAGGGGCTTTTCATCTCGTTTTCCCTTCCTTAATTTTCACCCCTTCCTCCCAAATAAAGAAGCAACATTATTTGTAGAGGACAAAGCCTGCAAGCATGTTTTGTTTTAAATTAATATATTTTTTATTTTTAAATAATTAATGTATGATGTAAAAAATAATTTTTAAATGATATAAAAATATTATTTTAATATATTTTAAAATAAAAAATACTTTAAAAAATAATATAACTTTTAAATTCCAAACACAATGACGCTCTGCATTGTTTAATACACGAATGCAATGCCCGATGCATAGAAAAACTTTTTGAAGGCATTTATCGTGTTAGGAGAAATTTATGTCGCTCTTGTGTTGTTATTTGTCGTTTAATTCTACTAGTTAGGAATTTCCTTACATTTTGAATTACTGTAGATGGTAATGTAAAGAATAAACCTGTTCAGATGCTTGTGTTGGTTTGATCAGTACAATTGTTGTGCTTGTGTTGGTTTGATCAGTACAATTGCTGCTCTCAAACATGTCTCTTATAATCAAACAGGAAAAGGTGTTTCTGCTTCTCTCAAGGTGCTTCTAAGATTTGCTTAGGAATATGTTTTCAACTCTTTTTTTTTTCTTTTTCTTTGCTATTGTAAGATACTGAATGTAAACAGGAAGTGTTAATTCAGTAAAGGGATTTCTCACCAGATGGAAAGTGACCCAACCGCGATGATAGGATCTTCATGGTGTCCAGTGAGAACAATTATGGCCATAGAATACCAAATCTGCAGGAAAAGCATCCAGCTGAAGCTATAGAGAGCCGAACAAAGGCCCAAATGTCCTTGAAGGCTAACCAAGACAATCCTGTCCTTCCTTCCTTGCACCAACCAACCACATAGCTAACTGACCCAAAGCAATGACCCAACCTGAGACGTGATAAGAAATGGCAGCACCAGCCAACCCCCACTTGAATACGTTAACGAAGAGATAAAGCACTCCAATGTGCATGATCAAAGCAGCAAAACCAATCCATGCCAAAACTCCAACCTTGCTTTGTGCCTGCAAGAACTTTTGGGTAGGGAAATTGATGGCTAATGAGACCATTTGAGGAATAACTCGAATAGTAAATTTGCCAGCGAGCTCTGCTATATCTTTTCGTTGTCCAAGGAGTTTTAGGATTGGAGTGGCAAATATATAGAGCGGCAACTGGAATAAGCAAGCAACAAACAGAATTATCCATGATCTTTGCATGTACACTCCAAGTAAATTTACTAGCTGAAACATTGGCCAACATTTAAATTTTCCAGCCGTCTTTTTATTTAGTAGGCAATGCTAAGACTAGAAGATTTATGAAATTTCTGATTTCAAAGTTAAAATCCTGGTTGGTGACATAGAGGGTATCCATTTGTCAATTGAGCCAACCCGTTATCTAACTTCATAACTCGTGCTGCTTTATAGTCTCAATGAAAAGATGAAATCTAAACCACAAAATTTTCCATGCTTTCACATGCATTTAGAAGGGCCAGAAAGAGCAGATACCTGTGTTTAAAAAAGAACGTTGAGGTTTTCTCGTGGCATTGCGAATATAGGATGTTCTTTTTGACAAAAAAAAAAAAAGCAATGATGGCGGCGTGTTTTCTTTATGCTAGAGAGGGTTGAAAAAGGCATTCATGAACACGATTCACGTCACACAGCAGGAGGCTCAAAAGGTCTGCTCATTGGTATGTTTGGATAGAACAAAGCAAACGGTTAGGCAGGTAATGGACAGTATCTGACAAAACGTTATGGGGCATACACCGTATAATCCCTCCCTATCTGCCCTCTTCTTTATCCTTGAACTGCCTCTTTGTCTACCTGAGGGATTGTCAAATGGTGATCATGACCCACAAGACCTCTCCTGTCAATTGCCAAACCATGAAAAGAAGGAAGAAATTGAAGTTGGAAACTAACAAGACTAGTTGAGCACATGCCAATTTGAAGTTGACAGGCCACCAGTGAGTGGTTGACTTTTTTCGCAGCAATGAACACCAATAGCTAAACATGGCCATCCAGGACCAACTTTCTCCTCCTTTTTCGAATCTGTGATCACTGGAACGACGTGTGCTGGTCTTCAATTGTACAAATAACGTTCATTTTAAGAAGCATGGCCGATCTAATGAATCTCGGCTCTTGGCACACGAATGATCATCAAATATGAAACGGACGCAGTATAAATAATGGGACAATAGAATCTTGAAGAGCTTGACATCCTTGAAAATTTGAGCAACAAGCAATTCCATTTACATTTCTGATACCGTACAAGGCTACAATTCACATAAAATGAAAGCCAAAAAAGGGAGGGGGGGAATTAGTTTTTCCTCAGGTATCCACCAATCTCCAGGACGCTTGTCAGTTAACTTTCACATTTTCATTTAGCTGGTGAAGAGGCATTACCAAGAGATGAAGGTGAACCATAACTATATAACCCTGCATTATCACCACAACAATCACCACCAATAGATACTCCCTTACCAGAATCTATCTGAACACCATGATAAGACTCCCCGGAGACCAGTGCTTGTAACAATTTTGGTGGTGGAGGAGTGGTCACTTCGACTACCCCTTCTAGCATTTTCACTACCATTCCCATTGTAGGCCTCATTTCCTCGTTATCCTGTATACACCAAACGGCAACCGATGCAACACGCTGAGCTTCCTCAATGTCATATGCGCTGCCTAGCCTATCATCCACCACTGCTGCCACATTGCCTTCGATTATTTTCTGTGCAGCATATGGAGGGAAAAACCATTTCTCTGCCTTTTCACCCTCCCTGCCACCAGCACCACGAGCAGATGGCGGTGCCTCTACATTTCTACGGCCTCCAAGCAATTCCAACAATGTCATTCCGTAGCTATAAACATCTGCTTTCGTGGTAATTGCCACACCAGATATCCATTCTGGTGCAACATAGCCCCAGGTACCTCTCATGGTAGCTAATACTCTACTGAAGTCGCGACCTATAAGCTTTGCTAAGCCAAAATCAGATACCTTAGCCGTGTAATCACTATCCAAAAGGATGTTTTCTGGCTTGATATCACAATGGATAATACAATCTCTACATTCCTCGTGTAAATATGCAATTCCTCTAGCAGTACCAACTGCTACACGAAATCTAACATCCCAGATCAAATTCAGACCATCTCGTCGCAGATACGCACTCAAAGGGCCATTTGGCATGTAATCATAAATTAAAAGCCTGTGAGAACTCTCTGAGCAAAATCCTCTAAGCCTGACAAGATTGATATGCTGAATGTTTCCAATAGTACACACCTCTGCCCTGAACTCTTTCTCTCCACTGCCTGGCCTTTCAAGGCGTTTCACAGCAACAAGAGTAGAATCCAACAACTCGCCTTGAAACACTGCCCCAAATCCACCATGTCCAAGTTTATCCGAGAAGCCTCGAGTTGCAGCACAAAGCTCTTTATAAGTAAACACTTTCAAATTCAACCCTGGAAACACACCATCTCCTTCCACACCCTTGCCGTTCTTTCTTCTCTTTCTCAAAATCAGCAGCATCCCTGCCACCAACCCCAAAAGCACAACTGACCCACCAATGCTACCAATCAAAAGCACAGATTTCGACACACCCTTCCTCACAATCCCCTCCTTCGGCACCCTGACATATAACACATCTTGAAAAGTACTATCAGAACTGGAATTTCTCAAATTCAACAAAGATCCATATAGATTCTTGCACAAGCTTGTCTTACCATCGTGAAACAAACCGATACATGAACAATTACTCAAACAAATCCTCTCACAAACACTCCTAGTCCCCACAAAAGACACCATAGCCGCTCCTTCAAATCTCACAACACCAACCTCCATAAACCCATCACTCTCTTCACACAAATCCCTATTCTCTCTGACACAGCCACCAGTATAATCCCCAGACTCCCAATCATAATCACTAACAGGACTGAACCCAGAAACACAAACACAAGGCTTTAACAATGTGCTATTACAAACACCCAAATTCCCACATAATCCATAAACTCTGCACTTATTGTCTGGCTGTGACCAAAACATGTTCCAATACTCATTCTGCTGAGTCCAAGTGTACTGCTTCAACTGCCCAATAGCATCAACTTGAAACCTAGTCAATGGTGACCTTAAACCACCTTCTAATTCCCTCTCTGTGTACCAAAAGGATGCACTTGGCGTAAAAGGATCCGAAAAATGGAACTTATAAATGTAAGGAATAGTCATTTCAGGTACACCATCGAATGCATCACCAGTCCAATTACCTGTACTCCAATACTTGGCACTCTTGTTATAAACAAGCTCAAATTCATTAAACCCTAGCGGGTTTATCCTCAAAGAGAATAAACCAGGCGACGGATCGTTTATGCTCCTCCATGAAATTAGAGATCTTTCACTTGTAATATTCATGCCTGGCAGCCATGTATCTGTTGGAAAATCGAAACTTTGCCAAATAATCAACCCTTTGGCCGATAGAAGAACAAGATTTCCATTCTCTTGAAGGAGCAAGCGTCTTGCTTCCTCTGTGTTCGTGCTTTGCCAAATCGTTGAACCCGGTAATGCAATGATGGCCAGTTTGCCTTCCGCGGTGATTTCTAGCCTTGTAGAGGTGAGATTGGTAATGGGTTTTTCACGATTTGCTACCCAAACTATTGGTGGTGTTGGAATTGAAGCATACGAAATGGCCAAGTACCAATTGGATTTCCCACCTGGGTTAACGAAACCCAGATTGAATGTCTTGTTTAGGCTTGAAATGGTTGAGTTTCCTGTGATAAGGACAGTGGCAGTCTCCAATTTCTTGCTTCTTCTGCTTTGTATTGGGTTACAGGGAGTTGAAGGTGTCAATGTGTTGTTTGTTTCAAATTTGGAAACAAGCAAGGCATTTGAGGTTGGTAAGAGAAGGAAGAGGATGAACGCGAAGAAGATGGCTAGTGACATTTCACTGATCATCAGCGGCATTGTTTCATGGCTTTGGGGTCTTGGAGGAAAAAGGCGTGTCTTTTTCACTTGAAGGGTGACATTGATGAAGATGATCTTTGCACTTACAAGATGACATAGTCTCTGATTCAAGTTTTCAACTTTTTAGAGCGAGGAGAAGATTTTTTTATGGAATATCTGAAAAAACTGCCATTCAAACAAAAAAGTTAAATTTCTCGGAAGTCTTGCTTAATTACAAAAATGTCCTTTACACATTTTGCACTGAATCCATCATCTTCTAATTAGAAGTGCTTTTATTAACAGGATCAGACCATATATTTACAAAAATGCCCTTCATAACTTGGCATTGATCCTGTAAATATCTTATTATTTCATTGCTTTTTCACTGATGGTACGCTTTCATTTGATATCTAAATCTTGCTTAAAACAACTCAGATTAATTCGATCATGTGTGCCTTTGATTAATCACACTACTGAATTTATTATGATTAATATCATGTGATGTAAATGAGGGCATTTTTTAAAAATATGGTTCTACTCATTTTTTTAAAAGTATTTTTTACAAAAAAATAAATTAATATTTCTTAATTATTTTTCATGATTTTTCTATGATATATTAAAATAACACTTTTTTTTGTTTTTGGATTCGAGGAAACCTCACCTCCCCGGAAAGCGCATTTTGTGGGCCGGTGAGGGTAAATCTCTTAATACGTGAGGGTGGTCTTAAAATAACACGCAGACTTAATAGGAGGGTGGTTTAAAAGACAGTATAGAACATGGGAAGCGATTTTGTAAGGGTTGGTTTGGTAATTAGAAGCTTGGAGGACTAGATAGTAATAAGAAGCTTTTGTAGGGGTTACTTTGGTAAATCGGAAGTGAAAGCTGAGGAGGTCTACGGGATAGTGTGGTTTGGTGGCAGACAAAAGTGCTGAAACCCACTCACGAGGTCGTCGTATCTTTGTAACAAAACAAAATTAATTTTTAAATGAATTTCAGAAAACCTTGTTCGAGAAAAATCATAAAATAATTACGCGCGTGGGTTGCGTTCTGGATGGGTGAGATTTGTGGTTCTCAATGCCAGAAAGTTGAAAGATCGTGTAGGAATTTTATTGGCTCAAAAGCACTTAAAGTCAACAACCTACTACCTCCTTTGACCTTTGTGTTCCATATAATTTTAAAATTTTTCTTAAATACTTTTTTTAATTATGTCTTTAGATAAGAACTTGTATCAGAATTTTAAAAATCATGGCATTACATTGCAATTCTGTCCATCAGATGTTTTCAAGTTATATCACCGAGTGATGGAAAATTGGAATTTAATCACCAAGAAACCCTCGGAAGGTAGCAACACTCTTTCTTTAAGGTTTTATATATATATTATATATATTTATATATATATATATAAATATATATATATACATATCTAATAAATAAATAAATAAAGATTAAAAAATGACGAAAAAAATTAAAAGAATTGAAAGATAAATATAAATCAAGATATTTAATTCCGTAAAATAAAACATTTTACCCGATTGTGTACACTAAATTTATTTATTAAAATCAATAAAAAATAATAGAAATAGAAATACACGTGAAATTAATTAAATAAAATAAATAAATATTATGTTATAAATGTTATCTAAAAATAAATATATTTTATTACTAAAATAAGCTTGACTTGTGTAAAACAAATGGAAAATTATAGATAAATTATGATAATATGATTAAAAACAAATACACACAATTCAATTTTTTTTTTAAAAGAACAAATATTAAAAAAAGATGTCTTTTACTGTATTCTAAGAGACAAAGAGATAAAAAAAAAAATCTTGCTCGACAGTTCTAATTGCTTTTAATCTCAGAGAATAAATAATAAGTCATTTTATTGTTTAGAAATTTGAAAAAAAAATGTATATACCTCAAAACAAAATTTTAATGACAAATAAACCACTAAAAAAAAGCAAATTGTCTAAAAACAATGCTTCTATTTTTTCAACTGAAAAACCAAACAGTAATTTTACTATAACAATCCATATGTCAAGTGCCACAGCAGAAAACTCATACCCCATGTATTTTTGATAAATTGGTAGCAACACTCCTTGGGGAGTTCGACAGTGAATCTAAAATTCCTAGGCACCAGAGAGAAATTTTACTAGCTGGGACAGCCTGACTAGGGCGGCCATCTCTAGAAGCAGCCGCTGTTGAAAGTTACCGATGCCCTTCTTTCTTTCTTTCTTTCTTTTTTTATCAAAAAGAAAAAGAATTGTCGACAGCTTGAAAAATCAAATGAAAACCTCAAATAGAAGTTGAAAATTACGGCATCTACTGATTGGCCCTTGAAACGAAAAATTTGACAGACGAATACGACCGCCTTTTACTTAATCCCAAGAATAGTGTGATTGTGGGTTTCTCACCACCACATGTTGCAGAAGTTAGGCGTCGACGCTGACACTAAACCACTCTGATATTTTCATCTACCGGCTACTGAAGAAAATGATCTATCTAGCAAGTCCCTTTTCTCTTTTTTTCTTTTTCTGTTTTTTTGTGTGAGGGGCATAGCAGCTCCAGTTAGCAATAGCTAGTGTCTCTTGGGCTTTGCTGTGGATCGCGGTGCGGTGATCCAAAAGTAGCTATGCAACTACCACAGAGCATGGCCAACTCTTGAAGTTTGGTTAAAAAAATGGAAGAAAGTTCCCAGAAGTATGCTTCAGTTAGTTTTCCCAAAGAAAGATTTAGATGAAGGTATTACAATTGTTATGCAATACCAGTAACTTCAAGCTTTTGACGTAGCACTGAGCAAGCCTGAAACAATTTCACAGACCATCCACTCATGTAACCAAAAAAGTAAATGAAAAGAGAAGAGGATGGGAGGTGCTGGTAGATCTGCGATCCTTCATGTGAAACATACATGCAAGGAATTGATATGCAGAAGCATGAATCTTAGTGGATGGTGATCCAAGATTTTTTCTTGAAACTAAACAGCAGTGTCGTAGATCTCTAATGCCACGTCAATCTGAGTTCATGTAAATACAGTATAACTTTTCATTGTTCATTACACTTTTCATACATTCATCTAATCCTAAATGCCGAATCCATCCAAAAACTAACTGTCGTAATTTACAAATCACCCAGTGCAAAAGAACAACTATATGCAGCATACGACAAACAAGTAGAAGATAATATGCATAGAAAACAGAAAAATAGTTTGCTGACGCAACATGGAAGACAGGACAGACCATTTGCTTTTAACTTGGAGGTGAGTTGTTTGCATGTACTCCCTTCAAAAACCGTGTAGATATCTGCACATCCATTCCATAACTAGCAACCAAAGTATTAACAAGGACAAGGGGGCACGAACAGAGAGAAACCTGTTTCCATGTTTTGCTAAACTTCATTCCTTTACCTCTGAACTTCTCCAGAGGAACCGCATAAATGATAAGTTGACCCTTCAAACCAAGTAAGACCAAATTAAAAAATGAACCAGGGGGCACTCTGCTGACCAGTTGTGAGACAAAGAACTGACACCATCTGCAGCCCACTAAAGTTGGCAAGCTCTTAATTGAAACAACAAATAAACCTCCATCTCAAAGAGCATTAACAACAACTAAATGAAGTTGTGGTCAATATTACTTCCTGTAACATTAAAAAAGCAGAGTGCAAATGAGCGTATATAAGAATCGTGTCAATAGCAAGAACTAGAGTCATTCCACCAAAAGCATGAGTAAAGTAAATGTTTCCCCTCGTATGTGCTTCCACCTTCTATGTGAAACAACCAACTAAATAGTAAATTGGTGTGTGGTTTTGACCAGGGGGTAGCAAGCGATATTTAAAAGAAATCCAGATTATATCAATCATCTCATCGGTAATAAGAGCAATAAAATCATCCGCTAACTGCACATAAAGTCATTTTACAAGAAACAAACCTGGTCACATATGGGGCAGGTGTCACTCCTTTCCATCCACTCTAGAATGCAGGAGAGGTGAAAATGATGCTCGCAGTTTGTTATGTGTTTTGGATTCTCCAAGTCATATTCTGCAAGTGGAAGCAGACAACACTGACTAATTACTTTAGGACAACCACACATCATTTCAGGCATGACCTTGATTATGCTTCTACCTATCCAGAAACACTATAAAATAATAAAATGGAAATAGCATTTTCTCCTAGGAAATGGCACTACCGCACCTTCAAGGCATATGGGACAAGCATCTTCCTCTTCTGTTGCGGACGCAACAGGTTCATGTAATTTTGTCACTTCTGACTTCCTTGGAGAGACAAGCAATGAACTGGCTTGAGTTTTGCAGTCCAATTCATCAAGATCTTCACATGTTGCCAACGTTCCAAAACTACCACGACTAATTGTTTCTTGAACAGATTCAGAATACGGTGACTCTGGACATCCCAAAATCACATCATATGGCAGAGGTGCAGGAGGGGGGCGGAAAGTATCAGGCGTTGATGTATTCAAATGCAATTCGACCAGGAGACCTGCAGTGAATGCAGAGGCTGCGCCGTTGTGAGATGTTAAGGATCCATGCTCTTCCAAAGCTGGTGGACACTGCACAAGGGTGTTTTAAATTTCAAGATGGTATTTTGTTAGCCAAAAGAACCCGTTTGGTTCCATTTCAGGAGATTTCCGCTTGAAAGTGGAAGCAATGTTAGGCCATGTCGTTGTGAAATGATGTGGAAAAGGATGCAAGAACTTTGGGTGTTTCTAAGATTATGTTATCATGGCAATTTACATCATTTCACTGACAGAATCTTGACAATAAAAATCCTCAAACCTCTAATGTTTTCCCTCCTCTTCGTTGATGGTCATATAGAAATATATTTACTACGATTCCATCAATACATCACTCATGAAAAATGATGGAGCAAATTTGAAGAGCATCACGAATTTTCTCTATTTATCTTGCTGTCAGACAAGGCATAGATTGTGAAATAGTGCAAGAATTTGAAAGCTACAATTAGAGGCATGGTTTTGAGCTTATATTCAAGGCTAAAACAACTGAGTTATAACATGCTTTGTCCTCTACAGGTGCAATGCTGACCCTAAAATTCTCCCATTATCACAAAACATAATTAAAAAGTGTCTTTTCCTTTTCATTTTCCAATCCAGGTAAAGTTGATTCAAGACCGAGACGTACAAATCACAAATGCCATCATGTATGATACAATCTCAACCCATGTTTAAGACCCTCAGAGACATCCTAGGACTCTTGCTTGCTAGTTCCAAATCCTATACGCGATTCGGGAATCAATAACAGCTAAATCCAACTCCCAAATTTCCCAACGCTCAACATCCACTTCAATAAACGCAAGACACCATAAGCACACGACATTAAAATCAACCACTCTCTACTAGAACATTATAAAAAATGTAAACATTAAAAAAAAAAAACGATAAGCAGACATAAATATATACTCAGGAGAACGAAGATATTAATAATAATACTAACATAGTAATACACGGGCGTTCCGTGTAAATGAGGCTTCCTTGAAGAACAACAGCAACCTCCCATTCCCTGCAATTTTATTACTGTTATTCAACCAATGGTTGTAGCATAGCTTCCTGTTATTTCCATCAAGTGAACAGCAAAGTTAAAACGAGTCACGTACATGACCTTAAGAATCACAAAATTAACACTACACAAGTTATCAGCACACAACATCATGCTTCGAATTCAGAAACCAAATGGGCAAAGAGAGGAAATAAACCCTAATCTGAAAGGTTTGCCGGTAATAGAAGGGAAAGAAAGAAAACAGTAATTTAAACAGTTACTAAGAAGGATGGTAAAGCAAAGAAGAATCTATCAGACGAAGAAGAAGGTGATGAGAAGGGTGAAGCTTACCTGAAGAGAGATGCGGAAGCAAAATTCGATTCGGTGAGAAGAAAAGGAAAGGAAAGGGTGGAGAGGAGCTGAAGAGTGCAGTGATTTTGTAATTTCACCTTTATTGCTTTATACTTTGTTCTGTTGTTGCATTCCACCCATTTATCCAATTGAGTCTGGGTCTGAGTCGACTCGTGCCTTTTAGCCTAGTTAATTAATGGGTATCTCAGAAAGATTATGGCAACTTGATCATTATTACTAAATTGTTAAGTATATATGAAAGTAGGTTGGTTTGGTCTCTTTTCCAGTCAATTTTTTATGGTTTAGCCTTAAAAAAATGATATTGTCTTGTTAATTTTCAAATCTCAACGATAAATAAATTGCTCTCCAGTCTTGAAGACGTCATTGACGTGCTGATATGCAACACTGTGTATATCCAACTTCTTCTTCTTTTTCATGGAACCTTTTTTCTGTCGTGCTAAAAGGAGAAAGAAATAAAAGGCATGCTTGTGTATCTCTTTAGCATGCAATTCGCGAGTGGAATAGCGTATCTCGCAAGCTCGGTGAGTAGAGTGCGTCAAAACTCTCGTCAGGGAGTCATCTTGTTTTGAATAATTTTGCATCGAGCGTGGTTAACTGTAAAACGCGTAATTTTGCATGGAGCGTGGTTAACTGTTAAACGCGTAATTTTACTTTTTAAAATGAATTAAAATAATATTTTTTTATTTTTAATAATTTATTTTTATATCATTATATTAAAATAATCTATAAATATCAAAAACATTAGTTTAAAATAAAAAAATCAAAAATTCTTAAAAAAAACTATTCAAGCACAATGCAAAACTTAGAAAAGTTTATATGCAAAGCAGCGTGCAGAGTGTGGTTGTGGTTGTTTTTTAAAGTGTTTTTCACTTGGAAATATATCAAAATAATTTTTTTTAAAAAAATTATTTTTGATATTAGAGCATCAAAATGATCTAAAAACACTAAAAAAATATTAATTTGAAACAAAAAAAAATTTATTTTTTTTAAAAACGTTTTTAAAACGCAAAAACAAACAGTAACTTTTTTAAAAAAAATTCACTTTTGAGATTAAAATTAAATGATTAAGATAAGGTAAATTACATAAGAAAAAAAACCTAAATGCATCTAATTAATTAAAGTAAATTATTTTTATGTTTTATTTTTTTATCTCTCTAATTTATAGGATTTAAAGAATGGAAGAATTACTCTGATATAATGGTATTATTATGATGAAAGCACCCTTATATAATAAAATAAAGAGTACAAATACTCAATCAATACAAGAGGAAGTATGGCAACTGACAGCCTTACGGTGGCTAAAGATAACCTCCTTTAATGTGGCTAGAATTTCTTTCTCTGTACTCTGGAGGCGGCTCACGTAACTTATTAGCCAGTAATTTAGTGTTTGTACTTTGTAGCCTTTTCTCTTCTTCTTTTTTTTTTTCTTCTTTATTCTGTTTCTCATTTTACATTTTCATGTCCAGCACTATAAATATTTAAAGCATTTTTTTAATTTTTTTAAAAAAATATTTTATATTCTCTTGATTATTATTTATTTTACTTAAAATAATTTATAAAATTAAAAAATCTATTTCATTCTTTAACCTTTCATCTATCGAGTTTGGTCTTTATTATTTTGATGAACTTTTAAAAAATAAAAATTAATAAATTATTTTTCAGTTTAATTTTTATTGTATAGCTGAATACTATAAATTTTTCCACTTTTTATTTTATTGTACTGCTAAGTATTGAAAAATAATGTATTTTCCATGAATTTACTTATAAAATCAATTTTTTAAAAAATAAATAATTCAAACAAAAGTATTTTAGTAATAGTACTCTCGTGCCAATTAATGCACACGGTACTCGTTTTCTATGATTATTTTTATTATCTATATTTACTTGAATATCGAGAAAAACTAGAAAAGAAAAGGAAAAAGGATTCCATCTACTCTACAAAATCCAAAAACGTTGAAGATCATTCGTTACCTCTAAGCAGCACCAGTCATCAATGAAATTTGACTGATCAAATTGCATGAATCATGGAAGAATTATGTATACTTGCATTAACTGCAATGTTTTCATAGTTGCTGCACGTGCTCCTACTCGACTAACCAGGCCTTTTCTTTTTCCTTCGTGGGTAAATAATATCAAAGCCCTAAAAAAAAAAAAAGGACATCCTAAAGATTAAAACTTAATCATTTTTCTTTATTTTTTTTTAATAATGAGAAGGATTTGATAGAGATTTTTCACCGGAGCAAAACATGTCTCTGGATACCAGGATAAAAATATATTATGTCCGACTGAGTTAATTCAGGTAATATGTTAATTTATAATCCGAGTTATAAAACTAATTACGAGTTCCATTTCATAATTAATCTAATATTAAATAATAAAATTAAAAATAAATTAATTAAAATTATATAAAAAATAATTTGAATCAACTCGAGTTAACCTGTTAAACTCATGGCATCATAATAACCCCATGAAAAATAAATCAAAATAAATTATTTAGCTTAATTTTCAATCAATCCAATGTTGCCAAACTTTTAACCTAGGTTGTGGATAATCTTATTCAAAGCAATTTAAAACTAATTAATAAAGTCAATTATCAACAAATTTAATATTAAACAGTAAAAAAATAAAAAATAAACTAAATTTAAAAAGAAATACAGATAAGAAAATAGAAAAGAAAAGGAAAAATCATTGATATAGTGAACAATAACCTTTAAGAAAGTAAATAATGAATTCCTCACGTCATCTAGTTTTTATTATATTTTCAGAATTTTATGAGGAGTGAGATTTCTGTAACTTTATGAAGTTTTCTTGTAACTTTCCACTTTCCTTACCAGTATAAGAATTATACCAGTTTATAAGAAAACTAGGAAAATCAAGAATTACAGGAGATGAAAAAAATAAAGAATCTAATAAAAGTCACATTTCTCTGTATAATTAAAGTGTGTTTAAGAATATGATATAAATTTTTTATATGCATAGTCCATTTAATACACAAAAGGCGTTAGATTTTCATGCTTTTCCTTACCTTTTTATACGGTCTCGTAAAAAAAAAAAAAATTACACTCAACCACACCAAACTCTTAAACACGCTGTTTATAGTGGAATTGTATTTCAAACAATGTTTTATTTTAAATTAATTTTTTTAATATAAAAAATATTTTAAAAAAACAACCTTGTTATCAAACTCCCACTAATAAACACTTCCTGCCGGCTATCCATTATTATATAGCATATGGAATTATGGGTCGTGAGGCCCAGCTAAAGTGCTAAACGACAAGGGTCTTAAAAATGGTGGTGGACTCGTTCTAACGTCACGGGATAAGCACGCTGCAGTGTTGTTATTGGCTTACGTGGACATGTACCCTTCTCTCGTTAAGATGGAGTTTGTATTTTTTTGGAAAATGTTTTTGAAAAAATTTAAATTTTTTTATATTTAAAATTAATATATTTTTAATTTTTTAAATTATTTTGATATATTAATTAAAAAATAATTTTTAAAAATTAAAAAAATATTAATAATATATTTTTTAAATAAAAAATATTAAAAAAAATAATTATAATCACGCTTCCAAAGAAACTGGATGCTCTAATTATCAGATACAGAAAGAAAAAAAACAAGGATAGATGCGGGCCATGGATAATCAATCTGCGTTGATTGTCCTTGTCAGGCGACATATGGATTGGAATTCATACTTAATCGGGGAAAAAAATCAAGATTAATTGTCTTTTCATTTCAAAGAATATCTCCTACATGTTTTTAAAATGAAACGGAATCACTTTTTACCTATTAAAGTTCAGCCGTAGAACATAAAATTACTTATCGAATACTCATACGAAATCTCAATGGTTTGCTTTGATGCGAAACAGTAAAATTTAGAAAAATAAGGAGTCTTAACATGTTATTAGTATATTTCAATACATTTTTAATCAAGTTAAAATTTTAAAATTAAAGATTAAATAGAAAGCTGAAAAGAGAGAAATGGATCGAGTCATTTTATGGTGGGTTTTTTTTTGTTTACACGTACCTTAACTAATTTCATGGGCCCTGAAGTTAACAATAATATAAACATCAAGTGATCCTAAGATTTATGAAACTCAAACTAATAATTTTTAGAGAGTAAATCTATAACCTGATCAGATAAATTGTTTTCTCATGATTTTTTATATAATATACAAGAGATTATTTTGATCAATTTAAAATATTCATTCATCACGAAGTCTTCTGTCATTTCTAAAACAATAAAGATAAAGTTTAAAATCAAGTAAACCAAAGGATGTCCATGGTAATTATATATATATATATGAACTAAAAACCAGGTGGTGAAAGCAAGAGGAAGAAGAAGAAAAGTAAACCACGTAATTGTATTTTAAAAATGTTTTTTAGAATTTTAATTTTTTCTCTTTACTAAATTAATTTCTTTATATATTTTTAAATTATTTTAATGTAATGATGTTAAAAATAATTTAATATATTTTAAAATAACAAATATTTTAAAAAACAATTACGTGGCATTACTTTCCACAATACCCCTGGATATGTGGTTATAATTTTTTGCCCACTTGTTATTATAAGAAAATAATTTCATGGCATTATCTCGGATATTAACTGACTTGATGCACATTTCAGCCATTGAAGGCCCTCGGCTCCAGGAAGGTCTCGTGGCCACACAAAATCCCACCAACATCACTTCCTGTGACCAACCATTCCCTAGAAGACGAAAACCGCAAAGTCTGCCTTCGTGATCCCTGAACGACGACACTACTTGTGCTTTATGTTATCTTAATGTCAAAGATTCTTGCTCAGCATATACAAGAAGAAGATTACCGGGTGATGTAATCTTATATATATATATATATATATATATATATATATATATATATATATATGAAGTTGGTCATGTGCAAATCATGTGATGTATTCCCATTAATTTGACGATTAAAATTTGACAGAATAATAGACCAGGTAGAGACACGAAGAACTTCTCAATGATAGATTATATATAATTAAATATATAAGAATAGACAGGACATGATCCTTAAAATATGAAGACATTCAAGCTGTTTCTCCTAAACATATTAAGAAAAAAATAACTGTAAGATCCTACAAGTAAGAATGATAATTGTAAATGATTAAGTAAATTGATGACCTCGTATTTGAAAGCATAATAAAAATTAAATTAATTTGAAAAAATAATAATTTTAAAAGCTGGACTTATTGCAAAGTCTCGACAATAAAATCAATTAGTTCATATATCATGAAAAACAATTAAATAGTTCCTTGACCAATGCTAATCATGCATGCTTTAGCATAATTTTGTCATAAAAAATGTTTTTTTCATCAATCTTTTCATATTATTTATTTTCTTAAAATCAAAATAAACTAGAAAAGAGCATAAAACAGACAAAGAATTTTATAAATGGATTTTAAAAAATAGAGATTAAATTTTTATATATATATTTCTTAAAACCATTGAGGACTAATTAATCATTTCTTCTAAGTTCCAGCAACTAACTCCATAATTTTCCTACGATCAACTTTGGTGCTCAATTCATATATTGTATCTTCCGATGATCTCCACATCCCACTTTCTTTCAATCCCTACCGTCCATTCTCAAACGTCAGTTACCATTCCCGCCATTTCCTTCTCCAAGAAACCAAATCATGCCGCCAAAAACAACAACCCTTCTCACCAAGTCTCTCTCACTTCTCCCTCCTACTCGACTCAGATCGTTAACAACCGTTCCCGAGTCAACTCACTTAACCGATCCCCACTCAACCCATTCTTTCTGCTCCAGAGCCCTAAACTTCTCTGCCAAAAAGGGTTTTCTTCGTGAAGGAAAGCAAGTACATTCACATGTTATAAAGTTGGGATTTTGTAATGTATTGTCCTTGCAAAATCAGATTTTGAATGTTTATATAAAATGCAATGACTTTAATTATGCGCACAGATTGTTTGACGAAATGCATGTGAGAAATGTGGTTACATGGAATACTGTGATTTGCGGGCTTGTAGACTGCAGGGGCAGTGATTACGAGTCAAGTGTCTACATGGGTTTTTGTTATTTTAGGAAAATGCTGCTCGATAAGGTAGGTTTTGATGCCATAACTCTTAATGGGTTGCTTCGCGCATGTCTCGAGTTAAATGATGTCGAGATTGGTAGAGAATTGCATTGTTTTATAGTGAAATTGGGTTTTGCAGTGAATAGTTTTGTCAACAGTGCTCTGGTTGATTTGTATGGGAAATGTGGATTAGTCAAGGAAGCGAGGCGTGCTTTTGATGAAGTATACTGTAGAGATTTGGTGTTATGGAATGTGATGTTGTCTTGCTATGCTATGAATTGCTTAGCTGAAGAGGCTTCCGGTTTCTTTAAGTTAATGCTAGAGGAGAATTTTATGACGGATGGTTTTACATTTTCTAGTATGCTCAACTCATGTGGAACTCTGGGATCTTGTAACCTAGGAAGACAGATCCACGGTCTTGCTATCAAACTGTCTTTTGATTTAGATGTATTGGTGGCTAGTGGCCTTGTTGATATGTATGCAAAGAGTGAAAATATAGATGATGCTCGCAAGGCTTTTGATGGGATGGCTGCTAGAAATGTAGTCTCATGGAATACTATGGTTGTGGGTTATGGTCGCCTTGGAGATGGGGGGGAAGCTATGAAACTTCTCATTGGAATGTTTCGAGAAGATTTAAGACCTGATGAAATTACTCTGGCTAGCATTATTAGATCATGCAGCAGTGCATTGACCTTTTGCGAAATTATGCAAGTCAATGCTTATGTACTTAAAAATGGTTTCCATGCCTTTTTATCAATTGCAAATGCTTTAATAAATGCATACTCCAAGGGTGGTAGCATTGCAATGGCACTTCAGTGTTTTAGCACAGTTCTGGAGCCTGATCTTGTTACTTGGACTTCACTTATTGGTGCGTATGCATTCCACAGTCTTCAAAAAAATAGTATTGATACTTTTGAGGAGATGTTAGCTGATGGTGTATGGCCAGATCAAATTGTCTTTCTGGAAGTCCTTTCTGCCTGTAGCCACGCAGGGCTAGTAAATGAGGGGCTTCATTACTTTAGTTTAATGAAAGATTATCATATTTTGCCAGGTTTAGAGCACTATACTTGTCTCATTGACCTTCTTGGTAGAGCCGGTCTCTTGGATGAGGCTTTTGATATTTTGAATTCAATGTCAATTGGGTATAGCTCAGACACCTTGGGAGCATTTATCGGGGCATGTAAAATCCATGGAGACGTAAAATTAGCTAAATGGGCTGCAGAAAAGCTTTTTGAAATGGAGCCAAACAAGCCTGTAAATTATACTCTTATGTCTAGCGTCTTTGCTTCTGAAGGTCACTGGCATGATGTGGCAAGAATACATAAACTGATGAGGGATAGGTGTGGTCACGCAGTTCCAGGTTGTAGCTGGATGGAATATGCTGGTACTATAGATGAAGTTCCTGTCAAAATTTAATCGGTGTATGGTATGTTAGGAAATGCCCCATGGGTAATACAGGAACAATATTTTCTTTCCAAGTACATGCCATGCATGGCAATGTTTGGGATGAACGTGCACTATAGCTCCCCTCTTTGATCTGATGCCTTGGCTTGAAACAAGCTTCTCGACTGGTGGTGAGTGTTTATCAGTTTGGTTCTTGTCTTGAGGTATGCCTATTTGCAAATGTGATGATCATTAATTTTAATTTTTTTTTTTATTGTTGTTCCTAACATGAAATCCGCAGAAGATGTTTTGATGGCAAGGTTAACCCCCTTTCATCTTACTGGGCCTAGTTGGGCGAGACAGTCCAAATGTAGAAGGCAAGTTAAACCGCAACTCAGGTGTCAAGCTTTTTGCTCACTCGAGGTCATTGAACAAGTGGCTCAATTAAAATCTGATAGTAGTATGCATCTTTGAAGTCATTTGGATAATTTTCATAATGCAAATATCGCAACATCCTTGCTAGAAATGTCTTCCATACGTCCTTTTCTTTGTGTTGCTGACATCAGCATATGTTAGGTAATAGAGATCCAGTATAGAAACATCAACCGCCTTCTACCACTAAAAGTTGGTTGGGTTCTGATTGAATGGTCACATCTCCCTAGTAACAATTCAAATTAACACCAATCCATTTTTTTATTTGTTGTAAAACAGGTGTTGATGGAAAATTTCCCTTTAAACTCTGGCAATCTTCAACAAACTGCAAAACCCTGTCATTTTCCACTGCCACTTCAGTGCTTATCACTGTTTATAACTCTGACAATGTCCATCCTAACTGCACAGACCAGTTGATTGACTTCTAATCAAAGGGTAAGGAGTTTCTATCTTCATGTGCGGTGCACTCTCATGATATAAATGTTGTTTCTATGTCTGTTAAGCTCCACCTCTGTGGTGCATTTGTGTGGTACGAATTCTGCACATGCAAATGATTTGGAAAGATTCTCCTCGAACTGCAATCAGTAATCTAGCCAATGCTCTTTAAAGCTGCAAGCAATTTTAATTTTAATTCCGAACATAATACAAAATGAATAATCTGAAAGGAGTTTATTTCCTCATGGACACGACCTCTCTTTTGCAACGGCTATCATTTTTTTCTTAATCTGGGAGGGTTTGGTAGAATATAATCAAATTAATGTTTCTGTCATAAGAGTTATTATGCATTGTTTCCGTGTTAGTGTGTGAAACTGGCTTGAGAAACAAAGAAGGTAGACAATCCAGATGATTTCTTGCTTGTCCGTAACGGAATTTGAGGTTTTTGTGAATTCTATTATCCTAGGATCTGTGCGGCCTGCTGAAGTGATCAACCACTCAGCTTCTGTTTCTGAAGTAGTTTGCAAGAATTCTTGATCAACTAAACGTTATATTCTATCAGGGTTTTTGGTGTGAAACCAACTGTGATTTGGACAAGGAAAGGATCAGAAACTACCATCCATTACAACTTGGGGACAAATTGAATAGAGCACGGACCCTCAAAACACTACTGAAACTGACATGTGTCAGTTAAGTGTAACATCACAGCCCTTCTGTCTCTGTGCAAATTGTCCAGCACTAAGAGAGGCCAGGATGTTTCGGTGTCTTTATGAGTGAAATGAAGGCCACTAGCTGCTACCATGTGCTGGGATTTGACCCAGGGCACAACCAAGCAATAAGATGACCTTTTCCTTGTGGGATTTTTGTGGTTCATTGAGAGTAGATTGTCCACACTCCCGGCCTCATGATTTAACAACTTTTTTCTAATTTTTAGAGTGTTGATAGCGTCAATAACCAACACATTGTTTTGTTTCTCTGTGGAAAATCAATCGATCAATCTTTAGATCCTTTTTTTAACAAGTCAAAATGTATTGGTATCATTTTAATCTTATTCATCCTGCTAGTGTTTTGACTTGTTAATTGGTTGTCTTTTCTGGTTTATTTGTTCTCCTTTTCAATTTATTGCAAGTCGAATCTTAATCCCCATAAACAGACTCCACTGCTAGATTACAAGTTCTACTGACTCTGCCAATTTTATTATTTTTTTATCATTGACTCCTACTCTCCCTTTGTTCACCGTCATTATCTAACACTTGCGTGTTACTAATCATATTTTTTATGCAAACTCATTAGAAGTTTCCCGTTCGGTATCTAAAATAAACAATTTAAAATTTCATACTCACACTTGTTATTAGAGTTATAATTTTATTTTTCTAGATTATTTTGGCTTCTCAATAATTTATTAAGAAAGGTAATGGTTGAAATTGTGGTAATGATTATTTTTAAAATATATTAAAATAGTGTTTTATATTTTTTAAAATTTATTTTTAATATCAAACAATCTAAAATTATAAAAAAATAATTAAAAAAAATAAAAGTATTTTTTAAACACAAAAACAAAAACAAGGATATTTTATATAAAAAAAAAGAAAAAAACTTTCAATTTAAGAAAAATAAAACAGCGGGCCTTAATGCTAATCATTTATAATAATCAAATTGAAACCTCGATGATCAAGCTTAATTATAGTTGGTGCCAGTTACCCATTCATAACTTCAACGGCTCACGTTAGCCACACCCACCTTTGAAAAATCAAAGTCTTCCCCATTTTTTTATTAACACAACAGCTACCCGCCATTTCTACCCACCTCTCTCTAAACAATGAAGAGCCCATATTCTCGCTACGCTCGCCGGACCCCAGCCTCCGGCGTAGGGCATACGCCGGACCGTGTTCCGTACTCCCCGACATCCTCCTCCAACTCGAGCGGCTCCACCTTGAAGAAACGGAACCCGTTGTCGGTGGCCGCGAAATCAATGGCCGGTGTGTTTGTTGCTTGTTTCACGCCTCCCGAGCCTGAGCCGAACAGTTCAAAGGACTTTGGTTACTCTGAAGAGTTAAAAGCTCCCTCTGGTAAACTCCTTGTTTGTTTTGTTGACTTTTTTACCCGTAAGGTTTTTGCTGAGAGAAAAGGTAAGAAACTTGAGATGTGGTTCTTGATTCATATGATATAGTCTTTTTTGGGGACTTTTCATTTTGGGTTGGACTATAGAATGCGATTGCAACACAGTAATGATGGTTTGTTTTTAATTGATCTTCTGTGTAAACAAATCATGGCTTAAATGTTGTGTTGGAAGCAAGGGATCAGATCCTTGAATAATTTTCTTTTACTATAAGTTTTTATTTGGATATAAATGAGAAATTACTGAATGTACATGGTTTATCAACGATCACTTCCTGTCTACTTATTGTTATGCTATAACAACGTTTGATTATTAATAAATTTCTTGAAACCTTAACAAATGTGTTTGGTACCCTGCCCTTCCCTTTTTAAAGGCATTACTTGTTATATACACCAATTTGATTTACTTCTTTGTTATTTATCGATTTTATGGTAAAAGTTGGGCCGAATCTCAATGTGTTATTATGATAATCACAAATTAAATAAGCAGATTTGGTATTATTCCAAAGCAACAGGAACTGGGGGTTCTTGGCCCATTTCAAAAAAGCGTAATTAGTCTAAAAAAAACAAAGAAAGAAAGTAGACTTGTATATCCTATTTTAAGTTTATTTACTAAACACATAACAATTTGTGAGACAACGCTTTAGTTTCAGAGCATTGAAGCATACTTGAAGTACATGGTGAATCTTTTTCTTTTTTTTCTATTTCTATATGAAATGAATTTGTAGAGTTAGAATGAACTACTCAAATTTGTTCATTTCAGTTGCATCTAGTACTTCTGGTGGCAATGAAAGGAGACGAAGTTCAAGAACAGGTATATTTAGCAGTCCAGCCAATTCAGTCCATGGGAGAGAACCTGGGAGTGTAAATTTTACCATGGAGGAAATCTATGCAGCCACAAGGAACTTCTCTCCTACATTCAAGATTGGACAAGGTGGTTTTGGGACAGTATACAAGGGAAGATTGCAAGATGGAACTGTTGTTGCCATCAAACGTGCCAAGAAGGTTGGTGAAAGTTGCAGTTTATTTTTCTGCTTCAGTGAATGTGAGTATTCTGAGGTTTCACAGATTGCATGGTTATCTGTGTCTGCAGAGTGTGTATGATAAGCATTTAGGTGTAGAATTTCAAAGTGAGATTCGAACACTGGCACGGGTGGAGCATTTAAATCTAGTAAAGTTCTATGGATATCTGGAGCATGAAGATGAAAGAATTGTTCTTGTGGAGTATGTTGCCAATGGAACTCTCAGAGAACACTTGGATTGTGAGTTCTTCGCAACCTCTCTCTATGCCTGTGTGTGTGTCTATGTGCACGCTCATGGGTGTTGAATGTGGCAGATGAAGATATATGTTTGCAAATGTGGGAATTTTGTTCATTCACGAATGACATTGATGCAGGTATTCATGGAAATGTTATTGACCTTGCGGTGCGCCTAGATATTGCAATTGATGTGGCTCATGCAATCACTTATCTTCACATGTACACAGGTTTTCTTTTAATTGCAACCAACCTAATTTTACTTGTATCAAAGTTAGAGCTTCTGCTATTTCTCTGACACTTGCAGAAAAGCTTGAGATATCTTATTGGATTATTGTGGCTTTCCATGTAGATCACCCAATTATTCACAGGGACATAAAGTCCTCCAACATCCTCCTCACAGAAAACTTTCGAGCCAAGGTAGCTGACTTTGGTTTTGCTAGACTGGCAGCTGATAGTGATTCAGGTGCCACCCATGTGTCTACCCAAGTTAAAGGAACTGCTGGCTACTTGGACCCAGAATATTTGAGGACTTATCAATTGACTGAGAAGAGTGATGTTTATTCATTCGGTGTATTGCTGGTTGAACTAGTGACAGGTAGGCGCCCTATTGAAGCAAAAAGGGAAATCAAGGAGCGTATAACTGCAAAATGGGTACAATACTCTTTCCCTCTGTTTCTTCACTCAATAAAAGTCTTACTAAATATTAATTATGTCATGTGAAACTATAAAATCCCAGCTCTATAGTTATCCAGTGCTAGCAATATCTGATGGATCCCACCATGGAATTCCTTAACAGAGCCTAGAAAGCAATCCAAGCCCTCCCATCTAATCTCACATTTTGTTGGAACTGTGTACCAAGAGAATTAAAGCAATCAATAACAGATCTGTTCTGATTTCAGTCAGTTTTTGCGCAGGCAATAAAGAAGTTTGCGGAAGGTAATGCCATTTTAATACTGGACCCGAAACTAAAATGCACCGCAGCAAATAACTTGGCCCTGGAAAAGATTCTTGAACTGGCCTTGCAATGTTTGGCTCCTCACAGGCAGAGTCGGCCAAGCATGAGGAAATGTGCTGAGATTCTTTGGAGTATCCGTAAGGATTACAAGGAACAATCAGCCTCAGATTTTCGTTCCTTTTCTTCTAAATCACAGGGGAGTATTTCAGTAATAACAGAAGAATAAACAAATAGCTGCCCAGTATTGCAGAAATGATAATGTGAAGAGAAAAAAGCCAAGCAGGTTGCTTTTTAAGACGAACAAGTGATTCGAGAGTAATTGTGCAGGGTGGTCAGAGTAGAAAAAGGATTGATAGCTTTCCATAGAGCGATTTCCAAGAGGGCACAATATTGCTCAATAAGACTCCACTGCTTGCACGATCATAGGAGGTGTTCGTTGTGAAGTTATGAATGTATATAGGAAAATCGTTTTAAGGTGACGAAGTGCCTTTGCTTCCACCTGATTTTGTGTTTACTGTTTCTTCATCTTTTTGGTTACAATTGTTTTTTAATCTTTCATGTTGTTTCCATCCATTCTGCAACATTTCTAAACAGAGCGGGGTTTGTATTTTTTTCTGTATTGTCGCAGACAAATATTTCTTCGAGACCATCCCCCAATCTAGAACAATATCATTTTGAGAAATCCATGTCAAATGGATGTCGTGTGAGAACATAAACATTGTAAACTATGTGATTAATATTGTATATCGATAGGCTTGCAATATTCCCATCACTTTTTGAGGAATTACATGTAAACATTTCCTCTCGTGATCTCCATTTGCATGCAAACTGCGTCTAAGTTGGAAACTAGATGTCTGGTTCAATCTCTCTCCTGCATTTAGTTTATTCAGATTGCAATAAGCAGCTGACACTTCTCTAGTTGAGGACGAGGTCCCATCTATCCACTTGCTAATTTATATGTTAAGGTACAATAATTTCATTTCATTTAACGACCGATAAGTTCTTTGTCCGTGGGAGAGACACCAATGCTTCTTGAACAACCTCCAAAACTAAAATCCAGCTTTTATATTTTTTGTTCCTTTTCCAGTTAGTCAACAGATTCAGACTTTTCTGGCATCCAACTACCTCTCATCATTGTAATTTAAGATCTGATTTGCAAGTGGTCAAGATCGAAGAATAGTCAAATATGATGAGTAAGTTAAATTTAATTAATAAGAAAAATGTATCAAATAACCGACATAATCTTACAAGACTGATAGATCAAGAAATTCATCGTCAATGGTGGATCTATTCCCCCTAAATCTTTTCAATATTTCCGTCTTTTCTTAATTCCCTAACCTGTCGAACCTACCTTTGTTTGTACACACACAGAAATGTAAAAGAAGAAAAATCCTGGCAAAAAAGGGTTCATATTTATGAGAAGAAGAATTGGCAATACGGCTTTTGTTGATGTAGTAGGACGCATGTTTTACTTCGGTAAGAGCTGCTTTAGCAGATACAATCGAGGAAGTCTTGTTCAGTATGGACAGGCTACATTTTCTCATATGTACTGGAGATTGCTTATTTTCTTTCAGGAGTTGAGGGCTAAATTCTGCAAAAATCTCTCCTCCTCCCTCTAACTATGGCTCAGCTCTTGAAAATGAATCCTGCCGCGTCAACCCATAGTTTCCATCTGGGGTTGTTTGATTTTCGCTATTTATAATTTTGTCTACTTTTGAACAAAGGAACAGGAAGGAAGATGTATATATGGTGACATGCCACAGACTGCAAACCATTTTACACGCCAAACATCAGAGAAAGAGTTATAAAAAATAAACCAGTGACATAAACAATTAATAAAACCATATTATATTTGCTAAAGTATTTCATAGTACCTGTGCCATATCCAGTAGCTTTCGCTGCTTTCCAGCTTCCAGCTTATTGCTGCCATGGCCAGGGCAGAAAACCCTGCTAGCACAAAACCCCATCGGAATCTTCTCAAAAGTGCCTTGACAAAATTACTGAGCTGGGCTCCGATGGTTTCCCACCTATAATAAAAGACAAGCTCGGTTTTCTTTAAATTGAAAACCATAATTTTTTTTTGGCATACACAGCTTCAAGCAATGCATGCACCCTCCAGTAGGGAATGTAAAAATACTTTTATCTGCAACTATTTTGTTACCAAAAGCAATGAGAATTTCCGAGAAAAATATGGCAAAAAAAGGCACAAACTGAAATTCAAGCACACGAACCTCAATAAAATCTTAATTTTAATACATTGAAGTCAATGCATGCATTTATCGCAGCTCATTGTTTGTTAAATATCACATTTGAGCATGATATTAAATCTTCATTGGTGATCTCAAAAAAGATACTTACCTTGTGGGCACATTTAAACAGAATCCCCTTGAAAATGAAAGTGATCTTAAATTGGTAGAGAATTCTACCAACCATCCAATGAGAAGACCAAGTGCCCCAATTGCCATCACAAGAATAATATTAGAAGACCTGCAGAGTTTAATCAACCTTACATGCTTAAATTCCTGCAGTACCCTGCTAAATGCATCAGACAAACTTGAAACATACCTGGTTGCCTTAGTTATGGCCATTAGGGCTGTGAGGATGGCAACAACTGTGTGAATCGCTCGTTTAGAGACTTCATCAATGGTGGTTAAGTATATAAAAGTGCTCACTACTGCCATGAAAGACAGCCAAAAGTCCATGAACTGAAACATTCCAGTTGATGAGTCAATAACATCTTAAGCCAGTAAACCTAAGATCTCACATTTCCTAAAATAAATTAATTAATAGACAATAATATAAAGTTATACAAGAATGAAGGCATTTGAGCTGGAGAGAGATTCAAAACTGCTGAATGCTATACAACTCTTATTTTCTAAACTAATGCAAACACATTCCTTCAAACGATCTGAAAAAGGGAAAATAAATTTTTGTTTCTAAATATCTCACTAAAGATCCTCAAATAGCTTCAAGGCTTGTTTATTGTGTTTCTCATGTCAAAATAAACACAAATCCTAGGTTCACTTGGTTCTGAGATACTTTTCTTGGCATTATTACAGTAAAATATATAAGCAAATCATCTTTCAAGGGCCGTCAGAAATCATATTCTCCATCAATAGTGCATAAAAAGCAAGGAAAATTGAGATGTACCTGTAAGACGCCAAAGGATAATGCACACCAGGTGCCTACATCACATGCATGATATAATCCACTTGAAATTCCACTAGAAGTAAAGATAACCCATTCTGCAAATGCCTGCATTGAGAAAAAAAGGTCATTTTGGTAATGTTAAACTAAATAGTGGGGATCAAAGGTTCATCTTCTCCAATTGAAGAAATCAACTCCAAAGCTGAATGTTGGGTTGGTATAGATATGAACATTATCCCTGATATCTACCACTGGCACATCCTTGAGATTCATGAATCATCGCTCACCTCTTCTTGTTGGTTGCAAGGCAAATCAATCGTACACTGTTACTAAAAAACCAATTACAGTAAAAGGTTGGGCTGCTTGGAAAGTGTTTCACCATGACAGCAATAAGAATTAATCTTTGCTTTAAATTTAAAAAATAGTCAATCCAATAAAAAAAATTACTATAGCATTACCTTATGCCTAAGAGCCCAATATGCAGGAAGTATAGCTGCAGCATTTGATCCAATTAGAGCAATCGATTGCCATATGTGACCTGCATTAGTTTAAAGCTACTTGAATAGGGGGCTATTGTATTGCATGATAATAACTCCTGACCTTCATTTCACATGCAAAATGGAATTCTTAAAAGAAAAAAGGGTGAAAGAAAAGGTGCAAAGCGCATTTCTCTCCAATTTCGTCTCACAAACTCGAGTCAAAGAACCATTGCTGGCCTCCTGCAACTTCCAACTGGCTAATTCATTCAGAGGTCTATACTTCATAAATCCAAGTTAGATGAGATCAATGATTTTCTCAGAAGGCTTCCTAAAGTATCTTTCACAACCCAGGAAAAAGAAAAGGAATTACATAGATCTCTGTCAAATGGTGACAGTTTGACCATGATTTCAAACTTCCTGTTCTAAATTTGCCAGTTTTCTGAAAGCCTTACAAATATTTTTCTTTTAAAGCAACCATTTGCATGCCTAAGAAGTTACATAGGCAGTGAGCGATTTTTCAAAGCTCTGCTTACTTCCATTGCGACAAAGTGTAGCCGTGAGAACAGCATGATAGCGATTCCAGAAGTATTGGAAGAAAAGAATTATCAGGGATGAATTTGCAAGGAAGGATATCTTATATTAAAAAAATAAAAAGAAAACTAAAGTTATATCCCCACTGGAGTGTCCTAGGAGAATTTGGAGAGAGTCCAGTCTTTCAGCATTTTTTGCATGAAGTGATGACTGACAGGACTCAAACCTCCTCTCCGTGGCTGCAAGCTCTAAGAGTTTTACCATTCACTAGGTAATGACCCCTACAAGGATGTTTAAAACCAAAAAAAAAAAGTGTACCTTGATGTGATACAATCTCGATGCTACAGTCAAATCCCCCATGTGTTCGATCACAGGAGCAGAAGCTGAGAAACAAAAAGGCAAAGTTATGAGAAGTTAGGGGGGCGGATAAGTGTCATACTTTGGAAGTGCTGAATATAAAACCTGTATGAAGCCAATCCACTGGCATCCAGAGCTACTTTGCATGCCCCATGAGAGGAGCATCTTTTTGGGCATCTCTCAACAGAGACTGACATGACAGTCTGATCATTTGAAGGGATGGTGGTGGTATTTAAAGACCTTAATCCAAATGTCCAAGTTCCTTCCTTGACGTATAGAATGTAAAAATCAATCTTTTCTTCAGTTGAATTATACGACGTGAAAAACATGGAACCGTCACTGCTTCTTGTTCTGTTTGCATAATAATAATCCCAACTGTCAAGAGATGGCAACCCACCATATCTAGCATATATTTCATAGATTATCTTCACGTCTGAAGTCATCCGGATGTGGATGTTCCCTCCAGCTGCACCACGAGGAATGTTCAAGAGAAAATACGTCCAAGAAGTATCTGTTTCATTGCTGTATGAGGAATTGCTTGAAAGGGGTTCAAGAGGAAAATCAGCTGAATCTGGGGACACTTTTCCACTGAGGGGCAAATAATAGGATTCAAAGGGTGTGGAGTCTCTCCTGAGAACTGTCTGCAAGAAGGAGTCTTGGCTTGTAAATGAAAAAAGAAAATGTCCGGATAACTTCCAGTCTTCCATGAAGCATTAATAAAACAAAAACGTGCTGTGTAAAACAAGATATCTACAAACTTCTTCTTGAAGCGGTAAAATTGATATTAATATCACACTCCACAATCAGTAAGTCAATTCATAACTATTGTGAAGTACAGAAGAGTGCTTCCAACACAATATCTCTGCAAAAAAATCTTGATCCCATTTTGTTAGACACAATTGCTAACACATGCTTTTCATCACCATCACCCATCCTTTGAGTATGTGAGTGGGAGAGTTAGAGGGAGGGAGGGGGAGCCCAGATTGTATATCAAGCCATTCTATGATTTATGAACTCAAATTTCTACAGCTCAGACAGGCAAGGATCAGTGTGGGAATTCATGGTGGTGTATGTACCCACTAACCAAATTTACATGTAAGCAAAAATAACTATAATTATTTTTCTATGTTAAAGATTGAATTCTCTATTCAATTAAAATCCTAGGTTTCAATATTTTTCTGTTGTTTCAAGCATCATGCCTATTTCTCTGCTACCATAGGAGCATAAGATGTATTGCAACTTCATCCGTACAAACCCCACTATCAGTGTCACCGATATAAACAAATCCAAGTATCTGATTCAGATAATTCTGAAGTAAATCATATAACTAGATTTGCATGTCGGAATATATTCATAATCAAGATTCAAAGAACACACATTCCTGGAACAGTTTACCTGAAGCATGTATTTTTCTGAAGAGCAATTCAATCCAGCCTTCCCCACTGGACAATTAAGCAATTGCCATGTAATGGAATAGCAAACTTGCATGTTAGTATTCTGAATCCCTCCAACTTCTTTTGAAAGATTAGTGGGTAAAATAGTAACAAACCATCGACCAACCTTTGGCTTACGAATGATAAGAGGAGCTTTACTCATGTCACCAGAATAATCATACAGTGCCATTGAAGGCATTGCACCATGCCGAGCAAAATACAATAAGTTAGCAACACTAGCATTACCAGTGCTATTTGTTGGGGCAGCAGTGAAACTGACATTTGCTGCCACAATTTTTAATTGTTCTGCTATTCCCAACACCTCCAATGCATATACTTTTGGCTCACCTTCTCCATGGCAATAACTTTCAAAAGTTTTGCATGAAACCACATTTTGTATTGTCTGTAAGTTAGCACCAGAAAAAATTTCCGTCGGATTGTAGCTGTAAGCTTGAGAACATGAAAAAGGGTCAATTGTCTGGTTGCAATACTGTCCCCACATTGTTGATGTTGCACATCCTTCCACACTGATGTTGGCACTAAAGGAGTATGATGGGCTACGGATAATCTGCAATGCCAGATGACTTATAGTAAATTCAATATTTAAATAATAGCAATATTCATCGTTGTCCCAATGTGAGTCCTTCGATGAAGGGGGGGGGGCAGAAGGTACTAAAAAAAAGAAAGAACTAGAATGAAAAAGGCTATAGGAAATAAACCAGTAAGACACCAAGACAGCCACAAAGACACACTGTTATTAACAAAAACCAATTAAATCTGACTATAAAGAGGAGAATGAATTCTGTCTGTCCAGAATATCAACTTCAGTATTCTAGGGCTTTCTAAATCTGCTACTATAAACACTTGTATCAGAAATTTCTGAAACTTTTTGATTCTCCCTTTAATTGGAAATAAGAAGCTGCGTTCATCCTGCTATTACAAATGAAAAATTAACTTCAGCCTATCAAAGTGATTTCAACATTAAGTTTTTATATATGGCCAAACTTTTCTCCTAGTGAACAGCATCAGCTATTTCACTAAAGCCAGTGCTCCTATTAGTCAACTATATTCCTTTTAGCTGGTGCAACATGCTGGCTAGCTTCCTAAGATTAAGAAGTTCACTGAAACAATAGAATTTGATCAAAATTCAAAAGAGACATCTCAAGGAATGCTTACTAATACAGCTAGTTTAAATGAAATGTACCATTTTTGATTGTGTCCTTGTAGGTCCGATGCCATTAAAAAGACCTAGATACCAAACTCCTGGAGATATCTGCATAAAAAAATTATAATTTAAACTCTGCTCGCTGACATGAAGGGAACAGAGCACTAGTGAAATAATCCACACCTACCACAATTAGGAAAGGATTGTTGGCATACCTGCTCATTTGTGAGTGTCGCTGTTATATTTCTCTGCATTGGATAGCACTGCACATTCTGAGGACCTTGAATTCTTTGAAATGAACCATTAGAGAAGGATCCTGACACCAAAACAGTGACAGCTACTTCAGTCTTTCCTTCATTTGATTCAAACAATGAGACTGAATAAAGAAAAGATTTTCACTCATCCCGACCAAAAGCAGAAATAAGGACTACAGAAAAAGGACTGTCAGAGAAAAAAGAGGCAGGTTCTGGCATTTCATGTACAACACTGTTGTGAAGAATTCAGTGGGCAAGAATAAAATAGCCAGGTGCTTTCATTCGAACAACTGAAAAAAGAATTTAGGAAGTAATAAAAGGTATGCAACACATTTGATTATTTTTTCTTCTTTCTTCTTTTGGAAAAAAGAGCTTCATGAGGATAAACTAAAACAATTCGATCTGTTTCTCTTTTACCTAGTTCTATAAGGGAACTGTTTAAGACATCTGGCAGAGGAGGACTGCCATCTCTGATGCAGATGAGTGGCAGTGTGCTCTTAGGAACCTTTGATATGCTTTTAGCATCCTGTGAAAAACTTGAACCATGAGCCAATAAGAAATCAAAAACATGATATGAGCAAAATTAACAATCAACATCAGCAATTGCATCGATTTTCAAAGGCAATTTGTATAGCACAAGTCCACTATCCGTGCAAGCCAATTAAAGAATAGCAATTCAAATGAAGGCATCAAAAGTAGCCATCCGAAAAATGCACAGTTCACTTCTTTTCTTTTGTTTTCTTCTCTTGCAAAATTCAAAAAACGGATAAGATTGACAAAAAAAGCTAAGATAAAACATACTCACAAGGTCTACGTCCGACTGCACTGTTATAGACACAGAAGAGAACCACGCGGGCAAATCAACTGGAACAAGGCACAAAACCAGAAAAGCCAAGATTAAAATATCTTCTAACCAACATCTTGCAAAATCCAAGAAGCTGAAAAGATTGAATTGAGGTTTGAAAGAGCCATCCCACATTCAGTAAATTTTAAATCTTGATGTTGAGGTCCCTAAATTTTAACACACTGATTAAGAGAAATTACATACGGGGATATGAACATCATAGTGTTCAATAAAAACAATAATCAAGTAGAAGAAATGAGTAATTGAGCGCAGTTTCATGGGCTCAAATAAATTACACTAAACAGAATCAATTTGAATCATACAATAATTCAGATCATGAATTCCATTCATGATCTCAAGATCAATGAAAACAATAAGCAATCAAACAAGAGCCGAACTTTAATCAAAATCAACAACTAGCAAAGACATAAAAGTAAAAACAGCAATCATCTTTCAACAACTGGGACGAAATTCTTCACTTAATTCAGAACTTTTGAGACGATCAGCCAATCATATAACAGCCAACAAAACTAATCCATAAAAAAAAAAACAAATACTCGGCCAATCAAATGCTTAAAAGGGTCAGTTCATATGAACTTACGGACCTCGTATGTAACGCAAATCAAACGGCCTGACATTAGTTGTTGGGTAACTAAAACTGGAAACAGTAAATGTATTGTACGGACCCAACTGATTTGCTGAATGAGAGCAGCAAAAAAGAAGAGAAGAGAACACGAAAAGACGTGACAGGATCGTAAAATAACAAGAAGGGAAGCAGAACAGAATCGAATTCTCTGCCATTTTTTTAGTGCAGAACATGATGATGATGATGATATGATAAGAGATGATGTGATTTTTGAAGAAGGCGATTAATGTAATAAATTAGCATTTGTTTGGTGTGTGTAGGTGATTTCTTTCTTTGTTTAATGTGATTTCGCGTAAGGTGACTACGTCTAGTTGTTGACTTGAGTTCTGCGACTTCTGTCTAGGTTTGTTTGGGGGAGAGTGAACCACACGTGCAAATGATGGAGTTTTTTTTATCACGCGCCACTTGCCTGGGGGTAGGACTAAGGACAGGGGAGGACGGTCTGTAAGGTAGAATCTTTGATTCCACAGGGAAGCAGCATTACATCAGAGGGTACACGTTGATTATTTCATGAGCTATGTCACTTTAGCTGAACATTTTTTCGTAAATTTATTTTTAACCGTTTAAAATTATATTCCAAACAATATTTTATGAAAACATTAATTAAAAAAATTTCAAATTTAATTTTTTATGTTTATAAATATTTTTGATATATTAGTATTAAAAAATAATTTTTTTAAAAAAAATATTTTTTAATACATTTTTAAACGAAAAACAATTTAAAAATCAATTACTATAACACCCCAACACCCCTTTAAATATATGAATTTTCATGTTTATAAAAAAAATAAATATAAATAAAATTAGAAGAGGGGGGGAATTCAGCAGGGATAGAAATTTTATTATATTTTTTATATTTCATAATTAATTTCATTATCTATCTATTTTTCTTCACAATAAATCCATAAAAATAATTATTTTTCTTTATTTTTAAACACCATTAATTTTTTTCATACTAATGTGTTTTTTATCATCATAGAAATTTTGTATTTTTATATGATACAAACTTGATAAATAAATTAAAAATATTTTAAAAAATAATATATTTTCAAATAATTTTTAAGTATGTGAATTTTTTTGTTTATAAAAACAAATATAAGGAAAAGTAAAAAAGCAGAAGAGAGGGGGGAAATTCAGTATGGATAGAAATATTATTATATTTTTTTATAAGTCTCGTATTTAATTTCATAATCTTTCTATTTTTTTTTCAAAATGAATCCAAAAAAAAACTGTTTTTATTTATTTTAGAAAAGACAAAGAAAAGGAATACTGTTTGTCCTACTCCTGTCCCGCAACCATCCGATTGGTCAAAAGAACTCTTCCATGTCAACACGTGTCATTATTTTAAAACTGCAAGGACTTAGACATAGGACCCACCGAATTTTAGCCTTCGAAACTCTCGCCGTCCCTTTGTTCTGCTCCGTGTCCAAACAAAAACAACTTTAAAAACAACAAAAAAACCGCTCAAACGAAACTGGTCAGAGACAGAACACGTAAAAGATCACAACTTTCAGTTTTAATCCAACCGGAAAAATGACTGTCATCGATTTGGTTACGCGAGTCGATTCAATCTGCAAGAAATTTGACAAATACGACGTCGATAAGCAGAAAAACCTTAACGCTGCTGGCGATGATGCTTTCGCTCGCTTATACGCAGTCGTTGAGGCCGACCTCGATGCTGTTCTCCAGGTAAATATCACCTCGGTTTCCCTTTTTTTTTTATTCCCTGTTTGTTTTCTTTGAATTGAAAAGGGAAATAAAGGGTGTTTCTTTTTTTTTTTGGTAGAAATCAGAGGCAGCGAAAATAGAGAAAAGCAGGGCTACGGCTGTTGCTATGAATGCAGAGATTCGAAGAACAAAGGCTCGATTACTTGAGGAAATTCCTAAATTACAGAGACTCGCTTTTAAACAGGTTGTTTTTGTAAATTTTTTATATCTGATTAGCTATTTGAAAAACGTGTTTTTGTTGTTAGAAACAATGGAGATTAATGGGATAATAATAATTTTGGGTGTAGGTGAAAGGGCTATCGAAAGAAGAGCGCGAGGTGAGAAGTGATTTGGTTGCTGCATTAAAAGATAGAATCGAAGCTGTAGCAGATGGAAATATTAGTGCAGCTAAACAAGGTGGAGATTCTGCGCCTTCAGCATCGCATGGAGGAATTAAATTTGATTCAACTTATGGTAAAAAAATGAATTTTTTTGGAGTTGATTAGTGGTTTTTTTATTGTTTATTCTTGTTTCGTGGATGGGATGATTGTAGTTGAAGTTTCGATGATTTTTTCTTCTTTTTTTTCGAATTTGGAATCAGATGGAAGATTTGATGATGAGTATTTTCAGCAAACTGAAGAGTCGGATCGGTTTAGGCAGGAATATGAAATGCGGAGAGTGAAACAGGCAAGTGTTTTGTGCTTTTTCTTTGTTTTTACTTGTATCGTGATCGGAAAAGGTCATGATTTCAAGTGCAATGAGGTTAATGGAGCAAACTTGAGTGAAGTTATTGATGATCTATTCTGGGATTTGATTTGACTTCTTGCAGGATCAAGGTTTAGATGTTATAGCAGAAGGTTTGGACACTCTGAAAAACATGGCCCATGACATGAATGAGGTTTGGTTATGTCCTATTTTCAATGAACTTCTGATGAGTGGTAAATATTTTGAATATTGTTTATCACTGAATTACGAATGCTGTCTGCAGGAGGTGGACAGACAAGTGCCATTGATGGATGAAATTGATGACAAGGTATTTTCCACTTTCCTGGTGTTATAGTCCTTTGAACTGTACATTTTACCGGAGGTATTTAACAGCTATAGCATAGTGGCAAGTGGGCTTTCCCCTTGGGCAATAATAGTATACACCTGCTTTTGATCTATTAAAAGAAAATCACAGTTACTATTCGTGATTTGGTTGCTGGGAAGTGACATTTTTCTTAGAAGTAATGATCATTACGTTGAACATAGCACGATCATCTAATACTTTAGATAATGGTAGAAGCTTTGCATATTATTCATTGCAAAATGGTAGTTATTTGTTTTGATGTTTTAACTTGAACGGTTGGTTACATCAAATTTCAGTAGTAATCCTCTGACATTCTTGCAGGTTGACCGAGCAGCCTCTGACCTTAAAACTACTAATGTGAGACTTAAGGATACTATAAACAAGGTAAATGCATCACCAATTTGATAATTCGAAACTGAAAACTATTGCTGTCCCCTGTTTCAAGTCTACTACTCATTTTTCCTATGTTTGCATTTTGATATTAAAACAGATGAGGTCCAGTCGCAACTTTTGTATTGATATCATCCTCTTGGTTATAATCTTAGGCATTGCTGCCTATCTCTACAAGTAAGTTCTTTTTGGTGGACCAGATGTACATGGGACTTCCTTATATTGCTTGCCATTTTGTTTTGGAATATCAAATAATAATTTGCTTAAAGAAGGCCAACCATGCTACATTGTTGTTTCAACATGCTTTAGCTTGAGTCAGAATTAGCTCAATTACAAGCTATTCAATGAATCAATCAGGTGTTACTTACAAATCATGAGTGTTCGAAGTTCAACCTGTTTCTTGTTGACTTCATGTTGGACAAGTCCTGATCTTCCTATGAACATGAACGATATTTGACATCTTCGTAATTGTTTATGCTTGGTAACTATATATATATACATATACATATATATATATATATATATGTATGTATGTATATATTTTTTTTTATGTTGTCATCATGTGCTTCCATACTGCTGTTTATCCAGTGATATAATTTCTTCCGGATTGATGTTTGTCTAGAGGCATTGTCGTCACTTGCTTTCCCCTGCATATCAATGATGCGGAGAGCATCTGGTTTCCTAGAAGTGAAACTTTTAGATTTGGATTTATACAATTTGAAGGCAAAATTTTCTTTCCAGCAAGTGTGCTTACCCACAACCCTTCCCCCACAACATAAGACGGAAAAAGAGGGAGAATTAATGAAAAATCCATCCCAGTGTCATAACTTATAATGTCCCAAAATCCAAGATATGTACCTATAAAAAGGTTGTGTTTGGGATAGTGGTTAATTAATATATTCAAGTGTTTGGATTTCTTCCTCTTAATCTAAGGAACTCTGGGCTAATAATAGAAACTTGAATACCTGAAAAAACAGTTCTAATCGAGGGGACTTAAAGACCCTCCGATGATAAAGTCAATATATTTATGGAAAATGTATAAAATAACTTAAGGTAATAAATGATTTAAAAGAGCTTTAAATTTAAGAAACGATGTTTGTTCTTGAGTTTTAAGTTGGGTAATGCTCTAAAATATATGTATTTTTATTTTAAGAGATGAAAACTTATGAACCTTTTACTTAGATGGTTCAAGGAGTATTAATATCCCCCTGAACTTTGTTGTTTCTAGAGAAAGGAAAGGGTGAAATAACAGAAGCCATTAAATGGGGAAAAGTATCAGCAAATTTTTCCATAAGATGATTCCATGAATGTGTTGTCAAAAGATTGTTTAAAGGTTTTGTCTTGTCTACATGTTATGAGCTTCAAAGCACTGGTATGTTTGGCTGTTCTGCTTTGTTTGCCATGCGTTTTGTGTCCAGAACTGTCTGGGCTAAGCTAGGAGCTGCTTGAACCATCTTCTTCCAATCAGTGAAAGAAAACCCAGACTATTTAACCTCGGATTGCTGATGAAGCTTGTGACGATTTTATTACATATTTTGAGATCATTTCTTCTCTCTTGCAGTGTGCTGAAGTGAAATGAGCATTCCAGCAACCACTTCCACAACTACTAATCTCCTGGCACATACAGCTTTCTGCTGCTACTGGGTCGTCTTTGCATGCATCATTGTACTACATAATGTTTACCGGAAGAGTCTTTACGTACATCTGTAGCTATTAATTTCTTCATAAACTGTAATTTCCAGCAACTTGAAACTGAAACATTGAGACATTTTAATATAATTCCCACTTTATCAGGGTTTCATCGAGTCTCTTGTAGTTGGCGTTTTCAATTCTATGCTGCTAATGAAGTATTTTGAGATCATTAGTTAGCTTGCGCCATGCATCGCTAGATGCTAATGGAAGTATTTTAGGATGGTCTTGTATCCTCCCTATCCACTTTTACTACACATATGAATTTTTAGACCCCTGTTTGGGAAGGGTAGAGTGTTTTTGTATTCTTATCAATTTTTTAAAATATTTTTTTATTTTAAAATATATTAAATAAGTATTAATTTTTCTGACCAATTTCTTTTTAAACCGCACTCCCAAATGGGGGCAAAAGCTCGTAACTTCCCAAATGGGGCCTTCAGCTTCATCCCTGATTCAAATAATTAAACATGGTACATTTATTTGATTGCCAAGTAATCAACAGTGAAATAAAGATGAGCCATCTGATTGCAGCCTTTTCTGACATGAGCCACCCACTTCTGTCCCCACGCTCGCATGAGGAGCGTGCTCCTCTTTTCATTTCTGGGAGTTTATTCTGTAGATTTCAAAGAATCCGAACCAAAAGGGAGAGGGTACGTGCCCTTTTGTCCCCCCCAAATTGAAATTAAGTTATTCACGAAACTTGGCCTGTTAATTCCTTTGTCTCCCAACATCCCAGACACTCGTGTGTCGACTCAGTTTCTTGGCTCACTTACACAATTTCACCACACAGGTACTAGTTTGATGTGCCATTTCCATTCGGATAATTTTGTTTTTTTATTGGTTTCTGAACTTCCTTTTTTTCAAATTGATGAATAATAGCTTTTTAGAAAATTACTTGAAAATTGGGTTTGACATTTTAATATATTTTTTAAAAATTGTTTTATAATAAATATGTGTTGTATCTCAGTCAATTAACGTTCATGACAGGACAGAGATCACGGTTCGAATACCAGGGGCACCTATTTTTCTAAAACGTAATAGATGATAGGTCATGTGTTTTCGAACAAAAAAAAATAATAATAAGTGGCAGGTGGATGATGTCTAATAAAAAAAAAAAAGTTGAGCTAGGGGTGAGGGCCTGAATTGTTGCTAAGTCTTTTTTATATTTTTACACTAAATTTTTTTTTATCAAATTCGACATGCCTTTTAAATACTTTTATAAATTTTTATTTTTATTTTAATAATTTTTTTAATTATTATATATATGATGTAGCTAAAAATAATAATAATAATAACAACAATAAATTATTCATGATAATTCTATTGAAATCAATTTTTTATTGTTGACCTTTTTAAATAAGTTTTTAACATGATTTTTATAACATTTATGATTTTTTCAGTTTTCAATCACATAAAATATTGACATATTATTTTAATATTTTTATTAACTTTGTATCATAAAATATTTAAAAAAAACAAATTCAGTGATTCCAAATAAAATTATTGTACTTTATGAAAAACAATCAAAATATATTTTAAGATTTAATCACAATGCCGGATAATTTTCTGAGATCTAGAATATTTTTTATTTTTAAAAATATTTAGGTTCCACCAAATATAGTTAACTCAGCTAACTTGAGCATGCAAACTAGTTATTACCTGGTTGCCCTAGTTAGGTATTTTCCATTATCTTGCTAAATTAGTAAGTCTTGAAATGCATAATAAATATTAGAAAACTGTAAGTGAACGGCAGGAAAGAAATTCGAGTTCTGAAACAGAACAAAGCAGTGAAAACTAAGTTTCTGGCAACCGGCCACGTGATTAGTTGAATCAAACCAAGTCACCGATACTACAGTGAAGCAAAGTCAGCATAGCCTAGCAAGGAAGCATTATAATATAAAGTATAAATTAACCTACACGTACTAGATGCATTTTATTATACTATATGATGGTCTACACCATTAACTTTCACTTTTCGTATTATTCTGTCGCATTCAAGAATTAAATAGGATGATTCTTGTTATAAATGATGGGATTTCTGCGACAAATCTCGTATAGCTCAAATGGGCATGCTATGGGTAACTTAAAGTCGATATCAGTTTTTTTTTTTTTTTGACAAGGCATATAGTACTGTAATTAATATAAATAGTCACGGGGCTCTCTCACTTGTAGATTAAGTTTTATCGTGTATAAAAATAAGAATAAACGTGAAGTGAATTGTAAAAAGAAATAAAATAAAAAAAATTGCCTCGTTTTGCTTGTAATTAATTTTGTTTTTTTTAGGGATATATTTTTTTGTAATTAATTTTTCCACGCTAATTTTGGTTTGTATCAAAAACCATTATCCCACTTGATCCAGAGTCTAGACCCACTCCAACCAAGACGGGTCTCGCAAGAAAAAAAAACAACTTTCAAATCCAGCCATTATTACCAACTTTTCATGTAATCGGTGGCCAGCAGTATGCGGCAAGCCGGTTTAAATTTTTAAACCGGTCATTGATAGTAAAAAAAAATTAGTCAGATAGTGATAGCACTTTTAAAAACTTGGAAAAAATCTTAGAATTGGTCATTGATTTAAGTGGGTTAATAACCTAAGTTAATTTAATAACATAATTAAGTAGAAAAAAAACTAATAACAATAAAAAAAAAAACAACAATGATTAATAAAAGAAAATGATCATTTGCCAATATTATAAAAAATATAACATTTAAATATTCTTGAAAGGTTTTAGCGAAATTTTTTTATAGCAAGACAAAAATTGAATGAAAATTGAATAACCTTCAAGGACGAACTAGGAAAATCAATTTTTAAAAAAAAATAAAAAAAACTTTACTTGAGCCAACATGTCAAATTCACAGCCCGATCTTGAAGCTGAGATAACCCTGAATAAAAAAAATTGAATAAAATAATTAAAATCAATTCTCAAGCAAAGTAGATGATAAAAGATGAAACTAAAAAAAAACAAGAAAAATTAAAATAAAGCTTAAGTTAACTCGACTAATCCATGATCCAAGATATAAAATCAAGATAATCCCAAAAAAAAAAGCATAAAATCATGCATGAAATTCAAAGTCGAAAAAACACGATGTAAAGAGATGAGATTGGAAAAAAAAATTAAAAAAAGACCTGAAAATTACCATATCAAATTGAGCAAATCTTTCAAACTCTTGACCTACGTCATCCAAAATTAAGAAAATCAAAAGAATAAGGATCAAATATGATATAAAATTAAATGAAATAAAATAATGAGGGATAAAATTGAAAGAAAAAAAAAGAAAAAATAATTAAAAAATAGCAATTAAAATAATGAGGACCAAAGTGGATATAAAAACTAGATAAAATTAGATATTAAAGGACAAATTAAAAAACAAGATCAACTTCAAAAAGCATTAAAATCAAGACATATAACATTTAAAAGAACAACAACCAAAACTGATACAAATATAAACTGATATGACACATTTTAATTTTAAAAGGAAAATTGCAAAACTTGAGGCAATAAGAGATAAAAAAGGGGGAGAAGGGTGGGGGAGGAGAAAAAAAGTTCATCAGAACTCAATCGTTGCCCTTACATGTACATGCCCTTGACTATTGAAAAAAGGATGTCGGGACGCTTTTAATTCACCATCGTAGAAGGCAGCGCTTGGCCGCCGAGAGATGCCTCAAGTGCCACCTAAAGAGCATATATATTTGATAGTGATAGCATTTTTAAAAACTTGAAAAAAATCTTAGAATCGGTCATTGATTTAAGTGGGTTAATAAGCTAAGTTAATTTAATAACATAATTATGTAGAAAAAAAACTAATACCAATAAAAAAAACAACAATGATTAATAAAAGAAAATGATCATTTTTCAATATTATAAAAATATATCATTTAAATATTCTTGAAAGGTTTTAGCGAAATTTTTTTTATAGCAAGACAAAAATTGAATGAAAATTGAATAACCTTCTAAAAAAATATATGAAGCTTTATTACCATCAAATCAAATATTAAAAAACAAACTAGAAAAATCAATTTTTTTAAAAAAATGAAAAAACTTTACTTGAGCCAACATGTCAAATTCACAGCGCGATCTTGAAGTTGAGATAACCCTGAATAAAAGAAATTGAGTAAAATAATGAAAATTAATTCTCAAGCAAAGTAGATGATAAAAGATGAAGCTAAAAAAAATAAAAAAAAATGAAATAAAGCTTAAGTTAACTCGACTAATCCATGATCCAAGATATGAGATCGAGATAATCCAAAAAAAAAAAGCATGAAATTCAAAGTCGAAAAAACATGATGTAAAGAGATGAGATTGAAAAAAAAATTAAAAAAAGACCTGAAAATTACCCATATCAAATTGAGCAAATCTTTCAAATTCTTGACCTACATCATCCAAAATTAAGAAACAAAATTAAGAAAATCAAAAGAATAAGGATCAAATATGATATAAAATTAAATAAAATAAAATAATGAGGGATAAAATTGAAAGAAAAAAAAAGGAAAGAAAATGATTAAAAAATAGCAATTAAAAGAATGAGGACTAAAGTGGATATAAAAACTAGATAAAATCAGATGTTAGAGGACAAATTAGAAAACAAGATCAACTTCAAAAAGCATTAAAATCAAGACATATAACATTTAAAAAAACAACAACCAAAACTGATACAAATATAAACTGATATGACACAATTAATTTTTGAGAGGAAAATTGCAAAACTTGAGGCAAGAAGAGATAAAAAGGGGGGGGGGGAGTTCATCAGAACTCAATCGTTGCCCTTACATGTACACATGCTTGACTATTGAAAAGAGGATGTCGGGACGCTTTTAATTCACCATCGTAGAAGGCAGCGCTTGGCTGCCGAGAGATGCCTCAAGTGTCACCTAAAGAGCACAGTCGTCTCCCACTTATTGATACGTGTTTTGCACGTGTCAGCAACCTTTTTTTTAAATAATATTTTAAATTTATTAAAATATTAAATTACTCCATGATAAACTTCATTATAACTTAAAACCATAATAAAAGTATAAAGTAGTTTATTTATATCCACTTCAAATTTTTTACTTTTAAAAGTAATTTAATCATGTTATTATATTTTAAAATGAAAAGGACCGAGATATTCTCGATCAATTCAATAATAACTAATAAACCCTAAAAAAAAAGACTATGTTATTCATAATAGCCAGTTTGATGGTTTTATTTAAGAAGACTAAAGCATCATTACATTATTTCAACACAACATTTTGTATCCTCTATAATAAAACACCAACCGAGTTCCCTTACGTTTTTATTAACTAGCTTAATCGCACACACTGTGTTGTTGGTTTTTAATTAAATTAATTGAGTGGTCTTATTTAATTTTATAATTTTACATCTAAAACAAATTTTTGTTATACTTTCATAAACCAATTTACTTAATTCATGTACAATGTTTATCACAATATCAAGTTAGTTTTTGCAACAAAACTTGGCACAACTCGTATTTTTTTTTTTAAAAAAAAAAACTACCATAATTATGCAGGGAAAATATTTTCTTTTCAATAAATCTTTTCCAAAAGTGTCTAGAAATAATTTTTGTAACATTATGTTTCTAATAAAGTCTTATCGTAATTTGAAAAACAAATTCAACTAAAAATAGTCACGCTTCAATGATTTCCATGCAATTGTATGTGAAAATAAAAAAGGAATTAATTTTTAAAAATTGTATACTTAACAATAAAAAAATTATATAGTTTTATTCTCATTGAATATACATGAAATATTTTTTTTTAAGAAAAACCATGCATATTAATTTCATATATAATTATTCATAAAGTAGTCGGTAAAATTATCATTAAAAAAATCTAATTTTATTTGAAAAAAATGTTATCATCATGAGTTTTAAAAATATTATTTTAATAATGCTAGTTAAAAAAGATTTTGTTATATATATATATTAATTATTATTTAGTGACATCAAAATTAATATTTTTTTGATATGCATCAATCTCATGAATAGTTAAAAATACATCATGCAGGGATATACTGTATCAATCTGCGTATCAATTGAAACAGTAAGGTCTCCATGCGTTTTAATCTTAATTAAATTTTAATAAAAAAAATATATTGTTTATTTTATAGAAGACTAGAGATATCCTCGAACCAACTTTCATATATACATCAAGACTAATTTTCATATAAAGCAACTATCCACGTCAATCACCACATGAAGTTAAAATCTTGATGGTCAAGGAGACCATTTGTCCAATCAAGACAATCACTCATATTAATTAATACTTCCTTTGTTTTAATTAATATGTTAATCAAAATTTGCTTAAGTTGATTTTTTAAAGGGCAGTGGAGATTGTTTTTTAAAAATATTTTTTATTTAAAAATGTATTAAAACAATATCTGTATATATATATTTTTCAAAATAATTTATTTTTCTTTTCTTTTTTCACAATTGCTTCCGTCATGATAAAAATAAAAGCGAGGGCATGCTGAGAAAATCTAATTGATGTGAAGAGAAAATTACGACATGTATGTGATAATCCCTTTCATGTTATTTTATTTGCGTAACAATCATATAACGCGCCACGTCACTCCATATCTAAAGAATCTGCGCACCTACATTCCATGAGTCGCTGTTGAAAAATATCAAACAAAGACTTGAGGTTACCAAACTACCCTTTCATTCTCAAACCATTGACTTACACAATCTTTAGGTACACTCGTCTCACACCCTACAACTTCTCCTACTGGCATGTTACAGAGAAAAGATTAACCTCACGCATGATAATACACAACAACATGTGCAACGAAATTATCACAAAAACTCCTGTACCTAAAAAAAAAAAAAAACCCGATAGTTTCGATACAACAAAATAAAAATAAAAATAAAAATAAAACAAAAACAAAACAGCAGCCGCAGCGTCTTCCCCTCTCTTGCCCCTCCTCCAAACCCTTCACATAAGAGACTTCAGAGACCTCGCTTTCACGGGTTTCCGCATCCGTTTCTTGCCACTGTCTTCCTCTTCGTCGTCGTCATCCTCATCAACATAATCAAACCCTTGATTATTTTCAATCGGTGAATAACTTGAAGACGGTGTCGTATTTGGAATCATGGAACCGATAACAGTACTATTATCGACATCCTTGGCTTCATTCTTGTTGACAGTATCCTTATCTCCTCTTCTCTTTCCCCACAACGGCCCAAACCCAGAATAATAGTAAAATTCATACGGATTTGAGCTCGATGATGACCCTTTCTTGGCTGACTTTGCCCGACCACGGCGTGCCCCAATAATAGAAGCAACCTTATCGGGTTTTTTTGTAGCAGCACTACCATTAAAGTTGTTGTTGATGTTGCTATATGATGATTTGTGAGATGTCAAATGATGATGATGGTCGCACACAGTGTGCCCATTTTTAGTGTCGTTCTTGCAATGCCAGCCTTTGCCGTCGGTCTTGTTGCATTTCTTGAGCTTGAATTCGCTATCTATTTTCATTTCTTCATAATCACCGAACATTTCTGATCTCTTGTTACCTTCATTTTCATAATTATCGTCAACAATAACCATATGATCGACCTTCATTTTCATCATTCCTTTCTCTTCTGAATCTTCCATCATCATCGACGCGACACTGCGCATAATTATATAATCCAACAATATTCAACAGCCGCAAACACAAACTTACCATTCCATTAAGAATTTCCAACAATTACTTCCGAAATATCGAGCTATTCCAAAAACCCTAATGCTAAACAATACGATATATCAAAATTGGTAGTAGAGGTGAAATTACCTCTCAACAGCACCAACAGAATCACCTAAGCTACCATTTCCATTAAAGCTATCCTCTCCTTCGAACTGATAGATAGAAGAACCAAAGAGTAATCAATGAGGGAGACCCATTAACCTAATAATCTATTAGGAGAAGAATACACGACAAAACCAAGAAAATTTAGGGTTTTAAAGCAACCCTAATGTTTGATATCTGAAAAACCCTAAGAAGAAGAGGAGGAAATGCAGGCAAAGAGAGGATAAATAGAGGAAGGGTTTTAGTAGATCTGTCAAAAAAAAGAAGAAAGTGAAGGAAATGAAGAGAGACATTTCATAACAAAAAAAACTTACCTGGTAGAGTGAAGAAGATGGGTAATAAGTTTCTTGAGAGAAAGAAATCACATCCCATGGTGACTGGTTTAGCTGGCAAACGTGTGTCTGCAGCGGCTGAGCTCCTGAAGAACCCTGCGAGAACATGAGAGATGAGAGCTTTGCGTTCTTTCGAATCCTCATGTTTGAAGAAGAGAATAATAATTACGGGTTTATATAGTTACAAGATGAAGGTGGTTGTATCTGTATATTAGATCCAACGGATAGAGGGAGGGCAAGGTTTTTTGGGATTCAAAGGGAAAAAAGGAAGGGAAGGAAGGAGAGGAAGAGGGGGCTGGCTCTCTTCGCTATTGTTTTTGCTCGCTGCAGATCTCACAGAACTCGATATTGAGGGTTTTCTTATTAACTTTCTGTTGCTTTCTCGGCCCTTCATATGTTTCGATTTTTATTAATATTCTTTATTTGGACATTTTTGTCCTTACGTTGTTTTATTATTTACACTGGAGATTTGAGCAAACGGAAAAAAGCCTGCCGCTATTCCACGTCATGATACATGTCCAAAGCATCTATAGATGGGCGACTATCGTGTGAGGTTACTCCTTGCTAAGGTAAGGTGTATCTGTCTTGCTCTCAGTTGCCATCCACTCATATCTTGAAAGTTCTTCCCATTGTTTTGACTCGAGTTAGAAATTGTAAGCCAGCGTGCTGTCTAATTGTCAAAATAGACTTTATACTTTCATCAATTGAGTACTTTAGTTTAAGATTTCTACATACAAATAGTAATTTAGCCATTTGGAGAGTAAAATTTCATGTACCTGCCAGATACACAAGTGCTGTTTAGTTATTTCTTGGAATAAAAGATATGTTTTTTTAAATAAAAAATATATAAAGACAGAGAAAATAAAAGTGACATGTTCTTTTATATATATTTTTTAAAATATAAAATCCATTTTAAAATTATGTCATTTTTATATTTTAAATCAAATATATTTTTATCTATTTTGTATTTATTTTAAAAAAACATATCTTGTATTCCAATTTTAAAAAAACATACCATAACAAAATTTTAAAATATTATTTTTCATCATTATAATATATAAAAATTGAACTATTTTATTACGAGAAACAAACAGAAAAATAATTTCATTTGAATTTTTTATGGTTTTAATTTTGGTATTCAAAAGTTCAGTACACTTCAACTAATTTGATCAGATTGGGTTGCCCACTAAAACATAAAATTTTTCTGATGATAATATATTTCATATTATAAACTCCAACTTAAAAAATTTTATTTTTTTTTAAAAAAATATCGTATCGCAAGTAATTCATTTGACTAATTACTGCTCTTGTACACGCAAAAGAAAAAAAAAAAAACAAATAAGATGTAAAACGTGTTGGCAGTTTACAACTGTAGCGGCGTTCCATAATAGATAATGTGTGCTGCAGTAACAATACAGGGTTACGTTATTAACAGTTAATCTCCCCTCATTTATGCAATGACCTTCTCCGTTTGATAAAACTCCGTAGGAGCTTGCCCACGTGATCATTACCCCAAGCGTATCAGGATGGAGGGGTATTTTGGGTAGCATGAAGCTTTTCAAAATTGATTAAAAATACGTGAAACCTAACGCCTTTTTTCCCCTAGAACAAAGGGAAGATAGAGGATGCGTGGGTTTCACGCTCCAAACCCACTCGCGGTTGGAGAAGGTGGCAAGCACGTTTGGTCCACATAAACATGGATTTGATGAGTGTACTTAGTGGGTCCCTGCTGTCTCAGAAGATTGACGGCTCTGATGCTTTGAGAGACGATGGAGACTACCAAGGCTTGATAACTCACAATCCGATACCAGAGATTAGTGTCTTACGTGTCACCTGGAGGTAGGCTTTCAGAAAAAGCATGCTAGTAGAATACTTTTGCGAGGTGAAAGCATATTACTTCCATTCCAGAATGCCTTATCAAGGGAAATGCCCCTCATTACCCCCCTTCTCTCTCTCTCTCTCTCTCTCTCTCTCTCTCTCTCTCTCTATATATATATATATATATATATATATATATATGTATATGTATATGTATATTAGCATTTATGTCAGCAGATGAAAAAAACACGAGGAAGGACGAGAGAGTTTTGTTGTTTGCCTTAATCAGTCCTCTCAAAAAAAAAAAAAAAAACTTGAGAGGTTGTCTTCTAAGATCTTATGAATAATAGCGTGCACATAAATGGAAAAAAAAAATACTTGGGGAAGTACAAAAAAGGCTTGTTATCATCGGCAATGTTCTTTTGTGGCCTTGAGGGAATTGAAACTGTATATTGTTTCCTTTATGAATCCATCCCGAGGCATCGGTCAAACATCGACTCATGACCGAAGGTGCATGCGGCCATGGCACAGAATGGATAGCTAGCAGATGATCGATCAAATACAGAGAAACGTAAATGCCTAAAACAAGAAATATGAATATGCATGTATGGTTTTTTTTTATTTACCTCTAAAAGCAATTAGAACAAATAAATGTGAGTTGTTAAGGAAAAGGCATTTTAAAGCAATTAAAAACAGAGGGCATTCTAACGAAATACCTTTCTTTTTATCCACAGGAAGAGCCATGCCCAGGGGTCCCAGTCTGTGCAAAACAAAACTTGGACGCTAATTGCTAGACCATTTTGAGCTGACTGTGAGCGTAGGGATTGTGCCCTAGAGAAAACCAACGTTGCTTTTTTAATCACTGGTACAGCTATGGCTAGAAAACGCAACACGCAGCAGCTATATATGGAGAGACCAGTTAAGTGGTTGAAAACGAAGGACCCATGGAAAAGATAGAAGAGAAACCTGAGGGGGCCGGGGAGGTATGTTGAGCTGCAATTCATGCATCCCTGAGGCCTGAATTAGAGATTATAAAATGCACAATCTTTCCAAGTAAAAATAAGAAAGATGCGGGCACCACTAAAACACAAAAATGGCATGGGCCATGGCTTGCTTGCTGATCATAAAGGGTTGCTGATTTTGATCTTTTGTTAAAAGTAATGTACTAATTGGAAGCTCAACGATGTAAAAAAAAAAACAGCTAGTGTGTCAAATATCAGGACTGCTGTTGGGCTTGTCCCAATGCCATTTGTTCTGTATCTAATTAATCTCCTATCAGAATTTGAAGAAAAGTATTTTTAATAGTTTTAATATTTTGATATCATTTAAAAAAATAAATTATTAATTAAGATTTCAAGAATAATTTTATATTAATCTTTAATATAAATGTTCGAACCACCTTTACCTTCGTTTCTATTTCAAGATATTGAAGATGTGCTTATCCATGGCTAATTAATAAGAAAAAAAGATGAAGATGCGATTCCAAGATCACAAAAGCAGCAGAACAATCATTATAATGGAATTGGTAAAAAGTTTTTTTTCTAAATTTGGTTTATAAAAGAGTGTGATTAATAGATTAAAAAAACATCAAATTCAAGCGTATACAAAAAGGCAATGAACACATGAACAGTACCACATTCCATAAATGTTCCTTTACCTCTCATGCTTGACTGTTCATGGATATATTAATTAATCTTCCTTTACCTGAGAATCTTACCCCACTCCTGATCACAAATATTTTGTTGGTGACTCATTGATGAATATATAGTGGAAAGGTTCTGATAAAAAGCCCTTTTCTTCTCGTATATATCCTTACTTTTTGCTTTTTCTTTGTTTTTTTTTGATTAATTATTGAAGACATGATATGACGGCTTAATCTCTCCTCGCATATAAAAAAAAACGCTTTAAAAGCTAGAGCTTCTGATCAAAGCATTTTACTGTTCATACAGAATCACTCTGACTGTCATCTTCTAACTTCTATATATTGATTTACCGTATATATATAGATCAGAATAATTGAATTGCTTCTAGCTGATATCTGGGGATTTTATGAAAACTCTGGATTAGAGCGCTTATTCTTTCTTTTCTTTTCTTTTTCCAGGGAAATTGAATAAGAGGAGTTCTGCGGCAGTTATATCTACATCACAACATTCTTTTGTTGGTCATCCTGTTATCGATGCAATACTTCAATCACAAAAGACATTTCTTTCTACTAAAAAATTACAGAAGAAAGTTATTGTTTTTCCTTGATTCTGTATATAGAGCTCTACTCTATTTATTCTGTCAAGTATATCTAATCCAAAATATTCGCCGTTCCTGCTCTTCATGATATCCCGATCGAAACAAGAGCGCAGAGAATTAACAAACCGGCACTTCCAAAATCCAGTGGAAAGAAGGAGAGAGACCAGGTCGCCTTGCAGAGAAGTAGCCAGAGAAGAATGGAATACCTCTGGGGTTTTAACAACAAGATCTCTTTCTCGAAAAGTCCCTGTTATAGCGAGCTGTGAATGAGGCAGACCTTATACAGAGAGGAAAGGAAGCTTGATATTATCTTCAAGCTGAGCTTGAATGCTGCAGTCCAATCGCATCCTAGAAAAAACAAAGCTCTGCTATGCTGTATTTGTTATATGCTTCATATACATTCTTGCAAAGAGTAACGTAGACACTTTTAGCTTAGTGTGTGCTTCATATACATTCATGCTCTTCAGATCTCTTCTCTTGCTTATCACGGAAACTATCTAGCTTCTGCTATAAATTTAAGAGACAATGCTAGCTCTTGATATATAGCTCTAGTCTGAAGCATGCAGGAGGGAAAGGATTACAGATCACTTTAAATCAGACGCCTTGTATGGCATTCAACACTCACTATAACCTACATATCAAAAAACAAACCCTAATTGTTTTTTTTTTTAAAGGTAGTTGAATATTTCGGGTTCCTGATATATATATGTTTTCAGATTTGGTGGGCACAACCCAGATAAATAGATATTTTACTTGGATTTTTACGGCGGCCAGTGACATATCTATAACATGAATATAGCCGCTAACCAATTAACCAATGCCTACATTGGTGAAAGAAGTAAGATCACAGGAAGTTTGTTTAGGGTTCATCAATAGCATGAGAAAGTCAACCAGGAATACGGGTAACCCTAGAACTTAAAAGCCAGACGTGTAGAAGAATATAATATAAATATATAATATGTTTGAAAAGGAGCCAAGAAAAATTATGTAGCTTTATGGAACCAGCTAGGCAAGGGAAACCAGGAAAAGAAATTAAAAAGGAAAAAGAAAAAGAAACAGAGTCAGAGTCAGAGTCAGAGCCCTGGACAAATAATTAAGCATTAAAGGGGCAGATTTGCTGGTGATGGGATTTCGTGTACGTTTGTCATTAGAGTGAAAGATGTTTTTTATAATACTTCTTTTTATTTTTTTTTATATTTGTACATTAAAATTATTTAAAAAATTATTAGTTTAATATTTTTTTCAAATTAAAAAAAAATATTAGTGAAATAACTCAGTTGAAATATTAAAAAAAACACAATTTATATATGCCGGGATTAAAAACATGATTTTAAAAAATATTAAATGTACAAGAGAGAGAAGGAAATAAAAAATAGATCCCGATGACATATAAAAACTCTAATTACGACATAACTTATATTTTCATAAGAATTTCAACGAACCGAATCTAACAATACTAAAAATTATCACTAGCGGTGACCTAAGTGGACCAAACCCTATGGTAGAAGGTGGAGGGTGACCCACTTATTTTAGGTTGCAAGTGTGGCCAACTCGGGTCATTGTTAGTAACATTTTCTAGTATCGTTAGATTTATCTCGTTTAAATTTTTTTAATAATATTTATGTTGTTGTAATAGGAGTTTTGATATGTCTCCCCTTTTTTTTTCTCCTTCTTTCATGTTTATTTAATTTTTTTTAAAAGGAAATCACCATTCTAAATAGTAATAAGTTATAAAAATTGTATTTTACAATTGTGATATGTAAAAATAATGCTAATTCATTAATTTTTAATTAACTGTTTTGATTTAAAAATAAAAATAAAAACTTTTAAGAGTTGTAAATTTATTAGTGGTTCCATTATTATGTGCATGCCTGGAATCAGCTGTAATGATGGAGGTACCCGAGCACTTTAATAAAGGTATTCTAGGCTAGATTGGATAGCCTCCGCAGTTCCACCGTCTTTCTGTTGCTTACCGAACTGATGCAACTTGCAATTTGGTTGTAATGATTCGAGATCATTTGCATCATAATATCAGTATTTTTTTATTTAAAAATATTAAAAAAATAATTTGAAATAAATAAAAAGATAAAAATATTTTATTTTTTTAAATCACTTTTTGAAACACAATAATCAAGTTCGAAATCAGTCTGGATTAATGTGTGATTCCTTAATTTCTTTTAAGAAAAAAACACATAATTAAAAAAAATTTCAAATTATGTTTCTTAAAATATATTTAAAAATAACATATTTTTTTATTGTGTTGTTTGCAACAACACATTCTATCATTTTAAAAAATATAAAGATTGTGATATTTGGAATAGTAAAGTTTATAAATTATATTTTTCTTAGTTAAAAAATCATCTCAACCCAAAAGCTTAGGCTATTAGATGAGGTTCAAGAATATACTTTATATTATTCTCTAAAACACCCCCCAAGTGAAAGCTATTTAGCTTTGAAACTTGCACATGCTCATATTACATTGCGTTTAATTTTGATCAAATAAATAGAGGATGGTAAGATTTGAACTCGTGATCGCTTGGTCATCAAAGCTTTAATACTATATTAAAGAATTATTTCAATTTAAAAACTTAAGATGCTAGGTCAAGTCCCATTATATTTCTAACATGCAATTTTATAGTGTAACATAATAAATTTCAAAAAATTAAGCTGATTAGAATAATATAACCACTCAAGTCAAGTTAATAGTTTATGTCGTTACTTGCAGCACAACCAATATTTTATTCATTTGAATAGATGAATATCCAAATTGCTACAACCTTCATGATTTTTTTATATATATATTTTAATCGTTTAGCAACTTAACTTGCTTAATTTTATTTTTTTAAATTACATTGGTGGATCAGCACAGCCTTCACGGTTGTTTTTGTATTTTCAACAAGTTAATTAAACTATTGGAGACGATTTAACTTATTGTTTTTTCGTTTTTCTTCTTGAGATTACGGTACAAGAAACGGCGTGATCTCAAAAATATCAAGTGGTTATGTGCATGGTTCCAACAGGTCATGCCTTTATCATCCATAAATATTGTGTTTAGAAATATTTTTTCATTAAATTATGAGAAATTAGTAGATAGAATTAATTAATACAATTGAGAAATTGAAGAATTAATATATCAATTAAAATTATGTTAAATAGTATTTGAATATTAAAATGGAGTGAAAGAATAAAAAGTTTTTTTTTTTAAAGGAGGGGTACTTCTATATTCTTTCCATTGGTATCGGTTAAGAATACAAAAAATGAGAGGGTTGAACTTATAGTGAAGGAAACATGTTTAATTAAGATTAATTTATATGTTCTAATTAAGAAAAATATATGTGAATCCTATTGACTTGTGTTAATTTTAAATTTGAAAATTTTATATGGAAGATAGGATTAATTCTCATGGTAAACTATGATTAGTGATCTGTAAATTTTGGTAATTAAAGTGAGGTGTGGAGTTAGGCCAGTAGCAGGAGACCACATCACATGCACGTGTATGATATAGGTGTCCAGTACCTTGAAATAAATTATTTATTTATTTCTATAATTCTATAAGGAATTCCTTTTAATTAGAATTTAGTGAAAATATGGGGAAAAAAATGTAAATAACTTCATGTTGAATTAGATGTGTCAAAGATTATTTTATAGTTAATAAAAATAATGCATTACTGAATGGGTATGTCGAAAGATTATTTTATATTAATGAAAATAATACCATGTTAAATGGTTATATCCTGGTTAATAGAAAAATACTTAGTTAAGGATTGTCAGGGACGTGAACATATCGATGATAAGTTACTCCATTGCATGATATAGTGAATGTATTATTAAGTATGAATTAAATGGTTTTTATTTTGTTTGTTTATTGTAAAGTGTAATATTTAATTTTTACCAAATATTTACATGTCATATAAATATATTACTATTTACCCCGCACCCACAAGATGGAAAATAAATGCATAGATAGAAACCTTTTGTTTAAATTAATTATGTATTTGGAAGCGTTGATATTTTGTTGTTATATATATAATATGCGTGTTTAAGAATTTAAATACTTAAGTTATTTTTGACTAGCGATGTAATTAAGAATACTGTCTATATTAAGCTAGTATATAGTTTTGTTGTGTGCCAAATTAAACATATTTTTTTTCTTAATAAATTAATGCTTTTCGTGAACTATTTTTATTCTGGTTGTTATTTGCAGCTTGAGAAATTCTTTGAGTTGATAATTTGATATTAAAGATATAAAGAAAACTCTGTCATTTAAAAAAAAAGCGCACCAAATAAAATCGACACATGTATATACTTATATATGTTTTTTTTGGGGTTGTTACAATAAAAAAATATAAAATTAAAAAAAAAATATGACTTGAATAAATCTAAATTAGTGGTGGGCACAACGGCTCGGGTTGGGATAAATTTTTAAGGATGTAAGAAGAAAAATGTCAAGGAAATATTGGGATAATATTCCAAAATAACATGAAATATGCAAAATATAAGCTCAATTAATTTAATAATATAAAAAAGACAACCTTAATTTAATATCATGCAAAACAAAGCATGTTTGGATGAATTTTCAAATTTGAGTTAATATATATTCCAAAATTGTAGCCTGATAAATATAAGACCCTCGCTTAATTAGGAAACTCAAATTTCAACTAATTTAAAGTTGAAAGATAAAATAAAAAAATATCAAACTAAAAAACTTATCAAGATATAAAATTAGCAATTAAAAGAACAAAGATCAAACCCGATTAAAGAAAAAAAACAATTAGAGGATGAAATCACAAAAATAAATAAATTTTATAAATCACCTCGAGTAAAATAAATAGCAATTAAAAAAACAAGGATCAAGTTTGAGAAATAAAAAAAATTAAAGAAGGATAAAATTAAAAATAATATTTTCAAATAAAAAATTTGCAATGGAAAGAACTATTATCAAATTTGAAGGGTAAATAGATTGAAGGTTGAAGTGAATTCTTTAAAAGGTAGTGACCAAATCGAGGTAGATGAAAGAGAAAAAAAAATTGAACTTGCATTAAACTAGACCTAATTACCATGCACATACTATCCAGGATGTTAAGACGCATCAAATAATACAGCAGAAGCAAAACCACAACCACTGAAATTAGTTGCATGTGATGTCCAAAGATAGCTAACAAGTGATTATCATGATTTAACATATATTTTTTTTATTTTTTTTATCTTGAAAAATACTAAAATGCTCTTATGATTAAATGATAATTCAAGAAAATAACATTATAAAATTACTACTAAACCCCTAAAGTCAAGGCTAAAATACATTGATAGTAACGGCAATGGAGTTCTTACATTGTTTATAGTAAAATGAAAATCCTACAAAGCCCCTAGACCCAACGTCAATTTTTTAAAAAAGTAATATAATAATTTAACTATTACAAAAAAATAAAAAGACATTATTGTCTCTGGACAAATAAATAATGACAAATTAACCTCATGAAAAGATCAATAATTTTACCTTCAAGGTCATTTTATTTGATTTTTTTTTGTTAAAGGCAAGACCATAATTTTACTATTATAATCCGGTATTTCAATGCATATCTATAGTATTTTTCCTGTATATTTTAGGTTTCGTAATAGTTAAAACTGTGAAATTCTAGTTCAAGTGTTTGTCTTGTAATGCAGTGTAGTGTTATTTTTATAAATATTTTTTTTAATTAAAAATATATTAAAATATATTTTTATTTTTTAAAAAAAATTATGATATCATCACACCTATATTAAAAAAAAAACTCAAAAGCATCAATTTTATGCTTTTCCAGTAGAAAACAGTTTCTAAACCACTTTTAAAAACAGATAATCCGCAGAAACAAACACTATATTTTGTTTAATTTATATTTGCTGCTTTTTTGCCCCCTGACTTGGCTTCTCATGCAGCAGAGCAGATTTATTCAGAATGCTGGTGGTTTACAGTCCGAATAGTTTAGCCGATAGGGAATATCATGGCTGATTTTTCAAGGCAGCCATAAAGCTCCCAAAGAAGAGTATCACGGTCCCTGACTCTTTTTATACCTATTTGTTTACCCGCTAATGCCATGTTTTTTTTTTAATAAATATTTTTTAAAAAAATTATTTTTTTAATTTTTTTATTGTTTTAAAATACTAATGTTAAAAATAAAATTTTAAAAAATAATAAAAATATTATTTTCATGTATCTTAAAACAAAAATAAAAGACTTTAAAAAATAATTATTACTGTAATATCAATTACTACCTCAATATAATTTGAGCTTCAATTAACAAAACATTAAGTTGTGTGGCATTTTTCTGTTCTACGTTTTATTGTTCACTTTCTTATATATTCATTATGAGAGCAATTTTTTTCCTAATTTTTTATTTTTGTCTTTAAATTTGCTTTTTGCCCATTTGCACCCTTTACAGCGCAAATTAATACTCAATTGCTTTTTTATTTTAAAAAATGTTTGAATTAAAAGACAGAAGCTCAAAGTTACAAAGACAGGCAAAACACGTGGCAACTTTAAATTTTATATAGAAAGTTAATTTTGATTTTTTTTTTAGATAATAGGTGATCGATCCTTTTAGTTATCCAATATCTAGTTTAGTATAAAACTTTACTTTTTTTATTTTACGGTTCATAGTTTGTTTGACGAGAGAGAAAATCACCAAATTCTACTATAAAAAATAAAAATAATTATTGACACCTATTTTAACTACAAAAATGATTAAAATTGATGTCAAAAAATTTTAAAGAGTTTTACATGATGAGATAAGTGTTTATGGTGGTTGATTAACCTCAATATTGCCTAAAAACACATTGAAGTAAAGGAAGAAAAAAATTAACAGGTTTGATTTTATGATTTGAAAATTTTTTTTTTGTTTACTGGGTTGATAAATTGGTTTTGAAATGTTCTGAGAGTGTTTGCAAGATGTTTTTGGGTTAAAATGCATATTTTGGGCTAAAAATACTCAACCTTGATTTTTTAATCACCATGATGGTGACTGAAATCTGGGTGGATAGATGACATGTTGTTTGCTTGAATAAAAAAAAATGTTATTTGTTATTTTTAATAAAAGAAGAGGTGGATGACACCCTTGAAAAGATTAAAATAAATAAAAGGTTTGGACACGCTAACATGGGCTTAAAGGCCCACATGCCTGGGCTCATATTTTAAAAGCCCTGGTGCATTGGGGTACTGGATGTGATTTTGTACTTTTTTCTAACTTTTTATTTAATATTTAGATTTTAAATATATTTAAGAGAAAAATTATTTGAAACCTGGTTGAGTTTATAATTCAAATCACAAGTTTGATAGGTTAAGCTGTAATGTTCGCGTTACTTTTTTGTTGTCTAATACATTTTTGGTCCTTTAATTAAAAAAAATACAATTTAAGCCATTTTGTTATCAATAATTTTTTTATTTATCTTAAAATTAAAAAGAAAATAATTTTACTGTTGTTATCAATTATCTATTGTTTTTAACTTAAAATAAAATAAAAAACTCTTTTTGTTGTTTAGCTTAAATAAAATCAGGCATGTTTTTGCTGTTTTATTCCTTCACAGCCGTCTCCGTAATTTTTTTTTATTTTAAAAAACTATCCCATACTAAAATTTCTCATGCACTTTATTGAACTGTAGTTTGATGAAAAAACCATACTGGTTAAAAAACATATTGAATCTAAGTAACTTACATGATTTGGATGATGAATTTAGCAATTGATTCAAGTTTATTTAAATTTTTTATATATAATTTGGGTATTGTTTTTTTATGCCTTTTAACATCGAATTAATTGAAAATTAAATTTATTTATATATATTTCGCAAGTTAATACGGGTTGATATGAATTATGAATTCAGTATATTTTTGTCTCAATATCAAATAAAAATATTGTTAGGTGTGTTACGATCTCATTATTTTTTAAAAAATATCTTCTATTATATGATTGATTTTGAATTTATAATTAAGTTTTTTATTTTTTAAAAAACATGATGGCAATATCTAAACCCTTTTTTTTCATTTAATTTTTTTTATTTGCAGTGTTGTGCGGATTAAACTTTTCTCTTTGAATGATTATAATATGATAAGATTTCAACCTGAGATGTAAAATTATTTTTTATATATATTAATTAGATAATGATGATGATAATAATAATGATTTTAAAAAAATAAAGAAAAATTATTGATAAATAAATAAATAACAATCACAAGATAAAAAAAAAAAAGAAGGGAAGTTTGACTTGAAAAGGAGATGACATTTTTCTCTGTAATAAATAATAATGGCATTGAATAACCAAGGGTCGGCGGCCCGATAGGCAGAGCAGAGTGGTTTCTCTTCGAGAAATGAATAAACGTTATATAAAAAATAGTCAAATATACGTTATAATGACTTTTGAAAAGTCATGAAGGCTAATTAAATTGGACAAAACGAGTACTATATAACCGTTGTTTTTTTTTTATATATAGCAGTTGATATATATATATATATATATGGAAAATCAACGACTACGGGTCCCCCCATCGACATGACAGTGAAAGAGATTAATTTTAATTTTTATTAATTATATTTTCCTGTTGTTTTTCTTTCCATACATTTTTTTTTTAATTTCCATTAAATGTTTTTCTCTCTCTCTCAATCTTAACAGCGAATATTTTATTGATTTTGAATTTATTAACATGAATTGTTTGCGTTGAGATCATCATATTTTCAAAGAAATTTCTTGGTAATTAACTACTATTTAATTTATAAATGTTTATTTTTATTATTATTTCATTAAATTAAAAAAATAATTTTTTTAACAAAATTTTTAAACTCAACGGGGTTCATGATTTGGCTTATGTGTTTGACGAGTTAAACCGCGAAGCCAGGATCATTTCAATATATTATGATTTTAATATTAAAAAAATCATTTAAAAAAAAAGTTTGAAGTCAAACCATATTTTTATCGGTTGTTCATGTTATCTTTAGAGCCACCACTTAGACTGAGTCTTATAGAAACAACTCTTATATAAATTAATTTTAAAATCAGACTGGATAATAAATCAAGTTGGGAGTTTTAAAATTGACCTACTAGATTAAATTTGATAATAATGCAAATAATTTTATTTGTTTTTTTAATTTTATCTATTATTTTTGTTGTTTTTACTGAATTTTTTTAATTTAATATTTAATTAATTTTCATAGTTTGTTTTATTTTATATGAAATTATCATTATCTTAAACAAATATTTTATTTTTTAATTGATAATCAATTTTATACATGTCAATTTTTATTATCATATCTATTTTACAGACTTTTATTTCGCATTCAACTTTTTTTAATCCAGCTGCGCGGGCCTGGAAACTAGTGAATGCATGTGTAGACAAAAAATATTCTTTTACCACAACTAAAGTCAATAGGTATAGGTTTAATTCCACTGTACATCCATGCATTTTTTATTTCAAAAATCTCTATTTTATTTTTCTATCTTAATATCAATTTTATATTTACGATTCTGTCACATCACACATACTTTTGTCAGTGGGTGGAATTAAGTACGAACCTATTTATTTTTGTATTTTAAATTTTTTTTTAAATTTTTTACTTTAAATAAATATATTTTTATATTTTTAGATCATTTTAATGCGTTGATATTAAAAAAATATTTTTAAAAAATAAAAAATATATTATTTTAATACATTTTTAAAATAAAATATATTTTAAAAAACAATTATAATTACATTCCCAGACATATCGTAACATTATTAAATTTAACCACCAGCTCCATTGCAAAATTGTCCAAGAAATCAGAAAATGTTACAATTCTCTAATACGAAAATTCTTCACAAAAGAATTGCCATCCCACTGTTTTTTTTTTGAAGAATATTTGAAGGCCCGGATCTTTCAAAGCTAGAGATTTGATGCTTCAAGAGAACACGGTGAAGATTTGATATACTTTTCTTGGCTTGACTTGATGAATACTTTGAACATGTTTCTTCATCTCTCTTCAAGGTCTTGCAGGTGAACTTTACAAGGCGTGTTAGGCTTGATCTAGTATAACTTTAATGTTCAAAGACATCAAATCAATAGAAAAAATATGTATGCTTGAGAAGTTTCTTAAAAAAATTTTGTTCTTGAAGAGAACTCGTTTTATGTCTTTTTTTTTAGTATGAATCCCTTAATTTATGAACATTTGGAGAGTTTTTTTTTAAAAAAATATTGAGATAAAATTCATACAAGAAATTTTTTTTATGTTTTAAGAAAACTTGTGTTTTTATATTTTTTTTTTGCGATTATAAATCCCTCTACTTGTAATTATGTTCGGAGTGCTCATGAGAAATATATCATAGAGATAAATGCGAATTGTAAAATTATTTATAAATTAATTTTTAATGACTCTTGATAAACTTAGAACACATGATTACATATAAAAAAGTAGTTTTAGGTGATTAAAAGATAATATATAGCCATGGAATTTTGATTTACCAAATACCTTCCTAATATTTAATTAAATGAACAAATAAAACTAAGAAATCACTACGCCCACAATAAAATTGGTGTGACCACTAAAATAACTTGGCAATTCTCATTGGAAAATTCCACAACCCACAAACAACAATTGAACCCTCACAAAATCAATTCGTCAATTTAACCCTTCCGTCGTACGCTAAACAACCAATAAACCCTTCAAACATGAAAAAACAACAACACAATAAATCAAAATCATAAAAAACAGCCATATCCATGATCAATTGATCGGAAAAAAAAACTATCAAGTAAAGAAAACGTTAAAGGATCTATTAGCAAAATCAAGAAGAATATAAGGACTGAGCTATTACCTGAAAACAACTCATGTCATGACTGTTTAATTGCGTGCCAACATACTAGTATTAGTCGCATACACCAACACAAGTGGCGTGACAACATTGAAAAAATGGCTACATAAAAGGTTAATATTAAAACAAAGAATACTCGAGGGACGTTTTAAACAATAAACAAAGAGTATAAGGACGTACGGAATGAAAGCCTTAAACCCTGGAATAGATATGGATTGGTTGGAGGTGGGACCGAAGGGCAACTTCAAATTAAACGGTCAAATTGTTTCTAGAGGGTCTTAATTTTATTACGCCATTGCGCGTTTTCCAGCTGTACACATCTCTAATTTCCACGCTACTGTTTCGGAGCTGTTTGTAATTGTGTTTTAAAGGGTATTTTATGAGAAATTAATTTAATTTTATTTAAAGATAATGTTTTTAAATTGTTTTAATATACAAAAATTAAAAATATTTTTTAAAAAAATATTATTTTAATATATATATATAAAAACATTTTCGAAAAATACGAAGCAGCCTTCCCTAACCGCATTGTGTGCTGGTACTATTTCTTCTTTATTTTACGAGACCACAATACTGAACGCTACAATTCCTTCCCGTACCTGACAAGATCCCCCTCCCATTCTCTTCTCTCTCTAAGAAACCAGAGGAAAATGGGGCTGGACGATCAGGTTGAGAAAATGGAGGTGCGTAAGAGTTATAGGAATGTCTGGCACACCAATCTCTTGAGCACCATCTCCGCCGATACTCCTTGTATGCACTCTTCTCTCTTTCCCCACACCTTTTCTTTTCGTTCTATTTCTTCGTTTAGAATTTCTCTTACTGGTTCTATTATTTTGTTTGATTCGTTGTTATTTTTGTCAATCTTGATTTGATTTGATTTCTGAACGCGATTCTGTTAATGCTCTGTAAACAGAATTTTCGCCAAAACTTAGCCTAATCTTGCTTTTCTTTTTTATTGCGTAGTTGACTCTGAGATTTTCATAGGTTGACTTTGTCTTCCCTCTCGTTTTCTCAGCTGCCAAACAAATTAGCGCCCTTTGTTTTTATTTTTGTAGCCATCTGTTTGGTTGTTTGAAAAAATATAAACGTAAAATTGAAACCGAAATGTTAATTTTTAGGACTCGTCCAAACCGCTTGTTTTTTCCGGTTAATATTCTTCTTTTTTTTATCTTGGCAGTTGAATTTATTCTTTTTGTTTATAATTATACTTTGTTTTATCGCAAAATTTGATATATTATTGATAATATACTATTATTTACATTTGATCTCTGTTCTGATTTTCTGCTTTATGGTGGACTGGTATGCAGATTGTCTGTTCTCATTATTTTGGTAAGTTCTGTCATCTTTTTAATGCACTGTTGCTTTGATACTGCATTTGGATCTTGTTTTTTGGGTCAGTTTTTTAATTTGTTTGAAAGAATTTATGATTGTGGGATTGCTATATGAGTTTGTTTTTCATATATTCTTGTCGATCAGGAATATGATGTTTAGTGTTTTTGGTTTTGAGTTTATAATGATTCAAATTGCAGTTCCTGGTCAGTGTCATGGATTGTTTAGCAAACACGTATGACTTAATCATTCGAAGACTGAAGTTATTTGTAGCTACTAAAATCAAGGATACAATAAAGATATTTTTGCTGCATGCTTGTTAACAAGATCGGGAGAGTGATGAAAGCAGTGTTTTCTAATGAGTATGGTTACAAGTTCATTGTGTAAATTAGTTTTGAGCTAGTGGGATTTGGTTTATGAAGCTTTTAATGCCTGGAAACTGAGCGCCTGATATAAGATTAAATGGAAAGATTTTTCCTAACAAGAGAAAAGAAGTTCCTTTATTGCATAAGAACACATCACTATGGAAGTTGGACTTCGAAAAATGAATTGTCATTGTCATGGACTCTGGCTTACTTAAGGTGTTATGTGATTGCCAGTGTTGCTTTTGCTGTGTTCGAAAATTTTGAATTGTGTGAAAGATATGGGAATATTTATCAGATTAAAAACGTTTTTGTTTTGTTTGTGATAGTGGACCATGTGTCTCATACATGCTGCGCAAACGAGCTCTTTACAATGACATGTCAAGGTAATTGCTATTGCTTTCTCCTTAGGTTTCCACTCTGACAAGAATCAAAGCGAGTACTAGCATAATTTTCGCATCTGCTCTCCTGTAGGTATGTCTGCTGTGCTGGCTATCTTCCATGTAGTGGGAAGTGCGGAGAAAGTAAATGTCCTGAACTTTGCCTTGGCACCGAGGTTTGACACTGATCTGTTATTTTTTCATCTATTTATGGAGTTCCCCAACTTCTTGTCAACAACTAGAGGGATAGGCAGAGAATCTTTCTTTTGGACTCTTGTTTATGGATCATCAGAGTTTTTAACATGCTGTCCACCCACCCGACAATAAGTATCCTTGAAGATTAATTTCTCTTCCTGTTTCCCTTATTCTTCAGGTCGTGTGCTGCTTCTGTAATTCAGTTGCCTCAACTCGCTTCCTATTGCAAGATGAATTCAATATACAAACTACACAATGCGACAACTGCATTATTGTACTGTCTCTCTCTCTGTCTCTCTATTGTGGATGATGTTTTCGCATGGATAGCTCTTCCATTTTTCAGAAAGCTACCTCAACTATGACATGCTTCCTTTTGTAGGGATTTATGTTCTGCCTGCAGCAATTAGCATGTATATGTTCATTAGTTGCTTGCATAACTGGAAATGATGAAATTGGAGACCTTGCCCAGATGCTGAGCTGTTTGTCTGATTTGGTTTATTGCTCGTAAGGAATTTAGTTCACCTATTTCAATGTTCGAGAGACATCAAAATCTTTGAATTAATTCTTCTCCTTTTTTCTGTTTTGGCAGGGTCTGCGCATGTATTCAGGTATGCTATAAATAAAACCTCAAGTGCCTGTTGAATGGATCGGCATATTACTCTTGTAGCCAAAACAACAGGAGCTGCTTTAGGTCATCTAGGATTGTTGAAATAATTTATTAGTATAATCTACAAGTTACTCTTCTTTAAGAAACAGGATTGAAAAGGTTACACATCACAAAATCTTGATGCCCAACTTTTGCAACCAGTGGCTTTTAATAGATTGATAAATTATCAATCTTACTCATCTAATTCCTTGGTGGGTTAAAAGAATCGTTTTACAATTACTTGTTTTCTGCAAATTCCTGGTTTATGCAGACCCAGCACAAGGTTGAAATGGACAAGAGAGATGGCAAGTTTGGGCCACAGCCTGCTATGGCAGTTCCTTCGGTGCAGCAGATGTCACGTTTTGACCAGCCAATTCCTCCACATGCTGGCTACGCACCTCAACAAGCATATGGCCAGCCTTATGGCTATCCTCCACCCCCGCAAACTCAAGGTTACCCTCCTGCCTATCCACAACCTCATGCTTATCCTCCACATGGCTACTCAAGGTGAACTGGATTGAAATGCAGTCACACGCCAGTGAAAACATGCTTGTTCTACTCATTCTTCCATGGTTATGAGTCTTTTTATGCTCTTTATTTAGATACTAATAGTTCAGCAATTGTATCCGGGATTGTCCATTATCCTAAAACTTTAGGAACACTTTGCCTGAGGATGTATTGATGGAGAAGTATAGTCTGGAACATCGAATACCTTTTAATCAGATTGTTCATACTGTTTAAGTGTCGGTTGAAAAAAAAGTTAATTGTTCAGTGTTGAGTTTGGACTAAGAAGGTTTTGGGTTTTTTCTAGTTGAATTTACCAGTAAATATTTATGCAGAAGCGTTGACATTATTCTCTGTTAATTTAATTCACGAGGGCTGGACACTTGATGAATGCTTATACACCACAGCTTACCATTTTCAACTCATTGCGTATTTAGGGTTATGCTAGACTTTGCTTCCTTGTGCATTTTTTTTTACGAAGACCAGAAAATAGAGATAGGTTTTAGCCCATTGTCAGGATTTGTGCACTTTGATCGAGTGATTGTCTGTATAGTTTCGGATACCCTGCAATTGTCATCAGAAGCCTATGAATAGTGTGGATTATCATTGTGAATCGCAATCAGGAATTGTGGTATCGACATCTTCATCACCATTATTAGTGATAGGTTCTGGAATTCTGGATGTTTCTTACAGTTTCTTGGTAAAATTGGTAGACCTGCAACTGCGTTTGCTTAAACATGAAACCAAAATTCTGTGACACGCATGAACCAATGACCATCAAGTGGGTCTGGATGACCTCTCCGACTGATTAACCCTGCGGCGCATCTTGTTTATTTAAAAAAAAATCTTTTTTTTTCTTCAATATTTTATTTAATAAAGATTAAACCTTTTGATTTATTATGTTTTGTTTTCAACATTGATATTTCAGTTTCACAACCTATATTGCAAGTTAACTCAGTTAATATAGTCTTTTAATTCAAGTTATGAATATGATAAATAAACTCGGGTTTATCAGGATAAGTTTTTTTTAATTGAATTTTTTTTCAATTTCATCATTTAATATTATATCGATTGATAATTAAATTTTATAATTTATTTTGATTTATTTTTTATAGATTTTAACCGGTTAACCCGACTCTATCTAGATCAATTTAATATATTATTGTTTTGATATTTAATAAATTTAGTAAAATTATGTTTTTATTGATATTCTAAATTGTTTTTTAATGTATTATTAAAAGATAAGTTCTATAAAAAAAAAATGTTTAAAATGCTTGAAAATGTTTTTTACGTTTAAAATGTTTTAATCCGAAACAGCCAAAAGTGGGAATTAAAGTGGGTTTAAGCCTTTATGTCGTTAACGCGCACTTAAGTGGGTCCGGCTTCTATTCCTATAGCCTTTTAGAAATCAAAACTTGCTTTCCAAACAGTAAAAAGCTGATTAACCAACCTCGTCAACATCATGATAAAAATGAAGAAGAAAAAGGGAAAGGAAAAAATTGCAGATAATATTAGCTTCTCACGTGCTTGCTAGGATTGCCAAATATAATTTAAAATTAAGGGAGTAGAATCTTAAGATTTTCGTAAATTATTCTAAGGTTGATATATTTAGCAAACTGACATCGGAGTCCTAAATATTTTTTTTTTTTTAGAGAATATCAATAAAAAAATTATATATGGGGTGCGTACACTAAGAATGAGAAAAAAACTAAAAATCCGATTAAACCAGAAAAAAAACAACCAAAAAAACCAAACCGTGAAAAAAACCAATTAAAATTTTAAAAAAACCGACCGATTCGGTTCGGTTTCAATTTTATAAACTTGAAATCGAAAAAAACAAACCGAACCGAACCCAAACCAAAAAAAACGAACCAAACCGGAAAAACCGAGCCAAATTGAAAAAACCGAGCCAAACCGAAAAACCAAACCGAAACCGGTCGGTTTGAACCGGTTTTGGTTTTTTAAAAAAAAAATTGGTTTGGTCATCATTTTTTTATAAAAAACGAACCAAAACGAAAATGATCATCCTAGCATAGACCATAAACATCCATCCAATGCGACCATTTAAAAAATAAAATGAATTTAAATAATTATTAGGTTGTTTTCAGACTCCACATGGACATAAAAAAAAATATGAATTACTAGATTATTAAGTAAATTCTTGAATTATTGAATCAATCTAGATTGATTATTTTTATTAGTAAAATACAGCATCCCCCCCTATTAATATTAACATAACCAAGTTAATAGGATCATTAAAAATCCGACCAGTCTGGTTACACAATCGTGCTTATGGCTATTGCGTAAAGGCTGCTTCTTACCATGATTTTAAGAAGTTTTGATTTTTTTGTGACACCAAAGCAATTAAAAGATTTTTATTAACGTAATTCAATTACAGAAAATGAGTTAATTTTTAACGAAATCATGACAACTTCAAGTCATCCATAACATGGTACTAGAGCACCACATAAAGCAGCAGATGATTAATGGATGCATGCTCTCCATTTATATCTGGGCCAAAATCATGCTTCATCGTTGTTTATTTGCTTGAATGTTCTGAGCATCGTAGAGAGAACTGCGTCAAGGACTGCAATCATTCGTCTTGCTTGAATGTTCTGAATATATATAATTAAATCCAGGCCAAGATCTTTCTTGCAGTTCTCTCTCGCATCTAATTTTTACAGGTTCTTTATCATCTCCGGCCACTCGACAAACTCCCCTCTCGAGCACAGCTCCGAACCAGAGATAGGTCCCTCTCTTTTCGTGCTGTGATCAGATGGTATTGTTCATAAGCTGATCTTCTTGAGTCTGAATTCATTTTCAATGTTGTCAAGCCGTTCACCTTCGACTAGGAAATCTTGAAGAAATTAGCATCCAGGCGGTCTGATCAGAGGGAATTGACAGATTCTGAACCTGTGTCGTGCACCTAGTCTGCCCTGTCCTACTCACAGAAGCCGATTTCATTATCACCACCAAACATCAAAATTATCAGTGCACCCCCACCACCTTTACAGCCAGCCCTCGCTATGGTACGCTTGATGCACCAACACGATTGCAGTGCCATTTTTGAACAGATAAGCTTGAGAGAGGAATCACACTGCCATCCCTTAATGATCCAACAAAGTATTTTTTATTCCTATTTTATCATCTATGTAGTAATTCTCATTACTATAAACAATTATAGGATTTTCTTTTTACTATAAATAATATAATGGCTTTATTCCTTACCTTCAATTTTTTTAGCCTTGACTTTAAGGGCTTAGTGGTGATTTTATAATGTTTTTTTTTATTATCATTTATTAATAGGAGTATTTTAGTATTTTTCAAGATAAAAAGAAAGAAAAATGATGTTAATGTGTGCTAACCATGTATTAGTTATTTTCAGACAACATGGAAGACTGACTCTAATGGTTGTAGTTGTGCTTCCGTCGTATTATTTTATTTGTCTTAACATCTTCTTTCTCTCTTAGTAGCGTGTCCATAGTGATTCAGCCTGATTTTGTGCACGCTCACGTTTTCTTTTTCTTTCTCTCTTATTCACCTTGATTTGCATGTTACCCCTTGAAAAATCCACACTATCCCTTCAATTTCTTTTCCCTTTAAATTTAGTCATAGATCTCTCAATTGCGAATTTCTTATTTGAAAAAATTATTTTTAATTTTATCATTCTTTAATTTTTTTCTTCTCTTAAATTTAGTCATTATTCTTTTTATTGTTGTTTGTTGTACTTGAGGTGATTTATATTTTTTTTTTTGTGATTTCATCCTCCAATTGTTTTTTTCAATTAGATTTAATCATCATTATTTTAACTGCTAATTTTATGCCTTGAAAAGTTTCTTAGATTGTTTTTTTTTCTATAAAAATTAGGAAAAAAGTCTTACAATTATGGCTTTCAATTTTATTCTCAGATGAGATTCATTAGGGTGAGGCATGTCAAAATCTCAATTTCATTTTTTTTATTCCACTTTCAAGTAATAAAAATGTGTTTTAAAAAAACACAAGTGCTTAGAGTGTGTTTGTTTTCTGGAAACTGGTTTTAGGAAACCACTTTCTAAATTTTCCTATGTTTGTTTGCCATTAAAAAAGTTGGTCAACGGAAAACACTTTCTAGTCAAAGAAAAATTTGGCTTGGTTTCTAGGAAAGTGTTTTCCTTTTATTTTGAGCGGAAAAATACTTTTCGAAAGTTGTAAAAAATTTAGAAATGTCATATTATTTGTTGTTTATATCAAATTTGATTCTCAAACTTTTAATTGCTATATATATTTTGTTTTGAATATTTGTTTTTCAATTTCATCCCTTAGAATTTAATTTGTATAGTAACTTTGATCCTCATTTTTATAAATTGTTATTTGTTTTTCCCTCATCATTTTTTAATTGAAATTTTCTATCTATCAAATTTGGCTCTTATTTTTTTTATTGTTACTTATTTTATTTAAAATAATTTATGAAATGTTAATTATTATTATTTTAATTTCTTCATCTTTTAATATTTTATTTTTTAGATTTGATCTCTATTATTTTGATTATTATTTATTTTATTTGAGATAATTTATGAAATTATATTTTTTTCAATTTCGTTCTCATTCAACCTCTTAATTTGTAACATCTGTTCCTCATTATTTTAATAAACTTGAAAAAAAAATAAAACACAATAAGTTATTTTCCAGTTCATTTTTCATGATATAACCAAATATTGGAAAATGTTTTCCAACTTATTTTTCATTACACTACCAAATATCGGAAAGTAATTCACTTTCCTGAAATTTATTTTTTAAAAAAAATTATTTTTCAGCAAAGAAAACTTGTTCTAAGTTGAAGTTAAATCTTATTTGAAATTGATTTTTTTTAAAAAAAATTCTATTGTCAGAAAGCAAAAACATATATATAAAAAAAAAAGTCTTCAAACTCAAATTTGATACCTGACAACCTGACTTGGCCGTGACGTATTTAACACAAACCATGATCAACGTGTTAGCTAATCAAAAGACATGACATGATAAGAAATTAAAATAACAGGAGAAATACATCATAAACGCCATTTATATTTTTTTACTGTGAAGCAGAATGCTATTTAAAAGTATTTTTATTTAAAAATATATTAAAATATTTTTTTTTATTTTTAACATTAGACCATAAAAAACAAAAAAATATCATTTTTTTTATAGCAAAACTCCCTTTTAAATCATTAAAAAACACAAACCACCAACACCAGGCAAAGTACTAGCTAAAACAAAACAGGAGGAATAAAGGGGGAAATTATAGAACGAGTCGGGCAGAAGTTTCTGTAATCCCGTAAACTGACAAGATCCGAGCCAGTCGGTTAGCAACCTGCACGCCAACAGGGTTAGCAATCCGCCTAACAATCCAAACTCCAATAATTGTAACTCCCCCCCCTAAAACACTAGAGTAATAAACTAGAGAGCGTTCCTTGAAGAGACTAGCCTAGCTTATTAGCCTTTTCATAAAATATGTACCTTGAAAGAGCTTTCAGGCTCTCTTAAGATAGTGGTTTTTTTTTCTCTTTTGTAAACTACGAGATTGATGCCCTATGGCCTACGGTAGGCCAGGAGGATTTACTGCCAAAATCTCACTAAAATCAGCATACTTGGGTCTGTTTTTCAGAAGAGATCGCCAGATAAAAACCAAGGAGTAGATTAAGAAATTAAGCTAATAATTAATGTTATTTGTTAGACCCACACTAATCATATCAACCCATTAATCATATGGGCAAAAGGTTCGTGTACCCAGTTCATGAAGCTGACCCGTTTCTCCTGAAGACCAACCCCAGCATCAAGAAATTGACCATCAATTATGCATTTCAATCCCTATTTACTAGTTAAGAATAAATAAAATAAAATACTGACAGAAATTCATGCCAAGAGAGTAAAACATTTTTTAAAAAAAATTCTTTTATTTGGCTGAATTGCCAAATCCCCATGTATATATACACTTCAGACAACCTCATCAAGCTCTCTAAGAAACCGAAACAGGACTCTATTCATCGTAAAAATCAATATCATCACTATTTGCAGCCCATAACCGCTGATTAAACTCCCCCTGCATCTCATCAGGCACAAACGAAGTCCTACAGAGTGGACACGTGTTCCTGTCATGATCCATCCAACGGTCCAAACAAGCCCTGTGAAAAATGTGCTTACAATTCTTCAACCACCTGATCTCATCCTCTCCTTCAAACTCATACAAACAAACAGCACAACTCTCCGGCAAGTCACAACAACCACCATCTCCGCCGAGCAAGTCCTCGAACTTGATGACAGGCAAGATTTCCCGGATCAGGGCAGCCGATAGAGACGGGTAGAAGGACGTTCGGGTCGGGTAATCGGGCCAAATATTGTCAGTCTCAAGGAAATCTGAGAGACCCACATAGGTAAAAAGACACAAAACGAGGCCCCTGATGAAACCCAGCAAGGAAAGTGCGTGAACGAACAGCTTGGGTAACAAAACCTCCGAGTACCCAACTGGAAACCCCATTTAGCTGAAAAAAAGAGAGGAAAACAGAGAAAAGGAATTTCTTTCTGATAGATAATGGGAGAGGGAAGGTTATTTCTTCAAGAATTTATAGAGAGAGAAGGGAAGAAAGAAGGGAAGCTTCTGCTTCAGCTGCTTCAGTTTTGGGATGTAGGGAGTGCCTCTATACTCTTATATAGGACAGAGAGACTGGAGTGAGGGAGTGATACAGTCACCCGCTGTGATGTTTGGTGTTTCTACCAGGGCCAATAGAAAAGGAGAAGGGTGGGATCTTAGGTGGGTCACCGCAATTGGATTCGATTTGACTGGTCTGTGATGGTGGTGATCAGGGGTAGCTCTGTAGTTTCACTTTGTGGAAGCCGCGTAAACCCGTAAGTTGTTAGAAAATAGCCACCGGTTTTATTATACACAAGGAGGACATTTTGCACAAGTGCCACGTGCTGTAATTGTGGAAAGAGAGAGGAAGGGGTGCTGCTGGCATGGTAATCATCTGTCTCGGCTGCTCTATCTCTTTTGTAATCTTGCTCTTTTTCATTATCTTGTGGTGATTTGTGTCTATTAACTGAGAGGACAGTCATCAGCATTGCCAGGAATGAAAAATCTCTCTCTGCTTTGGAGATATTGGTGAATCAAGCACCACATCTTCATAGATTATCTTACAAAATTCCTCTTTCAACGGTGGCAATGTCTTGTAATGACGGATTTAACGGCTCATTTATTTGTAGAAAAGTAGATTACTTTCCTCCACCTAAAGCTTATTCTTTTCTCTCACCGGAAAGTGAATTTCGTTCACTATTTTTCCACAATGTAGCCTATTATAAAAAAATCGGGAAAATACATTGCACAATAAAAAATATTTTCTAGCATACAAACAAAAGCTTTATTTATTAGGTTGATATTCCTTGTAAAACAATTTTCTTGTCATAACAACCCAGAGTGAATGATGTGTCCTTTAATGGACTTGTGTTCTTGTGTGATGTTTTAAATAGATTTATTTGTTGGATGACTTGAGATATTTATATACGTCACTTACTTGAGCTTACCTCGTGGAGAGTGAACTAATAATGAAAAATAATTGTTTTTCCTTGCAAGTCATGTGAAAAATTGAGTCATTGGTTATTGTGTCTTGATGTATCATTGAAAAAAAAGATGGCACTTAAAGATGATTAACGTGAAAAGTAGTGTCATTTAGGAAGACAAATTGATAAAAAATAGTTATTGGAGAGAAAGTAGGAGTCTAGAGCTAGCTATTAATAAGAAGTTAGATGCCTTCTAAAAAGATAGGTCAAGCGAGATAGCATTGGCAAGAAAGGTAGCACAATACTTATAATTTTTGCTCGAGTACAGGATAGAGTGTCGCAATATTGATTTTCTTAGGAATAAGAACCATGCCCTATGGTGTGTGTCAATCACTGAACTTTTTGAGAATTTATATGAAATTAAGTTTGGTCCCAGTCTAACTGGGATGAGGACCGTTTTATTGTTAAGGGACTTGAAGAAAAAACATCTATATCATTTTGGCCCGACCCAAATGACATGACACTCTCTGTCATGCCTAAATAATAACAAACTCCAACAAATTATCTTGTTTTTTTTTTCTATCATCAATACTAAAGTTCAGGTATTTTTTTAATCATATTTTAAATAGGTTGATCATGGAAAAAAAAACAATTTATTGTATAATTCAAGTTTAACTATAATAAGGTGTCACAAAATATCCAAAACAGAAGGCGAGTTCACTGTGGCCATGAACATGCCTTTCTATTTACCGCTACAATGTAATTATCATTTCACCATTAAAAAAACTCAAATGTCATTGTGTTAGGGGTATTTCAATTTTTTTATACTGCTCATTAATAATCAAAAGATTGGCCAGGGGTACAAATGTCTTTTTTTTCAATTTTGTAAGCACAATAAAATTATTTGATTATTCTCTCAATCAGAAGTTTTAAAGCTGGAACCAGAGATATTTATGTCCTTTTATTTTCTAGTACAGTAGAATGATAAGTATACCCTCTAAATAAAAAAAAAAATCAAACCACGCGTCCATGGGCTTTTTGATATTTTCACTTTATTTTTTATCACCATGTTCATCGAGGCAATTTGGTATTTTAAGAACAATTTATTATTGTTCAAACAAAGAAGTTGTTGATGCATGTGCCCAAGCATCATGAGTAGCGTGTGTAGTGCTCTAAGCAGCCAAATAATGACATTCTCTCGTATTGCTGGAAACACTACCGCATCTTCTTCCTATTAGTGTAGCGCGTATCGACAGTTGTGGAACTGTTTGTCGCTAGTGGAGATTTCTTTCCTTTTCTTTTCTTTTTTTTTTCTCTCTTCTCCCTTGAAAATTATAGCTTAGTCCTCTTTGTTCTTGGAATTTGAACCCCCGACCTTATTCCTTTGATTTATAATTTCTGTTTTTTATCCTTTTGTAAAACTTTTATTTTTTTTTCAATTTCATTATTCAATCCTAGTTTTTCATTCTTTTCAATTTGGTCCTTTTATTTTTAATTTTTTTCCTTGACCATCTTGTAAAGATTTTATTAGTTTTCAATTTCATCTTTAATCCAAATTTATAGTGTATTATGTTTTCTAGTTTAGTCCTCATTTTTTTGTTTTTTTATCTTTTTTGTTAAATTTATTTTTCTTTTCAATTCCACCCTCCAATAGAAAATTTATAGTTGTCCTTTAAATTATTTTTTATTTTATTTTTATTCTTTTAATTACTATTTTTTAAAAAAGTTATCTTGTATTTTTTAAAAAAAATTTGTTTTTATTAATCATCAAAATTACTTTTTGAATTTATTAAATTGGTTGATTAACTCATACATAATTTAATTAAAAAAACTCTAGCTAAGTATTAAAAGACTAATATGCCTGGCCAGGCTAACTACACCGGGAAAAAAAAATTGTGCACTCTTGACTTTTTTTAAACTATTTTAAAAAATTTAATCTTGACTAATGTATTTGCTGACGGTAAATTAAAAAGATAAAGTGCATTAGAAGTTAGTAATCAGAGCCCTTATTAGTACATGGATTAGCCCATCATGAAAAGGTTCAAGTTTAGCAAATGGCAGGCAAACTTTTTTCACTCGTTCGTCTGCTGTGCATTAAGTGGCAGTTTGTTTTTCTCAAAATTTTTGATTTTTTTTCTTTTAAATATTTTCTTTTATGCTCTTAGATTCTGTTAATATATTTAAAAATAAATTTTAGAAAATAAAAAATATATTATTTTAATTTTAAAATCATTTATTACCACCACTAGCTGAATGTTAACGATCAGTAATGGCTGCTTGCATTAAATGGCTATTTAATGCACATATTTTTATTTTCTTTGTCATAATGCTAGATGATTCGAGCACTTCCATGTGTGGTCTGCTTTGGCTGTACGTCTTCAGAGAACAAAGCAATCAATCAACGATATGCTCCCTTGAGGTCCATTAATGGCATTAATTACAATATTATTGCGGATCTCTCCATCCCGCATCTAATCATTGTTGACTCGGCTCCCCTAGCCGCTTAAATATTTGCTTATTTATTATGGTTTTATTTATATATAATTTGTAAGTGTTGTTGGAGTTGTTTTTTATTTGAAAATATATTAAAATAATATTTTTTAAAAATTATTTTTGATATAAATACATCAAAATAATCTGAAAACACTAAAAAAATATTAATTTAAAATAAAAATTTAAATATTTTCAAAAATTATTTTAAAATGTAAAAACAAACAGGATTTTAAAAAGCAAGCTTTAATTCCAAGGAGGCTTACTTATAGTATATATATGAGCTAGAAAAAGCCGTGGCAAAAGGGTTTATCATCGAACACTTTTTTGAGTGTAAGATGGCTTGTGTGTAAAGTTGCTCGGCATAATTTCGAAGCAAATTAAAAAATAATCTTCTTTCAGTGCTTGAAATGTTGGAGGATTGAGGGAGAAGATTGACCATTTTCTATTCACTAAACCCTCGCCTGAAAAATTAAAAATATACTTTTAGTGGACAATTATATATGTTCTCATACAAGGAATCATCAAGGAAGAAGAGGACACCTGCGAAACTCCATTCCCCTACCAAAACCTATCATCATAAGAACTGAATTATTATTCCCGTCCATCGATGAAGGAGGTCCAAGTTTTAGTTTTTATTTCCAAGACTTTGTAAAGTAGCTTTGCAACCTCCTAGATGGTATTTGATGCTGTGTTAGGAGTTGTTTTTTAAGTATTATTTACTAGAAAATATATTAAAATAATATTTTTATATTTTTTAAAATTTATTTTTGATATTAACATATCAAAAAAATAAAAAAAGAAAAAAAATAATTTAAAATAATTTTTTTTATTATTAAAAAGTATGAGCGGTTGTGAAAACAAACCAGTGTGTAACTGGCTTTATTATCATGATCCATATTCAATGTTGCTCGACTATGGACAGGTCGAAAGAGGAAATTAACAAATAGGGCTAACTATTGACAATTTTTTTTAATTTTTTTTTTCTTGACACCCTTTTAAAATCTCTTTTTTTCTATAGTATATCATTTAATTTCCAATAAATGAAAAGAATTAATAGAAGGAAAAGAAAAAGGTGATACTGTTGAAAGAAAGTGCCAAGTTCAAGTGATGGCAGTCAGGACCAAATTGAAATAGACGATGTGGGGCATAGCCTATTTGAAAAGTCCAAGCATGATAAGGGGGCCAGGCAAGAAGAATCCGGGGGTCCTTTAATACTCGAGAGTGGCAGGCCAGTAACAGTGGGATCAGAGAGGGAAAGAGGCAGGACAAATATCGTCGGTGGTGCGAACCCTCGCCAACCAACAAGCCCTCATGGTTGGATCAGGAAGCTCTAGTTTTTCTGAACATTCAACTGATGAAAGTGCGCACCATGACCATGAAATCCTATCTAACACTTGCAGCTGTTTGCCTGGCTAGGACAAGACACTCATGTCCCAGATGCTCGAACTGTCCAAGTATTTAGCTGTTGATTCATGGCAAGTAGTTAAATTGTCATCAAACCTGTAGGGCATGCCAAAATCTACTAAGACCTAGCGAGTAAATAAACAAAGAGTTAAAACTTCACATATATATATATATATATAGGTGCGTAGTTTTGATGACGGGAAATGGCAAACTACACACACACTATCTATTCAAATTTCAAACAGTTCACATCCATGAATCACGAGAAGTATGAGGGTGAAAGAACTCAGGGATCTAGATCTTGCTTTACAAGGAGAGTTAAATTCAACAAACAAACAAAAAATTTATGGCAGCGTGTCGGTACTATCTTTATTTATAAAAAAAAAAGAAGGCAACACCTTTTATTTCTGAAATCAGAAAACAGCGAAATTATTAGTATTATTCCTAATGACAGAACAAAAATTTGACTCTTAGCATGGTGGGGTTGGCTCGAATGGAGAAAGGGTAAGCTCTAGGGCCTGTGCTAGGTTAGCTAGACGCACAACAAGGATTCGACTCAACATATTTATAAATGCAAAGGACATCAATGTGTTTGGATCATGCCAGCGTGATGGCTCGTGGTTCACTGATTCATGGATTAGCTTCCAGTGAATCCAAAATTCACCAAATTATAATCATCAATGGAGTTCTCAAAGGAGAAAAAAGAATTCTCTCAAGATCAAAACACAGAAAAGTAAAATGACAAGGGAGTTTGCGAGTGAACAAATTAATTTCCCTCTCCACGGTGTTGGTATATCAGACGCTACAAGATCCCAAGCTAAGAGAAAATGGAATCACAAAGCAAATCAGAAAAAAAGAGAGCTTCCATACGCAGAGACTTCCCGGGCAATGCTCATAAATAGGGCACAAAATTGTACTCATGTTATACCTAACAGAATCTGGTTGGTTTTCACATTATTTAAGTTAAGTGCAGGCCATGTATAAAGCTGAAAGTTAATTTTTTATACAATGATTTGATGTGAAGGATAGTTGGATTTTCCCGTGTGTCTTTGAAATTTACTGACATGGGACCTCATGCAAAACCAAGATGTCTGATCTCTGTCTCCTATCCAACTGTCTCTAGTGCATGCACACCCACAGGCCTCAGGCCAGCAGCTCAATTATAATCTTATCTTCTCTCGAGTGTGGGCTTCGATCTTGACTCCTGATTTGTTTTATTTTCCTTCCTAACGTGGCTTTTCGTGGCTCCATCTTAAACTGCATTTCACAGCTTCGTTCCTCCTCCTTTTCTTTTCTTTTTTATGTATATATATTTTTGATGTGGACATGTTTCTATTCTGCGTCCATTCAATTTTATTAATTCACCACTTGGTTCTAGCCCATACTTTTCCAGGATTTGGAATGTTTTTGACAAATTTTAATCAAGAAATTGAGATGATCCTATAAATAAAAAAGAAAAAAAAAACACTGGTAAAAAAATAAAAAATTACTTTAAAAAAATAAAAGTCGACCTGGACTAATCTTCGGATCCATTACCCGGATTATAAGACTGAGGTGACCCCATTAAAAACAAGCCTTAAAAAATAAAGAATCAAAATTCTTAATCAAACAAATATTGAGGGATGGAATTGAAGAAAACAATCAATAAAAAAAAGAAATTAAAAGAATTAAAACTAAATTTAATAAAAGAAAATAAAATGCTTAGGAATGGAATTAGTTTTTGTGGTTTGAAGAAAATATATTCAATAAAAAAAATTAAAATTCATGCCTGTTTTAAACCCAAGTTTTTACTACGATTCAAGATGAACTCCATTAATATTTTCTATAACCAAATAATTTTTGAAATTATAGTCTAAGTAAAAGTATTTCCAATAGCGACAAATTGTAAAGACAGATGAATGGATAATAACTACACTGAGAAACCGGTCATTAAAAAATTAAGTCAAACCACTTATAACTTTTCTAATATTTAAAGTATCATAACACGTTGTTAAACGATGCACTTAATTTTTAATTATAAATTAATTAAAATTGATATTAAATTAAATTATTTGACGTATTTAATTCTATTTATTCATAATTATAATTTAATTATATTTGGGCCGATATATTATAAATCTAATGAGTCACACACGTTAAAAATTATTAATCAAAAAAAATATACCTATGTTTGAGCAAGACTTTTTTCTCTCTTTGTCACTCATGACAATGATTTGTTTTATATAAATAATTTACAAAGATTTGGTTAATATATCCAATCTATAAACTTAATTTACTTTTTAAAAGATATTCCCAACCCATAAAAATATCTAAAATAGTTTAGGGATAGTAATCAATTCATAGCATTATTTTTCTTCTCAACCATCCAATCTTCATCTTTATCAATATTGTCGTGACCGCTGCCATCATCTTCCAGCAATGTTACAATTATTATCTTCATTTTCATTATCACAACAATCAATGTCATCATCTTATCAATAGCATTAATTATATTTATTATTTTTCTTAAAATAAATTTCGCCCTCATTGGCTCTCCTCGAGCATGATTTCGGGGAGCCGTACGTGTGCATGTCTCGCGCAAGCATGTTTCCTTTTGTTTTCTTTTTGAACCGGAAGAGGTTCATGTGCAGAAACAGAATCAATTTATGTAACATGTTCCCATGTAATATGATGTGATGTAAGTCAGTAACTAATGTAAATATTTTTTTTAAAAAAAGAAAAAGATTGGCAAAATTAGCATTTATACAGTCCACGAGTGGAGTGGACGAAATGGTTGAGTGGGAGAGGGAAACAAATAAATACTCTTTAATGCAATCTAACATTTTGGGCATTGCTATGACATGAACGATCCCTTCGCATCAAACTCTCTCCTCTCTGTTTGGGTCTCGATATTTCTACACATTCCCTCTGTCCATGTCAAACTGTCGTGACTTGGGGCGGCGTTAATCTCCACACCGCCCACCGCCGACTGCTCTACCAAAAAAAAATCCACACCGCAGGTTGCAGGGCCATGAAGCGCGCGGACTCCGGAGCCATTGTTTAATTTGGAATTAGCACTAAGATAATGGGAGGTGCTCGTATGCACAGAGAATCCCATGATCCTAGGCGTACAGTTGCATTAGACAATTGATTAGAAACTGTGGAAACAAGCTTTCAGCCTGTCCTTTCCATCAAATTGAGAAAATGCCCTCTGCTTTTTATTATTATTATTATTATTATTTATATGAGTTTTCGGCTCCCTTATATTATATATATCTCGATTAATTTTATAGATTTTAAAATTAATGATCATATAAGTTTTTAATAATTTTTAAAGAATTTAAACTCATGACTATTAAATAACAAACTTAAAACCTGATCAATTAAGCAATTTTTATAAAAAATTAACCACCCTCTGCTTTCTTGTTTATACATGAAATTGTATATTGACCCGACAACATTTTTCAAGCCGGAGGTGCGGTGATATAAGATCAAGGAAAAATCTACAATGGATACATGGCTACTGCTTGAAAAAGGAGGGGCAATATGCATGTCAGCGGTCGATGTAAGCGGGTGGGCAAGTTGTCTTAGCTGTGGAATATTAATTTGATCTTCCTCGTAGGCCTAGGGATAGTAAATGACTAAATGGGGTGAAGAAAAAAGTTGTTTTCTGGCTGGATAATTATTTGCCTGGACTTTTTCTTCAAAAAAAAAAAAAAAAAGTTTCCAGAAACAAAATAACTCTGGATTTTTTTTCCCTTGCCCGATTCTATCCCCAACCAATAGTGCCCATGCTTGAAACTTTTCTCATTTCTTGCGTTGTTATAATTATAAGAAGTATTTAATATTACGTGTGGTTAAAATGTTTTTATAATTTATAAAACTTAAAAATTCAAAAGTTTCATTTTGTATCTTTTTATATTTTTAGAGCCCATTTAATATTGTGATTGTGATTATTTTTCAAGGTGTTTTTTCGTTTAAAAATACATCAAAATAATGTTTTTTACTTCTTAAAAAAATTATTTTTAACATCAACACCTTAAAATAATTTAAAAACACAAAGAAAAAAATTAGTTTTCCTTTAAAAACACTTTTCCACCATAAAAACAAACAAACAAGTAGAGCTTGTTTGAAAGTGTGATTATAATTATTTTTTAAAATGTTTTTTATTTAAAAATATATTAAAATAATATTTTTTTATTTTTTAAAAATTATTTTTGATATCAGCTTATTAAAATATTAAAAAATATTAATTTAAAATAAAAAAATAAAAAATTTTAATTTTTTTATTTAAAATAAAAAAAGATTGTGAATTGTGAAGCCCTTTTGCTAGCCAGACAGCCAAATGTGTGGATTTCCTATGGGCCTGGTCGTCATTTGTTGGTCTCAAATTTAGTTTGTATTTTATCTCTTGGTCCATCTTGTAAATCTTTATTGGGCTAATATGCATATCATAAGACTTTAAGGTTTGTTTGGGGTTGTGTTCACAAAAATAAATTTATTTTTATTTAAAATTCATTTTTTTGGCTGTTGAATTTATTACTTAAAAATTATCTTTCAGAATTTCATTCTAAAAAATATATCAGCCAAAGTTTTAATATCTTCATAACCTCTTTCCATGATATTGTCATTATAATTTATTTCTATTTGTTTACATTTAAATGTCCACTTGGCACTAAACTACAACACCTAGCTAGTTTCCCTAACCCATGATTTAAATACTGCAATTTATCTACCCCACTTGAATCACATCCATGGAAAAATGCACATAAAAATCACGATGTTGAAATATTTAAGACTCCATCTTACTTTTTACCATGAAAAAATTAGAATATTAATGCAAGGCTAAGTCAATTAAATCTTAATTGCTTCATTTATATTTTTAAAGCGTGATGTCTATTGGCAAAATTAACAATATCGCCATATTAATTCTTTTACTTATGTATGGTATCATAAATATAATTATTTAGCTTATCAAGTAAGATATATAATTGATGGGGTTATGAAAAAAACTTCACCCAAAAATCAAACCTTTTATTATTGGGGTGGTGGATTAATGATGGGCTTTGACCTTTTGTTTCTTGCATGTTCTTTAAAAAACAGCCTCGTATGAGAACAAAAAAGACATCAATTGTTAGAGTGTGTTTGATAATATGATTGTAGGTATTTTTCAAATAACTTTTTGTGTTAAAATACATGTTAATGATATTTTTTTATTTTTTAAAAATTATTTTTGACAACAACACATCAAAACAATCCAAAATATATAAATCATATTAAATTTTAACAAAAAAAAATTAAAATTTTTTAGAAACACGGGTTGAACCGCGTTCCTGACACTTCTTTAAGTTGGTAGATGTATGAAAGAAAAAAAATATATTTACAAAAAAAAGATGAAGATTAGAGAGTGTGTATCTACACGTGTTAGCCTGAAAATTATATGGTCTAGCCTAGGTTTGGTAAGGAATTTGACGCTAATCTTGGTATTGGAGATAATCATCCATTAAATTAAAAAAAATGGTACTTTGCCATGCTATCCATGTTTTTTCGTATAAGAAAAAAACATTGGTGGACTAGGGTTTTTTAATTATTTTTATATAAAGGATCTTAATAGTTTTCTTGGCAAGTAAAAATATGAATGAATAAAAATTAAAAGTTTTAAAATGTTTTTTTTATAATTATGATATTTTGAGTATTTGAAAGTTTTGATTTATAATATTTATTTTTATTTTTATGTTTGCATCAAACACCATACATTCTAGTTTCGTAACAATAAAAATAGAAAAATTATTATACCATCTTTGTTAATTCCAAAAATCACCCAAAAAAAACTTGTAAACTGTTTTGAAAGGCGTTCAAATTGATAGAAAAAAAATTGAACAAACATTGACGGACAAAAAAGATGCATGACATACAAGTCTTTGATTTAGAAATTTGTTTATTATCTTAATGGGCGACGTTATTTGGTCAATGTTCATACAACCACGCAAGTTTTTTCACGATCGTATATCAAGCAAAGTAGTAGACCTTTGTCACTAAAACCAATACATTGCAAAAAAATTATTTCTTTCAACCCTCTTGAATTTGAATGTGAAGATCTAATATTAGGGGTGATAAAAAAAATTGAAAAACTGATTAAAGTGGAAAAAAATAACCGAACCGTGAAAAAAACCGATTAAACAGATTAAAATTTTAAAAAACCGATTGATTCGGTTTTATAAGCTTGAAAAAAAAACGGAACCGAACCCAAACCGAAAAAAACCAGAAAAAACCGAGTCAAACCGAGAAAAACAAAGCCAAATCGAAAAAACCAAGTCAAGCCGGTTTTTATTCTAAAAAACCGAATCGAACCGAAACTGGTCGGTTTGAACCGGTTTCGGTTTTTTTTAAATCCAGTTTGGTTACTTTTTCATATAAAAACCGAACTGAACCAAAAATAATCACCCCTGTCCAATATAAAAAACAACAACAAAATCAATAAAACGGGTATGTTTGGTATCACATTTACAGCTGTATTTGGTTGTCTTTTAAAAATATTGAAAGTTTGAAAAAATATTAAATTAATATTTTTATATTATTTTTTAATAATTTTGATAGAGTGATATTAAAAATAAAATATATAAAAATTATTTTAATATAGTATTGGAAATAAAAAAATGTAAAAAATATTTTAATGTCCAGATTTTGTAGTTAGTGTTGAGAAGATGAAATAAAACTTTTATTTATTAAATTGTAGTAATTGTTATTTTTTAAGATATTTTTTACTTAAAAATATATTAAAATAATATTTTTTTAAAAAATTATTTTTAATATCAATATATTAAAATAATAAATAATTTAATTTAAGGTTTTTGTTTCTTAACAGATGGACCAAGAGTGACAGATTAAAAAACTGTTTATCTCCATGGTCTAATCGTCTTTACTTTTCATAGATTTTAAATTTGTTTTGTTTTCAATTAATTATTTTTAATATTTTTGTATTGTTTTATAATAGTAAAAATAATTTTTTGAAAATAAAAAAATATTATCTTAATATATTTTTATAAAAAAATCTTAAAAGTCAACCACTATCCTAATATAAAAATAAAATAAAATAAAACGCACCGTGTAAAATTCCTCTTCAATGCCTTTAGTTGGGTGCAACGTCGTTTTTCCATCAAGACTCAAATATGGTAAAGACCCGAAAAAACAAAACCAACACTTGATAACTGAAATGGATCTGCGAGATCTAACTGAATGGAATTGAGAAAAAAAAATAAATTTGCTACGCTGCTGCATCACTCTCCCTGCAAATGCAACAGATCTCCCTCTGTCTCTCAAACCTAATAACCTCCCCATCAAATTCCATACATCACTACTAGATTGATATCTAAAACAACGCATCAAGACCGAATCAAAGATGTATATGGCATATGGATGGCCGCAGGTTATACCTCTAGAACAAGGACTCTGTCCTTCTTCACAGAAGGATATCATTTATTTCAAAGTCATCAATCGTCTCTTCCTCGTTGTCTCTCCTTCTCACCTTGAGCTCTGGAGCTCCTCTCAGGTATTTTCACATTTACACGGAGTTTATGATCACATTCATGTGCTTGTTTTTCTTTGATTGTGGAAAACTAGGGTTTTATATTTGTGAATTTTTGTTCGTTTTTGTGATTATCTGCAGCATAAAGTGAGGTTAGGCAAGTACAAGAGGAATGCAGAGTCGTTGGAGAGAGAAGGCGAGAATTTACAAGCGGTGTGGAGACCTGATACCAAATTGATCGCCATTCTTGTCAGTATTATTATTATTATTTTTTTACATTTTGATTTCTTTTATGTATACTATTGCATTATTTATGGCAAATTTTGATTATTCTCGTGTAATATATTCACATACATTTACACCTTTTACACGATTTGCAAATGCATGTACATGGTTCTGGTCGAATCACATTTTAGAAATAACGTGGTTCACGCATCCACATTTGTTAAGATTCTATTGAAATTTGAAGATCGGCTGGTGTCAAGGGTGAGTTTAGCTAGTTAGCTTCACTGGATGCACAATTGAAACCAGAACTTGGTGCTATCGACCAAATTATTGTACTACTACTAAGTTTTATGGGGAACAATCTTCTTTCTTGTTTTATTTTATTTTATTTTTTACTGGGATAATGATATAGACAAAATGGCACATATAGCGGTTCTTAATTAATTTTTTTTTCTCGACTCCTGGTCTGAAAATAAAGCCTGCATTGAATTTATGGAAAGTGAATTCTGATAGTGTTGCTCATATATATGTTTTTTATTGTTTGCAGACATCATCTTTCTTTCTACATATATTCAAGGTTCAGTTCTCTGATAAAAGAATACAAATAGGAGGGAAGCAACCTTCTGGTTTGTTTCTTGCTAATGTATCTCTTCTTCTTAGTGAGCAAGTGCCTTTTGCAGATAAGGACTTGACAGTGTAAGCAACCTTGCCTGCCCATTTTTATTTCGGTACCGTTGTATATAATGCTAGTGTTTTTGAGATTTTTAAAAAAAAAATTTATATAGCTCTTGTTTATTTTCATATGGTCTTCCCTCTCTCTCTCTTTTTTTTCTCACAAGCTTTTACTCTCGGTCTTGATAGTTTTCCTCTGATATTGTTTTATTTTTTTCCAGGAGCAATTTTGTAAGTGATAACAAACATTTGCTACTAGGACTTTCCGATGGATCTTTATACAGTATCTCCTGGAAGGGGGAGGTAATCAGATAGCATAGGCATTGATTATTATTACTCGCGATGCTTGTTTTATTTAATGTTACAAGTCCATTAACAGAGGCTGTTGAGTGAATTCTTTTTTGATTCTATCTTAATCTCATAACAGTTCTATGGAGCTTTCGAACTTGATCCCTGTTCACGTGACAGCAGCGATGCCTTTGTTTCACCTCATTCTTTAGGTAATGGTGTTGCTTCTGGAAGGGCTCCAACAGATTTGGCATCTAATCATAATATCACCAGGAAGACCGCTATTGTGCAGCTGGAGCTTTGCTTGCTGACGAGGTTGCTGTTTGTCTTGTATTCTGATGGACAACTAGTATCATGCTCTATAAGCAAGAAAGGTTTAAAGCAAGTTGAATATATCAAAGCTGAAAAAACGTTGGGTTCTGGTGACGCTGTATGCATTTCAGTAGCTTCAGATCAACAAATCCTTGCTGTTGGTACCAGAAGAGGGTGTGTTAAGTTATATGACCTAGCAGAATCTGCATCTCTCATTCGTACTGTGTCTTTGTGTGACTGGGGGTAAGTTTTTTGCATCCTATCATTTGAGTCACTGTAGGGGTAAGGTAATTCAATAGGTCAGATGTTTGTTCTGTAGACACTGAACTCAAAATTTCTGGATCTCCGAAATGATCATTTGCTTCCACATGTAAACGATATAAAATGAGGATGTTCCTTAAAAACTTATTTACCTTATCCAAGGGTTTTCAGACTAACCTCCTCACTTTTACATGATCAGCTGCTTCTGGTTTGTGACTTGAAGCTATGTCACGTGCCTCTTTTGTTTTGACTTTTAGATCACGAAGTTTGAAAGCTTCTCTGTCATGGTTTAATTATTTTGCAGCTATTCAGTGGATGATACTGGTCCTGTCAGTTGTATCGCATGGACACCTGATTATTCTGCTTTTGCTGTTGGGTGGAAGCTAAGAGGTCTTGCAGTCTGGTCTGTATCTGGCTGTCGTTTGATGTCAACAATTCGTCAAATTGGTTTAAGTTCTGTATCTTCTCCAAAGGTTAAGCCAAACCAAGATCGTAAATATGAACCATTGATGAATGGCACCTCATTGATGCAGTGGGATGAATATGGTTACAGGCTGTATGTGATTGAAGAAGGATCTCTGGAAAGAGTTATTGCATTTTCATTTGGAAAATGCTGCCTTTCCAGAGGAGTTTCAGGAATGACATATGTTTGTCAAGTTATTTATGGCGAAGATCGGTTGCTTGTTGTTCAGTCTGAAGATACTGATGAACTCAAATTTTTACATCTAAACCTTCCAGTTATGTGTTCAGATAGCAAACTTAGCTGTTGATTGTTATCACCGGTTAGTTGTCTCTGTACTTTATTGAGGCTGATATGCACTTGCTTTGGCTCAGGTTTCCTATATCTCCCAAAACTGGCCAGTTCAACATGTTGCAGCTAGCAAGGATGGAATGCACTTAGCTGTTGCTGGCCTCCATGGATTGATCTTATATGATATACGGTTGAAAAAGTGGCGAGTGTTTGGAGATATTACTCAGGAACAAAAGATTCAGTGCAAAGGGTTGTTATGGCTGGGGAAGATTGTTGTTGTTTGCAACTACATTGATTCTTCTAATACGTGAGTTATCAATGTCTGTTTACATATATGCTTGGTTATTCTAACTTATAAGTTGGTATTGTTTTGTAGAAACAAAATCTGTATTTCATGTATCTATAGATCTGCAGTGGGAACAATTTGATGTAGGAAAATTTTCAGTTATTTGACTAATTTGCATCAGATGGTGCCCACTGCGTATCTATTGATTCATGAATTGTTCAATTCTAACAGTTTTTATGTTTTATAATTAGCCGCTGAATTATGATTAGGTAGATAGCTGAACCCTTCTGATTCTTTGGGTGAGAATTGGGGCTGATTTAAACAAGAAAAGAACAAAATCTGGGGTTTGCAAATACTGATCTGGGGCAGGGAAGCTGGTGAATCTGGAAATTCTGATTTTCGTTTCGTTTCTTTGATATCAGAAGAATTAGGATTTATGTGGTAGGTATATAGACACAGTGCTTGAGACATTGCCTTTGGAAATAATAAATATCTGCAAGTCCATTACAAAAAACCTTAGGAAACTACTAGATTATTAGGTGTTTATGGACTCTAGATTCGTCCTTGTCATATAGGGACTTGGACTTGATACTACAAAGAAAAAAATATAGAGATTATATAGATGTTCATGGACACCAGATTCTTCCTTGTCATATAAGGACTCGGACTTGATACTACACTGAAAAAAGATATATAGAGTAAAGTCAAACTGAAGAATAGTTGTTGAGAAGTTGAAGTTGCTGTGAGGTTTGCCATAACAAAGCCCCTGGATTCCACAATTGAGATGCCACTGGAGAAAGCCTTCAAAATGTTTTTTCCTATTTGTCCAACAAAGTTCCTAGGCGGTGCTTAGTACTGGCCTTGCTGTTTTCTTAGGCCATTTCTCTATGGCACTTCTCATTCTTGGTTTGCGTCTTGGGTATTATTACAATTTTTTTAATCTTATTTGGCCCTGCAGTATTATAGTTTATTATTCAAATAATTGGTTTGTTCTGCAGGTATGAATTACTTTTTTATCCAAGATACCATCTTGACCAGAGCTCCTTGCTTTGTCGAAAGCCATTGCTTGCTAAACCAATGGTGATGGATGTCTATCAAGACCATATACTTGTCACCTATCGCCCATTTGATGTCCACATATTCCATGTGAGACTGTTAGGTGAACTGACTCCTTCTAGCACTCCAGATTTGCAGGTAAATGAATATTTTCCAGCTTCTTTTTATTAGACATCCTAATTGTTATATATATGAATATTTTGATATCCGTGTGCTCTTGAAGTTTAATTTTGCTCTCTGAATGAGAGTTTCTTAATGAAACCTTATCCTTCATACATTTAAGTGATAAAATGACAAACAGCTTTCTACAGTACGAGAACTTTCTATCATGACTGCAAAGAGCCATCCTGCAGCTATGCGTTTCATCCCTGAACAGCTTCAAAGAGAGATGGCCTCAAACAATCATATTTCATCTTCAGATTTGATGGACAGAGAGCCTGCAAGGTATTCATCTTTGCAAATATTGATGAAATTTTTTTGTGTACCAATTGTCTCTGAATGGCTGCCCACTTTACTAGATGTTTGATATTGAGAACAAATGGGGAACTTTCGCTTTTGGATTTGGATGATGGACGTGAGAGAGAGCTCACCGACTCTGTTGAATTATTTTGGGTTACATGTGGTCAATCAGAGGAGAAGACAAGTCTAATTGAGGAAGTCTCTTGGCTGGATTATGGCCACCGAGGCATGCAAGTAATTTAGTGCTAAACTCTATAATCTATTTTCATGTACTACTAGCTATAATTAGCTTCTATTATTGGCCACCTCTAGTGTTTGTCTACTGTACTCACCTGTAGATCTTATTGGAAGCTTTCTTTTACAGGTTTGGTATCCATCTCCAGGTGCTGATCCTTTTATGCAGGAAGACTTTTTGCAGGTATGTATGTAATCAGTAACATCAAGGCTCTCTATACTGTGGTATTTGGCAAATGGAACGGGACCTGTGAATTTTGTTTACTAGATGCAAATTCATTTCTTTTTTGTTGCAAAATTTCTAAGTTGAATAGATAGAAAAAGGAACTTGCTGGTGTAATCCTCAAGTTAAATTTTAAGCACTGTAGATTAGCTTTGATTGAGTTAGTCAGTATAATGGACTTGGCTTTCTTCAAATTCTGGTTTGACTGCAATATTAGAATTATGGTTATTTGTCTTTATTTATAAGGAATCTATATCCTTTTCTGTCTTTCATTATTTGATGCTACATGTATTTGATTTAGCTTGTTTTGTATTCGATCCATCTATGTCAGTTGTGTTTGTGTGTATGTATATATATTAACAGTCCTTTTGGTTTTCAGTGATTCGACTCTGGTTCTTGATTGCTGTATCCTGAATAGGCCTAAATTGACATTTTATGATATATTTTTTAGTTGGATCCAGAGCTGGAATTTGATCGTGAAGCGTATCCTCTAGGGCTTCTTCCAAATGCCGGGGTTGTTGTTTGTGTCTCCCAGAGAATGTCCTTTTCAGCTTGCACTGAATTTCCATGTTTTGAGCCATCTTCTCAAGCTCAAACTATATTGCATTGCTTACTCAGACACCTTCTTCAGGTATCACTACATTTTTACTCTTTTATTGCTACTTCTCTTTTCTTTACCTTATGATTTTTACTTGGGTGGTGTTTAGTACTAGGTTAAAAAAGGGGGGTGAATTATTAAAAGAGTAATTTTTAAGGACGTAAAATTTAGTTTTGCAGGATGTTTAGCGTGTTAGAAAGAGAGAGAACATAGTTAAATTATCAGTAATGGTTGGTGAGAGAGATAAAAAATTTATTTGGTGTGTATTTTGAGACAAAAAGGAGACAGAAAATATTGCTTTGAGGTTAAATTTTACCCTCCAAAAACACCAATTGGGGGGGTAATCATTACCCCCTAGAAATAAGAAGTTTGCTTCGGTTCATGTGAAACATAATTTCTGTCTATGAATCATCAATTTATATGACATGAGCTTTTGTCAATCAACTAAGCAGTTAGGCTGTGAGGTGGGCAATTGTCAAGCCAGCATCTGGATACTTCTCTGGTTTTGGCTGTCAGTACTTTACTTCTGCAGTGTTACTTTCACTTTGGAGATAGAAATAAATTGGCCCTGAGGATGAAAGTGTATTTTTTTCATGTGAAAAGTTTTAGATATCACAGATTCACTGCTCATTGATAACGTGAGCAAATAAAATGCTTTTTCCAATCTAAAAAAATGCTGGTCCTGTTTTGAAACAAATCAGTTGCTGAAGCTGAATGCTCATGTTCCTTGCTAGCTTTAAGGCTTACTTTACTAATTCCTTCTGTTTCTCTGTCTGCCAGAGGGACAAAAAAGAGGAGGCTTTACGGTTAGCACAATTATCTGCAGAAAAGCCTCACTTTTCCCATTGCCTGGAGTGGCTTCTTTTTACTGTATTTGATGCAGAGATTTCAAGGTATGTGTATTTCGTGAAGAGAGATTGAATCATGTCATGTATGATAATTAGAAGATCAATACTTAGAATTGTTATCTGGAAATCAGATATTACTGAAATATGCAATATGTCTATATGTTTTGATTTAAACAATCAGTATGAACTCTGTTATTGACTTTCTAATTTAAATTACTTCCTTGCAGGCAAAATGCAAACAAGAACCAGATATCAGTCCCTAAACATGCTGGCAACCGCTCTCTTTTGGAGAAGACTTGTGATTTGATCAGAAATTTCTCTGAGTATTTTGATGTAGTTGTGAGTGTTGCAAGAAAAACTGATGGTCGACACTGGGCAGATTTATTTTCTGCTGCTGGAAGATCAACAGAGTAATACTTCTGCTCCTTAAAGAGATGCCTTTTTTGAGTTTTACCTTACTTTTGTATGGTAATTCTCAAAGATACTTAGGCAGGAACATTGTGCATTGAAGAAGGCTAGTATTTACACATTCACCAGTATTTGAAGTGTGGCTTTGAAGTCCTTTTTTTCTGTTGTTGCTTTCTTCTAGATTTTGGACAGTATTGTAGGTACTAGATAGACATGGTTAGGTATTTGCATGCAAGGTCTCTGCCCTTTTTAGCGCATAGTTTGGCCTTGGCAAGAAAAGATAATTTATTTCCTAATATTGTTCTAACACCATCATGCCTTCATGTTTACCGCATCCTTTCATTCTTCATTTGCTACACATTATTCTTTGTTGATTATTTGATATGATTAGGGAAGAGCAACGTTCTCATTCAGGGAAAGGTTTAGCCCTTCCGCTACCAATCAGGCTATTCATTGGGTTACTATCACACATTATTATTTCTTCACATTATAAAGTTATGAAAATAGGGGAGCTAAATGTTTTGACTTTTGATGTTAGTGCATGGTAAGTGTAGAAATAAGGATTCCTCCCATTTTACCCCATCAGCCTGGGAGAAATTGCAATCTTGATAGCTTTTTTAGTTTCATTCATGAGTTTGAAAGTTAAAATGATGGGTTTCTCTCTCTTGTTTTACCCTATTTTGCTTTGGGGCAGACAATACTGGTACTTTTTTATATTAGTACTTTTTTCATTGTTTGTATGTTTAAGGTTGTTTGAAGAATGCTTCCAACAGAGATGGTACCGCACTGCAGCTTGCTATATACTTGTAAGAATTGCTGTTTTCTCTTTTGAACATTTATTGTTGTTAAGTCCTTTTTTTGCTATCATTATTTAATTTTTTTTATGCATAGCTCTTGAATATAAGAATTTTTTATTTCATTTTCTTTCCTCTTCTCATTTCAAGTTTTAGCCAAGAAAGACAAATTCTGATCAACTGACTGTAAACTTAAGTATAGTTCTATGCTGTCACTTTTAAACAACACATACAGTTGTATTTTTTAATTAGATATGGTTTTTTTTATGGTGATGAATAATACTAGAGATACTAGAACTTTTGCAAACATATTCTTTTTACCAAATAATGTGGTGGTTGATGGTAGGTTCTAACCGTGCTATATTAATTTGATTAATTCTGTAATAGCAAGTATATCATTAAATGCTTAAACTCACACCACTGTGATTTAAATCCTTTCCTGTATCATGGATGCTATGTGTGTTTGTAAAAAGTGTTAGTATCCCTAGCATTACTCAGTGGTAATGCTCAATGCTTTAAATTGTTTTAACTGAATGGTTGTATTCTTAAAATATCATGTGTTTATTTACTGAGGGATTGTGATGGTTGGGAAGACAGGTATTCTAATCTTTTCACGAGAGTCACCATGATATTAAAAAGGAAAAAAAAGAAGCTTATCCATTCTCAAGAGGCCATAATTTATGAATGAGATTCAAGAGCTGCATTCTGCTTTTTATGCATGCAAATTAGTAACAAATGCATTGTAGTCAAAATTGTGTTTGATTAAGTCATTTCTTTTTGCAAATGTTACAGGTGATTGCGAAACTTGAAGGTCCCGCAGTCAGCCAATACTGTGCTTTACGGTTATTGCAGGTAGGCAAATGCTAGTAGTTTACAGTGGCTACCTTTTCCTCTTTCTTTTTGGTTTTCTCTATGTTACATCTTTGACAAGGTTTACCAACCTTATGCAGGCAACACTTGATGAATCTTTATATGAGCTTGCTGGAGAACTGGTATTACTCTGGGCATGATTATTCTTCAACATATGTTACCTAAACTAGTACATTTATTTCCTTTTGTTTTTTCTGTCATTATCAGGTGCGCTTCCTGCTCAGGTCTGGAAAGGAATATGACCAGACACCACCTGATTCAGATAGACTATCTCCCAGATTTTTGGGTTATTTTCTTTTCCGTTCCAGTTACAAGAAGCCATCATTGGACAAGAGGTTGATATATTCACCTTGTTCTCGTTTGCATTTCTCAGACCCTTGCAATAGTTTCCAAAAGTTAATAATTAATCAGGTGCCTTTTCTTTGGAGCAGTACTTCCTTCAAAGAGCAAAGTGCTCATGTTGCTTCTGTGAAGAACATTTTAGAAAGCCATGCTAGTTATTTGATGTCAGGGAAAGAGCTTTCGAAGCTTGTGGCTTTTGTAAAAGGCACCCAGTTTGATTTAGTGGTAAGCAAAACCGACAGTTTTCTTGAAGGATGATCTGCTTTTTGTACAGTATTTGAGATGGTGAATTAATTGCAGGAATACCTTCAACGAGAAAGATACGGTAGTGCTCGCTTAGAGAATTTTGCATCAGGACTGGAACTAATTGGGCAGAAGGTGAACAATTTAAAATTCTTCACTGCTCAACTTTCTTTCTTTTAGACTAGCTGCATATAGACTGCATAGCATGACTTTCTCTTTCTCTCATCTCTTCTTTCTGGGGGAAAAAAAATTAGAAATGGCACACTGGGACTCCTATATAACCTCTTGCCTTGTTGCTCATTTTATGTGTAAGGTTAAATAACTTTTTAGGGCCATTTTGTGGTATACCAGTGGTATTCTTTGTTTTAATCACAATATTCTTAGCTTGTAACAAAATATTTGAAATCAAAATTCTTGTACATGTACTAAGGAGACATCACATATCTTACACCAGTTGTGATATCATTATCATATTTTCTATATTGCCTGAAGCAATACCAAGCCATAGTCAATATTTTGATCATTATTACTTGAAAATTTTCTTTGCGTTTTATTTAATCCTCAGAACCTTTATTGTATGTTTCCAGCTTCAAATGGGTACATTGCAAAGCCGGTTGGATGCGGAGTTTCTATTGGCTCATATGTGTTCCGTCAAGTTCAAGGAATGGATAGTTGTTCTTGCCACACTCCTAAGACGGACTGAGGTATAATCAGCTTTATTTATGTATAGTACATTGGCATTTATTGTAGTCTCATGAGTATGCCAGCTTGCTCTGTAATGTTTGTCTTTCCTTCCATCTTTAGGCGAATCCTTTAACTCTGCAAACTTCTTTGAGGTCTGATTTGTGTGGTTTATGCTTGAAGCTTATAACTTCTCTTTCTGGGGTACAATATCTTTGTAATCCTAGTTGTGCGTTGGAAGTTTTGAACTTCCTTTCTTGTGATGCGGTACTTATAATTAATTACAGAACTGATGAGACGCATTACTGCACCAGCGGGGCATTTTTCCGTTCGATTGACCGGGTTAAGCTGTTGCCAATTATTTGCTCTTTATGCACAAGCTCATGATATCTGTTAAGATTGTTTCATCTAGGCCTTGTTCTTGTAACTTGATTGCCCTTTCCTCAACCTCCCTCCCTCCCTCCCCACCACCAATAACTGCACATGTAGAGAGGCATAGCTGCCACTTGTAATTTCATTAAATAAGCAGGTGCACAGAAACCCATGCGGTCTGATGCCAAGTTTGGCACGTGGCTTGCTGTCCAAGCTAATTCATTGTGTGATGCTTTTCAATAGGTTCTTTTTGATCTTTTCCAGCGTGATATGAGGTTGTGGAAAGCATATAGCGTCACCCTTCAGGTAACTATCTTTTAGAGCATTGCTGATTAATGAATACAATAATGTTGTTTTTATGGAGTCTCACCCTGCCTTATTGATTTGTTCTCCAGTCGCACCCTGCATTTTCCGAATACCATGATCTGCTTGAAGGCTTAGAAGAGAGACTTTCATCTGTCACAGACTCGCAAGAGAAATGAGGACGGGTCCGGGTCTCTAGCCAGGTGTCTCATAAAAAAAAAAAAAAAGCATGGTTGATAGATTATTGAGCCTCACTTTCCAGTCATACCATGTTGCAGTAGATGAGCACTTGTATAGTTATTTGACCAAGAGATGAGAACATGTGCACATGATGTTAAGGATGGCCGTTTCATCGTATTATTGATCACGCATCTCGTTGAAATCACAAAATCTTTATTGTAGATATGAGAGGTTAGAACTGCTAAGGGAGTTAGTTCCTCTTCATTTTTTTCACCTGTGTATAATCATTTTTACTGCTGTATAACATCTAAATAAAAGGAATGTTTTTCCTGCTGCATTTGGTTACTGCTAGGCTTTCCATGTTCTAACTAATGTGGTCTGAGCTATGGTTTTGCCTGCCACTTGCACCTATCCTGACTGGATCATTTATTTCATTTTTCCCCCGGGCGCCTTCTAGGAAGAGGGAAAAGAATAATAGCAATTTACGACCAGGTTATTTTTTTTATATATATATGGATAAGTGTTAGGTTAGTTTATGTACACTTCAATTAATTTTTCAAGGTTTTAAAATTAATAATCAAATAAGTTTTTAACACTAATATTGACACTAGTATTGTATGAGATGTTTTAGGAGCAAATTTACACCCCTCAAAATTAGTTAAAAATATTTTTAATGGAACGGTTTTTGCGTTGCTTGTAGATTTTATTTCATTTAGCACCAACCTGTGCCCCATCCACATGCCCTAATCCACATGCCCTAAAAAGAAAATAATAGTAGCAGTGGTAGTAGGAGGAGGTTAGGAGGAGGTAAGTTGTTCTTTTTTTAATCATAAAAAACTTAGAATTAACTAATCCTCCGAAGACATTACTTTCCTAAACATCTCAACATGTATTTTTTAGGCAATGAGATGGAACTCCGCACGCTAGATAATTGAAGATCATCGGCTCCTAACACATCGATTTTATTCTTTTCGATCGGAAAATCTACATCAGATATTACATATGATTTTTTCAGGAAAAAAAAAAAAAGAAATGTACAACATTACATGCACATCTTGATAATACAGAGAGAAGAACACCGGCTGTAAAACAAAAAAAGAAAAAAGGAAGCGGAAAGCGATTGTAAAGTAGAACAGACACCTTCGGCAAGGGTGAGCAAAATCACCAGGTAAAGCTAATGGATTCGAAGTGCAGATTATCTGCTAAACCAGATGAACAGATGTTTGCAATCCCATGTCTCATCATCTTTGGACCACTGGCAAGAACCCCCACACTTGATCCTTTGCATTCAAATAGGATTTCTGCATCAAAAGAAGGGTTGGTTAAAGCTTAATGAGAAAATTGTAGTCATAAAACAGGCACCAAATCATTATAATCCTGATTAGAGCTAGCATACTCTTTAGGTCAGGCCTTTCACCATAGTGCACATTAATAGCCTGGAAAAGAGACTGATGAGGGACACTTTCCAATTCTCTGTCAGCTCTGTACACCCATGACTGAGGTGATCCGGCTGGTGTTGGCCCTTCCACGTTCTGAATCTGCTTAACATCCCTCGCATTTTGTTTCTTGTTCCAAAGAACAGCTGCACTTGCTGTCATGGCTATGCATATGCAAATAACTAACATGTTGAGAAAAGATCTAAGCGCCAATGGGAAACCCCCCTCGGTGTTTTGATCGATTGGGTAGATGTAGTAGCCAGTAATAAGGCCAATTATAATGAGGAAAATGATGAAAGAAGATGATATGATAGCGCCGAGCCAGAGCCAGCTTTTGGGGCCTAAAATGGCAGATATAGGTGCATCAGTTGCGTGGGGATTGAACCATATGGCTCGAGGGGTCTTCGAGCTATCCGTTGTCGGCCCTTTCTCTCTTGTTACAAAAGCCTCAATTTTTAACTGCAGCTTGGAAATATCTGATGGGCTGCCAGATATTGGAAGCAGGAGGTCTAGCATGGTGAGTTCTGAAGATTTCTTGAATGCGCAAACTAGGATTACTTCAGGTGTCTTGCATTTGTATGTTGTGCTCGCAAAGATGAGTTCTCGGATTATAGAAATGAAAGGGGCAATGCCACTGCCTCCACTTACCATCACTAGTTGGTCATGCCTAAATACAAAGGTTTAGTTAATACTAAATTTCAGACACAAAAGTCAAAAGATATATTGGCCAAGAGCTAAATCGAAGGTTGCTGAAACATATATAGAATCCACAAGATAATGTTTCTTTTATGGCCCAAACCTTATAAATTGTGTTGAAGCAGGTCCATATGGTCCTTCAACTGAGACCTCAAGACGATCAATTGAAGAAGGTGAAGAAAGCATCTGGTGTAGCTTCCGGGTCCAACTTCCATCACTCTTAATGACAACACTCAACTTTTCAGGCTCCAGGTTGCTATTAGAAGTGATGGTAAAAGGATGCCACTGCAGGCCAGAAATGCTAGGCACATTGATAAACAAAATGCTCGTGGGATTATAACTCAACCCTGGCAATATAAATCAGAAAACGAGTTAAAAAAAGAAGAAGAAGAAGAAGAACTCGACCCGATTAACTAAAACAAAGAAGTATAAATTCTGGTAATTAATCTCACTTGGATTCTTAGAGAAGTTGAGTTCTACAGTATCACACGGCAGAATCCGGGCTGAAACTAGGCGAACTCTTTGTCGTGATTGTAAGAATCTCAAGAAACGATCAACCAAGAAGAGGTAAAATCCAGGTAGCATAAGGCAGGCAAAAGAGATACCAACATGGAATATAAAGAAAACCATGAAGAGGATGTAGAGGTAATGGGTGTAAAAGAAGAGCTCGAACATTTTCCGCCTGATGCCAGGGTAGGTTGTTGCCCACATGACAAGTCCAGACAACAAAGATAGCTCTCCAGCCACATTGGATACATCATCTCTAGCCCATTCTAGCATCTGCATTACATGTAAAACATTATAAAGGCCATAAATTTAACAAAACCAACCAGGTTCTTGTTTCGAATGGCAGAACATCAAACAGACAGTGTAATTATTTTCTCAAAAGAAAGAAGATGGAAGCACGTATTACCCTAGGGCTGAAACAACAGGTTAACTAGGATTAAAGAGAATGCTCTTTAGAGTATCGTATTAATCAATGGTAGATAAATCATATAAACGTACGTGCTGTGTCACAGTTAATTTATCACAAATTGATCAACACAACTAGTGTTGTTTGGCAACTAAGACAAAACGAAATGTGAAAGAAGAGTTTTCTTTTCCCGGAAAATACCGTCCACTCGATGGTGAGTTTTTGAGCCACTTACGTAAAGCCCTTTCTGCAACATACGGATTTTTTCAAGTACCGCGTGAAATGACTCTCACTTGGTCTGCGAATAAAGTTTTTGGTGGGGCCAGTTTTAGCAGAGTTATCACTGAATTTCAGTGGATGCCTGCTAAACCCAAGATCATGATGGAAATCTTAGGCCCAGTTCACTTCCAAACGGAAGGGAAAGAAACACTAGAACAATCAAATTTCAGAGGCACATTCCAGTCTGGGCCCTACCCAGTAGATTCCCTGCCCTAAAGTCAACCCATAAGATGATCCTCACCATCCAATTTATGAATGAAGTGACCACCTTATGCATGATAAACAGGTGATCAGAATATCCCTAATATAGGAAATGCCAAAAACATAAAAAACAAAACAAAACAAAGAAACTACTTTCGTACGGCAAGCAGGCAGACCACCGTAGAAATTGACTTGTGGGGTCTGATCTCCAAAAAGAAGCAAGAAGAACAAGAACAATATTATGTAATCTGTTAATCAAAGGCATACTGTTGAGAATGAGCCCCAGTGCTAGTGCTAGTGCTAGTGCTAGTGCTCGTGATCGTGCTGCTGCTGCTTTCTTTCATAACTGTATTGCTTACTTTGAGTGTCCAAACTCGTGAGATTTGCCTTTTCGATTTTCCTTTTTACGTTTTGCTTTTCTTCAAGAAATTATGCAAGAGGTGATATAGTTTTGAAAGTTTCGTATTCACGTGGATGGTGGATACTCACGATTGAATTTTCCTTTTTTTGGTTGACATTAAGACACAAACTCTCGGAGTATTCTACCTTCACAGGGATATATATTGTTTCCTCGTAAAATAGTGTAGGATTTCATTAGCAAAAAGGACATGAATATGATCTCGATCCCACCACCATATAATCTCAAATCACGTCACATATAATTAAACTCTTTAAAATAAAATGATTCATAAATAATTAATACAATATCAATGCTACTATTATTCATTAAAATTAGTAGAGTCATAATCCAAGTTAAACATAGGACATCTTGAAACAAAAGGATTTAAAAATACTGTAATAATGATAGAAATTGTTTAGCAAATACATTGCAATGTTTGTAACACTTATAAAATATAAATATTAGCTACTTTTGATATAAAATAATTCATCAAATTCTATTTTCTCTTGAGATTTCACAAGAGCTTTCAATTACATATACTTACTGAATATTTATATCAAAATCAGAATTATTAGAAATATTAGAATGTTTAATTATCATCATCTTTATTTTTTTATTTAATACATCGATCATTATATTTGTTTTAATCATTATTTCAAACTAGTTTTATTTCAGCTTTAGTTATCTAGACATTCATTAAAAAAAAGTAGGGGGGTACTTATAATATTTAGTACTGGTGTGATGGACAAAGATATATATAATTCTATAACTTATCAAACTTTATATAAAATTATTCTAAATATTTTATATAAAAGATTATTCTGATTTGGATATAATAACTATTCAAACTTATTTATTTATAAATAATACAGATAATCTATTAGAGATCATAAAAGAAAAACTATAAAGTAAATTTTTGAATACAAACTATATAATAAATTTTCTGATTAAAGAAAACTATATAATACATGTGCAAGGCAGCCTGGCACCAAGAAAACCAATTTGAAAAAAACAAATAATTAATGTTACCGAACTTATATTTAACTCATGTACGTATAGATTATTATTTGGCGCTTTTGGTTAGATATTATTTGCCATTAATTCTTGGTTAGAAAAAATAAAAAGGAAAATTAATGAGATGAATATTTAATATTACATCTGTGAGTGTAATTAATCAAAAAGATAAAATAATCTTCTTACCGCTGAAATTTGATTTTTGACAGCCCATAATGTGATGTAACCAAGTCCATGAGCAGTGAAGAAGACCAGAACCGTGTGACCTAGCCATATGTGGTACTTGATGCTGGCCTCAGAAGGAAGACCGAACAATGGCAGCAGTGATGATCCTCGAGCCACCGGTAAGAAAAGAAGCGCAAGGCATATATTTCCCAGAAGCCCTAGACTCAGAGATGCACTGGCCAATTTAGCTTGCCATCTGCCAAAAAGTTCGCCGCCAATATTTTTAACTTATTTTTCGTACAAGACGTCAATGAGAAGGTCATCCTTAGTACGTATTTATATCATGGTAATTTGTGATTAAAAAAAAAAAGTTCTTACACTTTCAATCCCTTTTTTGCTGCTGATTGTGGGGTGATCGTAGCAAAGCCATTAAGTAAATAAACTGAGAATGACCAAATTAATAGGGCCACGAACATGATCAAGAAGGCTAGCTCTGTGCCAGAAACAATGCCTAGAGGGCCTTTTACTAGCATCGGCTTTTTCAACGTGACCAGACGATTCTTTTTGCCATTGCTGTAATTAGTAGAAATCAAAATTATTAATAAATTAATAAGAAAAAATAAAATTAATGGGTGCTTGAAACTCTCATTAATGATTACCTTTCCAGCTTGCTGTCATCAGATCTCTTCCGGAAATGGAGATAAACACAGCCCACAACAGCAACAAAGAGAATGGGAAACGAGAAAACCAAAAATCCCGTGCCTGTAGCAAAATATGCATCAAACATATATATATATACACACACTTGATATATATATATTTCAAACACTTTTTTTAATTTGCCGAGCTAGTGGGAAAGAAATACAATAATTAATGCTATAGAATCAATGTTTTGTTGAGTGTACAGGGAAGATTAATCAATGCAAACCTTGCGTTCCAAAATAAGTAGACGAATTAAGCTTCTTTCGGATATTAGGGAGCCATATTTCCTTGAATGTTTTGGTGGGCCTCATAATCCACACCATAGCATATCCCAGCAACACTATCATCAGTAGTAGCCTTATACCTGCCCAGATCATATTCATTTCTTTACGTGGAGAGGGTGGCCCCTTGAATCTATATGCTCTCTTTCTCTCACTGATCAGACACGGGGAAGGAAAAGAGAGAAAGACTTGAGTTAATTAAGAGCTTGTAGACACAGAGAATGTAAATGGAATTAGCCCTATTTATAGTGAAGAATTGATATAATGGTTTTTTATGCATATAGATAATGTAGGCTTGGCAGCACACGAAAATGAAGCATGGCTCACGTCTCCTCCCTCCTGCAAGCAGAACAAAGTTTCTAGGGTTCATTCTCCTACGTGGTTGACAATAGGCGGGGCCGTGGGGCATGCGCCCGATACTTGGCATGTGTCATTGTTCAGGAGTCAACGATTGTGCTGACCTTTAATTATCGAAAAAAGAAAAGAAAAATGTTAATTTTGAGTGCTAGCTAGACCTTTTTATTAATTTCTCTCCCTCCGTTTTCATTCCATCCAGGCTCTCTGTACGGCACAAGTTGATGCGTTTACTTTCACTACAATGGCAAGTCTCATGCCACACTACACGTACGATAGATATTCATGAACCCCATATCTTTTCTTAATTAAATTAATGACTACTTAATTTTTTGCTTGTAGGAATTTATTATAAATTTGTGGATCATATATATGTATGCCTTAGGCTGGTATGGTTTTGTTCGCTAAAATTATTTATTGCCTCCAAAGGTAAAGATCCATTTAGGTGATGCTTTAATTTCTAGTGCGACCATGTTTTTTTCAAGAGCCAGTATATTTGTTTTTAATTGATTTTGTTGGTAGAAGTATTTTAAGTTTTGATCCTGATATAAATATAAATATTGTTGAAAGATGTAATGGATGTAAGAAATGTAATGTTTTTACAAGATGTATAGTTAGTTGCGGTTGTTTTTCAAAGTGCTTTTCACTCGGAAATGTATTGAAATAATATATTTTTTTATTTTTTTAAAATTATTTTTGACATCAGCGCATCAAAATGATCTAAAAACATAAAAAAATATTAATTTAAAGTAAAGAAAAACATAAAAAAAATTTAAATTTTTTTAAAAACGCTTTTGAAACACAAAAAAAAAAGCCGTCTCCAAACACCTATTTAATTTTTTAAGAAGTAACATTAATTAATTATTTCTTATACTATAATTCCAAAAAAAGAAGAGAGAAATATTTATTCCATGCAAAAAGAAAAATCATACTGATATAACTTACAAAATCATTGCATTGAATGCCATTTATTATCATAATATTTTTCAGTACAATTCATTTAATTGTATAGAAACTACGTACTTAGCAAGTGTCATAGTTTTTTTTTTTCTTTTTATTTACCGAAACCATAAATGTGTCTTCATGTTTTCGTGAAATATATGCTTTTCCAATTTGAAATTTAACATTTGCGATTACAGTTATTTCAAGTAGCTATTTATGGTGTTTATGTAAAACTTTAAATTATTTTTTTCAAGTGTTTTTTTGTTTTAATGTGTTGGTACGAAAAATAAATTTTTAAAAATAAAAAAATATTTTTTACTATATTTTTAAATAAAAAGTACTTTTTAATTAAAAAACCTTATGTGTAAAACAATCTTTAATCTTGCAAAGAAGCTGGCCTCTCACGAATCGTGCTTGAAACATATTGTCTTTGTTTGGTCAATTCAATTGCAATTGCATCTGCAAGAGATGGGGACAAATGCCAATTTTTTAGAAAGTACTAAATTCAGAAAAATATAAAGTAAAAAAAAGGATGGTTCGCATTGAAATCTTATGGATGGATGATCAGCCAAGAATTTTCCATAAAATGGTCACAACTTGTCTTCGACGCGTCCTCTCGAAACTCTTGGGGATTTGAGGGGTGCTATTTGTGACCTGCATATATTTCGTACCACCTGGATGTGATCTACAATATCGACTGGCCTCGTGCATAGAGCAATCTTTGCGCTCGTTTCTGTGTGCTAGACTCGTGGCTATCGTGTGCCTTTTGTAATGCGTGGAAATAGTATGGCTGACGCGTGCCTCCCTCCCTAATGACATCAAACAACTTACACGAAATATAAATAAACCGCGCGTGGATTTATAAATAAATATATTTGATGGTATTATAATTGTGAATCAGTGCTAGATAAGTAATAAAAGTTAAAGATATGATGAGTCAATATTTTATGACGGAAAAAAAATTATGTTGATGATCAAAAACTTAGAGATTGAACAAAATGATTTGTAGCAATCCACAGTGTTTTGTGTGGAAACATACAGTGCTTTCACCACATAATTTAGCTTTTCTGTTAATAAAAAGCAAAAAAAATTACAAAACTAAATTCTCTACCAACTTAATATTAAAAAAAACCAACAACGATGATTTTGGAAGGAAGAAAAACTCATGAGGAAAAACGTTGTAGCAATTGACAATGTTTTGTGAGGGAAACTACAATGCTTTCGCCAATAAAATAAAATAAAAACTATTTAGAGAAATATTGTAGCAATTCACAGTGTTTTGTGAGAAAAACTACAACGTTTTCCCTATATAATTTAGCTTTATTGTAATTATAATTCTTAACTAACTCAATATTCAAAAAAAAAATCGACAAAGATAATTTTGAAAAAAATCATTAAAAAATCAAATGGGTAAACACTGCAACAATTTACAGTGTTTTAAAGAAAACAAAATTACAAAGTTAAATTCTCAATCAACTCAATATTAAAAAAATCAAATCAACAAAGATAATTTTTAAAAAAAAAAAAAAACACCCAAAAAAAAATCATTTTAGAATTACTGTAGCAATTCATAGTGTTTTGTGATGAAAGCTACAGTGCTTCCCCACATGATTTAGCCTTATTTGTAATGACTTGTAATTGTAATTCTCAATCATCTTAATATTAAAAAAATAAAATTGACAAAGATAATTTTAAAAAAATCATAAGAAAAAAATCATGTGGAGACACACTGTAGCAATCCACAATGTTTTGTGAGGAAAGTTACAATACTTTCCCTACATGATTAAGCTTTATTACAAAGTTAAATTCTAACCAGCTCAATATTAAAAAAATAAAATCAACAAAGATAATTTTAGAAAAAAAATATTATAAGAAAAAAAACATAAAAGAAATTGGAAAAAAACCATGTGAGGAAAAACTGTATCAATCTATAGTGTTTTGTGAGGAAAAACTTGCATTTAATTGTAATTGCAATTATTAACCAGCTCAATAATTAAAAAAAATTGACAAAAATAATTTTAGGGAAAAACATAACAAAACAGAAAAAAACCATGTGGGAAAAAACACTGTAGCAATCCACGGTAATTTACGAGGAAAGTTACAGTGTTTTCCTCACATATTGTAACTTTAATTTTTAACCAGCTTAATATTAAAAAATAAAATCAAAAAAGATAATTTCAGAGAAAATTATAAAAAAAAACATGCGGAGAAACACTGTAGTAATCAACAATATTTTAAAAAAATTAAAAAACTAAATTTTCAATCAGCTTGATATAAAAAAATAAATTGACAAATAAAATTAAGGAAGAAAATATAGCAACCAGACCAGCTCCAAAAAGATTCCTAAGATGAAGTTAATTTCAGACAAAATTAAGGACGTCGTTGGTTATGATCAGGCCATAAATTAAAGACTAACTACTTTCTTATGGTAATTAATGGCACAAGCTCTTAATTAATTTTGTACCCCCCCAGTTTGCTTTTTTGAATTATTATGCTTTTTTGGTTGGATGATGACAAGGTATAACGAAAGTAAAACCTTCGAAGACCATTAAAAAAATCTTAATAAAAGTATTGAATAGGAAAAATAAAATAGGACAAAATATTAAAAAAAATATTTATTTTCCTAAAAAAACAAAGTACTTTGAATCAATATTTTGCACATCGGTAAGTATTTACCCTTGAATCTTTGAGTGAATCGTCCATATTTTAATTGGTTTATTCATAAAAAATTCATTTTTCGTAATTCAAATTCAAAATGATAATGTACAAACCTACAAGCTTATAAATGCGAAAAACATAAACACTGATATTGTTTTTCTGGGACTAACCAATTCAAATTCTGCATAAAGTAGCTAGGTAAGGTAGCTGTCTGCCGAAATTGGTTTAGTGGGTCAGGGAAGGGTGTGAAATTATTATTTATGAATTTATTAGTATTGATCCCAACCATATATTTAATAGACACGTCTTGTACACTCTGAAGTTCTGAAAATGTTTTCATCAAGCGATAATGTTGCAAAATTTAATATGAACGGTTTTTTTTTAATATCATTATTCTCTTTTCCGTAGCTTAGAAAATATCTAATTAGTTGTGAAAATTCTAACACATTTCAAACGGTTTATTTTGGTGGGATTCAAGGAATTTTATGTGATAAAATTAGTGATTTTAAATAAAAAGTTATAACAAATTAAAGAAATACTTTTAAATTCTAAAAACAAAAATATTTGTTCTTGTTTTGGTATGCTGAGTCTATCAACTCGTCAGGTTCATGTTTGCTTAGGCCTAGCACCTGGCTAGACCTAAGCATATTGGGTGTGATAGTTTGTCAGGTTTATGTTTATTTGGACCTAGCACGTGGTCAAATATATATATGTTGAATCGACACTTGCAAAACTGACATTTACTTGAACTCGACACATAGTCAAATTCAAGTATATTAGATTTGATAGCTTATTATATTTATTTTTACTTGGTTTTTATATGTAGTCGAACTCAAATATATTAGGTCGGAAAGCTCATTGTAAGTAATTATTATTGGACTACCACCTTATTATCAAACCTTTTTAATCACGATTTTAGACTTTTTTACATGGCATAAAAAATACTGATTCATCATCAATCACTACGCATCAGAAACATGCCTTGAATCTTACGGTGACCGCGTTTAAAAATTTGAGACACGTGAATATGAGATATCGCTAAGCCACCTCTTGCACTTGCAGTTTGTAATTTACGAATGCATTAACATCAACTACGTAAAATAATTCCACACCATTTTAATTCACCACTCAAATTACCGACGACCGCCATCCTTCAAGGCCTAAAAGCATGCCGTCAGGCCTGGGTCATGAATCGAATTTAGCCCTAAAAGTTGAGACTTCCACGAGTCCCACCTAACCCCGACGGCCTTAACAAGTATTCCATCGCAACAAACTTCATTTCAGTTCACCTTCATGGAAATTCGTTACGTTTGGATTAAGGAGGAAGAGGTAACAGGGTGGCTGAAGCTTCTTTGTATGATTATATGTTGCTTCGCCGGGAGAAATTGAACTGGAAGAAAATTAAGAAGTTTTTTTTGCAGCCCACAATTCTGCCAACACTTACTAATCAAAGTGACACTTGTTATATTAAAAAAAAAGTGAATAATGTTAGGAATTTCTTACTAAATCATCTTTTGTTCGGGAAAAAAATTGTGATAAGAGGGGAGGGGAGGGGATAGGAAGGGAAGGGATGTAAATATTTTTTTTACCTTCCCTTTGTTTGGATAGATAAGAAAAGGACGGAGGAGAACAAAAAAATTTATGGGCAAAAAAATGAATGGAAAATAATATGTATTAAATATCATTAGTTCCCTTCTAGTTTGGAGGTGAAGAGATGAAGGTATAAATAAGATTGAAAATGTTTATTTATCAAAAGGATAAAATTGAGTTTTTTCACAAAGAAATAAGATTAAAATAATAAATTAATGTTAAAAAAATATAATATTTTTTTTCCTTCCAACCCATTACCTCCTAATTTGAGGGTGAGATTTTGAAGGGGAAAGAAGGTTAAAAATAAACCTTCATTTCCCTTCCCCTCCCTCAAATATTTTCTTCCTAAATAAGGTTAAAAATAACATTAACCTCCGCAAGGCATATTCTCTACCTTTCAAGTGCCAATTCATGAATATGTGCGGGCTAAATTCGTGATTCTATAAAATCAAAATCATGTGATTGCTTTACAAAAATAGAAACATCATTGCAATATGAACAAGAATCAAGGGAAACACCATCCTAACAAGAAGTTCATGACGTAATAACATTACAGTAATCACTTGTCTGCCCTAGGTGAGATACTTTAAGCATAATTTACTTCCTCTCGTCGTAGCAGCATGCCAAAGCGGAAACAGCCTTTTCAAAATCAATTGAATAAAGCCGGGCTCGGTTCAAGCTTGCAAACAATACAACTTAAGGTTGAAAGTTCGAGCAAACTGTTGAATGGGTATGCTTTCAGTAAAATAGCTGGAATCTTATTTAAGGATCGCAAAGTACAAGAGATAATTGAAGATATTGCATCCTGCATTACAAAATATAGAAGTTGCACAGTATATTATATGCTACAAAAACAGCTTGCTTACAAATTAGCATTACAATACTGGCCAGGTACATTAAGCTTTAGATACTTCAAATAAGAACTTACTATGACCTTAAATAGCAGAAGGTGAGAAACCATCATTCTATAGCATCTGCATCACCAGTTATATCATACAACAACCTGTGCTATAGAACAGAAATCACGCCTTACCAGAAAAATGTAGATTACCATGATTTAAGTCAACTCCTGGGACCTCTGTAGGCAATTTGGACCAGGAAACAGGGTTCCTCATTCCCACTGTTCTCCTATGCATAACCAGAGCTAGACTCAGCAACAAACACAAACCAGCAACAAATGGAACCAGAACACCAATGTTTCCTCTAGGCCAACTTTTCAAAACCATGCCTGCACAAATCTTTCCACCAAGACTCCCCATTGAATTATTCATCTTCATGATCTCCACCCCATTCAAAATACCATCAACTCCATATGCCATGGTCTTGTTGGTAGGTCCAACACTAACACGCAAAACCCCAGAGCTATCATCATCAACAACAAAATCCACATAAAACGGAGAAGCCAGCGTATATGTAATAGACGAAAGATCTAAATCTTCATATGCCAGGTACCCATTAACATAGACATTAAAATGTATCAAACCAAGCGATATGCTAGCAATATCACAGAAATGCATCCTGACAAGATACTTATAACCCTCATCCACTGGAAACTCCCATGTCATATTAGCATTAAGTACTGAGCCATTAGTGTTGGTAATCACTCGAGCAGTCTTGTACACAAAATCAGGACCTACTTCCCTGCTAGCCCCTCCAATTTGGTAATGAATACGACCACCAAAGTACATCCGTTTCGACAAATCATTGCTTGATTTCAAAAACTCATAATCAGGAATCCATGTTCTCCATACAGTATCATTAAAAGGTGTCACCTTTGGACCTCCAACATTGATCCTATGCACAGTTTCAAGTGCCTGCTTGGTTAATCCCACAAATTTCTCATCTTTATTACCATTAACAAGAAATCCCACATCAGCAATCAAATCTTTAGGTGCAGATATCACTTCAATTGCATTAACAAAACCATATTTACCCTTCTTTGCAGGCACAAAATTAATCACAATCTTATCAGAATCAGCCCATATAAAATACTCCTTAACTACGAAGTCCCTAACTTTCCCTACACTGAAATTGCTCAAAGCGACATATCCATTAACCAAAACGTGAAATTGAGCATCGCTTAAGTCCAAATTGCAAGAAACAAAAGCGTGAAAATGAAGCCTTACCATATGAGTCCCTGGTTCCTTAATCTCAAAAGCATATTTTGAAGGTTTTTGAAAATTCTTGCGGAGTTGTAGATTTGGATAGAATAAGGAGATGGGCTTTGGTTGGTGAGCGGAATCGTTTTTTCTGAGGAGAGAAGTGGCGAGTTCGGATTGGAATCGGAGATAAAACGGCGGTTGTCGACGGTGGTGTCGACGGTGGAGCCACAAGAAACGAGGTGGTTATCTGTGGGAGAGAAGCTGGAAAGAGAGAGGGTGGAGAAAAGAGAGAAGGTGAGAATCAAGAGAGAGAAAGAATGGATTCTGTGTGAGTTAGTCTCCTCCATCTGAGAGAGAAATTGAAGAATAGAGATTTCGGACAGTGAAGAGGAAATTAAAGAGCTTTTGTTTCTATTTTTGTGATCGTGAGTTAGGGACGAGTTGAATTGGGTTTGGGACATTGTCAACGCGTCATTTGGTGTCCGCGTTTTGGTTATGGCCCCACTTTACGTGCTAACCTGGTATTGAGGTAGAGCCAGCGAGTCGCTCTTACAGTGTTGGGACCCAACCAGGCTGGTTTAACTTGAACCAGCTATTGGAATTTGGCTGCCTTTTCCTTTCCTTCCCTTTTTTTTTTATTTCTCTTTTCTGCTAATATCCCAATAAATCTATTTTTAGTTTTAATCATCTGGGTATTTTCATACCAGCTGTTTTTTTTATAATGATATATTTTTTTTTAAGTTGGGTTGCTGGTTGGGAATTTAATCTTATCAATTCATGTTTTATTTTTTTAAAAAAAACTCTTGAAATAACAAAATTTTTATATAAAAAAAAAATCCAAAACAAGTCTAGGTAAATCTGGTTTTAACCTATGATTTCACAAAAATTATTCCAGTCAAGTCTACTTTACAAATGATGGAAAGATACAAACCCGAAATCGTAAAGTTGAACATTAAAAGGATGGAATATTATGTGATTGGCATTACAGATTTATAGTCATAAACAACAAACTAATTTACTTTCTAGTGCGGTAAACCAAAGCAAAGTATAAGGTTTTTATGGATGAAATTGTGGTCACGATTGTGATTTAAAGTGTTTTTTATTTAGAAATATATTAAAATAATATTTTTTTTATTTTTTAAAAATTATTTTTAAAATTAGCATATTAAAATGATATAAAAACATCAAAAAATAATTTTTAATTAAAAAATTATAATTTTAAAAAATTTAATTTCAACCGCATTTTCAATCGAAGACACAACGCATATAAAAGTGGTTGCAGTCAGGTATCCATTAAATGAAATTAAAAGAAAAAAAAATACATGCAATTGGATTGATCATAAGAGAGTTAGTGTTAACTCTTGAGCTCGGGAGTGAGAGAGAAAATGGCCGACACGAAGCCATCATCTTCTTTTCTCATAATTTCATTCATAGTTTTTAAACTCGGTTTGATAGTGGGCTAGGTTCAAGGCCTGCGTTTCAGGTTTTGACCGGGTTATCAAGTTAATTTTTTTTTTAAATTAAAACGAAGTCATTTTAGTAAAAAAGAAATCAACGGGTTGCAACTGGGTTTTGAACCGGGTCTTGCCAGGTCAGCCGGGTCACCCCGGGTTTTTTTTTTTTATTTATTAAATTCAATCCGATTCCAACCCTGGATCCTGAGTTGACTAACAGGTCGAGTTTTAAAAGTATGGTTTCACCCCTCCCTTCTTTCCAAACAGAAGCTAGTCTCTGTCTATTTAATTTAAATGGAGAAACGAACTAAAATGTTAGATTACAAGAACTTCGGGGATGCAAATAGCTCCCAGAAAGATAGAAGGATGAATACTTATGGGACTTTGTTATTTGTTTTTATTTTTTTTTGTAAGATCATTCGAGATGGCAGAGTTGATTTGAATTTTTTAAATTATTAATTTTTTAATTTTATTTTTTGATATTAAATTATTAGTTTTTGGGTTTTGTGATTTTTAAAAAAAATTATTTTGAGTGTAAATTATTCAAGTAACTTGGGTTAATTTATTTTTTTCTTGTATTTTTTTATTTAACTTTAGATTTTTTAAAAGTTTTTTAATTAAAAATTTAATATTTTTATCTTGTTGTTATATCATGTGATACGAATAATTAAGTTGATACGAGTTCACATGTTTTTTTCTTAGACATTACAATTTTTTTTTTTATACTTATAAAAACATTGTATTATTGAGCCCTTCAGTTTTGTGTTTTTTTTTTTCTTACCTCGAGTTATCTAATCTAGTTAACTCGGAATTAACTAGTTCATCATGATCTGTAAATGTTTTTTTACGTTAAAAAAATTTAATGACCAGCGGTGAAGCTGGACACCAATCTAGTTAATACTACAAGTTTATATACCACACCACAGTCCCAATAATTCATAGCAAAACACACCACTAAACCTGTTTTTTTAATTATCAATACCGAGGATTTTACTCTAAAAGCTACAAAATCTTGTGTATCCAAAATATAGATCTGGCTAATTCTCATTTTGGTAAGCTAATTCTCATTTTGCTCGCCTGTAAAATTTTGATTGCAGCACAGGTTTAGGGTTTAAGGATGCTTCTGTTTTTAATTTCTTCCTCTTCCTCTTCTTCTTTCTATAAACTTTACATTTTATTATTTGATAGTTAAAACTTAAAAGTGCTGTTTAAGGTGGTTTATTTTAGTTTTTAGACCCAAATTTATCTATACTACTTCTAATCTCTTCAAGTAAGTTTGTCTGGTTCCTATCTTTTTATTTTTCTCCGTGTTTTGCAGGTTGAGAGCCTTTTGACAAGTTCTTGGTTGCAAATTGGTACTAAATTTTTTGTTACATTTTATTTTTTTGATGAAATGGTTTAGTTGAATTCATCTCATGCTGTAAGTTGCTATCATGGCTGGACTTAGGTTTTCTATGCTAAAAAAGTCTTTCTGTAATTCCATCAACCCCACTTCACAACGTCAATCGCTTCGATTTTATAATGTTAATGGAAGTAGTCTAAGATCAGCATCTGCTATCATAAATCGAGATTATTACAAAGATGAATCAAAATTGGCTGGAAATCTGTCAAATATTATAGCTATGAGATCTGATGCTTGTGTCAATAACCAATGTTATAAGAATAAACCCATGAGAGGATTTTTGTCAACTTCGTCAAATGTGTTGCTTCGAAGTGCTGTTCCTTTCTTTTCAATGAGCCCCGGGCTGAGCTGTAGATCATTCTCTTGGTCTTCTGGTGGCAAAGTTGATAAATCTGGGGCTAGTGAAGTTTCAGCTTCTTCCAGTGGAAGTGATGTGGACGTTAGTAACAGTGGTGGTATTGGAAGTGACTGGATTGATAAGGTTAAAGAAGCTTGGCAAAGCGCAGTGCATGCAGTAACTTATTCTGAGCAAAAGGCTAAAGAGATCTCCGCTGAACTGACCCCTTATGTTCAGCAGTTGCTTGATTCGCATCCATATCTTAAAAATGTGGTTGTTCCAGTTGGTTGGACTTTGACTGGTACTGTTGTGGCTTGGGTGGTTATGCCTAGACTTTTGAGGCGATTTCACAAGTATTCATTGCAAACGCCTGTTGCTTTACTATCTGGAGGCACATCTGGTGAACAAATTTCATATGAGAAGAGCATTTGGGGTGCTTTGGAAGATCCTTTAAGATATGTAATCACCTTTATGGCATTTTCACAAATGTTAGTAGTTCCAACTATAATCCTTTCCACTTTATGATATGTGAATGTTCATATTTTTTTTTTTATATTTTTCATTAGGTGACTAATATATTTGGACTCTGATTTGCAGTGCTGTGATGGTGGCACCTACTACAATTGCTTCTCAGTATATAGCACAAGCATGGAGGGGTGCTGTTATTCTTTCTTTTGTATGGTTTCTGCATCGGTGGAAGACAAATGTGTTTAATCGTGTGATAGCTTCCGCAACAGTTGATCGGGAAAAGCTGTTAACTCTTGATAGAGTTTCTTCTGTTGGTCTTTTTGTTATTGGAGTGATGGCTTTAGCTGAGGCATGTGGGGTTGCAGTGCAGTCTATACTTACTGTGGGTGGCATTGGAGGTCAGTGTTAGTAAATGGCTTGTGCTTTTACACATGCAGTAATTGTGATGATAGGAATATTTGGCATGAAAAATTCTGATATTTAACTAATCTTCTGATTTTTTATTCTTGCTCGATTTATGCTTCCAAATTCCTATTTATTTGTGATTGTAGTGCAATCTTAACATTCTAACATTTTTTTTTTGAAATGCTTAATGGATTTCTTGAATGCACACGTTAACTCTACAAGTTCTTAAATCAAAGTTACTTCTCTATTCCCTCTCTATCTGTTGACTTCCCTTGTCACTTAGTTTTGGCGAGCAATATGGAAATGTTTTTGCCATTTTTTCTTTACACCTTATGGAGACTGTCCTACCAAAACTTCATGTATGTGTAACACTGTTTGTTCTCTTCAGAAGCTCTCCATATGAATGGAGGGATACTCTTTAGTTATGTTGTTGGGACTTTGGTCCGCTATTTTAGTTAGTTTTTTTTTTTTTTACACTGGTGGCTAAAAAGACTCAAGTCATGTTATTTGTTCACCTTAACATCTTTTTACCACTTCTTTTTTCACGTGAATGCTAGTTATTGCTTGATAGTTTTACATTTCTCATTGAAAACTAAAGGGTAAAACGTAGAGTGCCCCTGTACCATTGGTCAAAGAACAAAGAATCTCTAAACAAAATTAGGGGTAAAAATTAGTCTTTCTGGTCAATGACGTTAGGTTTTTATCCAATTTTTTTAAGGTAAAAAGTGTCAAGCTCCCTTATGCTATTGGTCGAAGCGCAAATAATCCCCCAACAAATTATTCAACTGAAATCGGATCCTTCTATAAAGTGGACTATGGTGACACGTGATTTTACTTAACCCAAATTGGATGGAAACCTAATGCCATTTAGCAGAAGAACTAATTTTTACCTCCAGTTTTGTTCTAGGACTGTTTGAGCCGAATAGTTTGTTCAGGAACTCTTTGTGCTTTGACCAATAGTACATGGGTCCCGCATACATTTTACCCAAAACTAAATGCATCTTATTGATGATATCTCAATCTAGACCACCCATTCACTTTTCTCTTAGGGTCAATCCTATGTTGTATCGTAGTTTTGTGTTTTTGTAATCATATATAAAAACCTGATTCTCTTATTATTATAAAATTATGTAGGAGTTGCTACTGCTTTTGCTGCCAAAGACGTCCTTGGGAATGTGCTCAGTGGGTTGTCTATGCAATTTTCAAAGCCCTTTTCACTTGGAGATACAATAAAGGTGAGAACATGTCATTGGTCCTTGGTTGATTGAAGTTTTTGTCTTTGGATAGTGAAAAATCTTTATAAAGAAATAGTCCATGAGTAAAGATCAAAATTATGGCTTTCTGTGAAAGTTCTCTGAAGTTTCTTTTCACAATGTCCAAGAGCATTGTTTCACCAGACATCCATAACTTAGTTTATGTTTTTATTTGTTGTTACTTTATGAATTATACTGCCAAGCACCTTTCATCCAGCCCCTCATTACTTGTGGTAGAACATGTTAGGAATGAGCATGATAGTTGTGTAGATAGTATCCCAACCAATTATCTCTATCATTTTTATTTTTACATGCAGATATATATTTTGTTACCAGAAAAAGGGTATCTATCCATTCTGATTCTTTATTCGTCAATACTCGTGAAAATGGAAGAGAGGCTATTCTTCTTATGCATTTGTAATAATCTCAGCAATTTTAGGCAAGCCCATTTGTCTTGTCCCTTTTCTCTTTAAAGAGTCACTGAAATTCTTTGATTGCAGGCTGGAGCTGTAGAAGGTCAAGTGGTCGAAATGGGACTTACCACCACTTCATTATTGAATGCTGAGAAATTCCCCGTCTTAGTTCCAAATGCATTGTTTTCTAGTCAGGTAGGCCATTTTCCTTACAAGTCATATTGCATTTTTTGGGAAACCATGGTCTAAAGCTGTGTTATCATGGACTCTATCTCTGTTTCTGCCAAGGATATTTACATCACACACCTAGTTGCTGATGTCATCATATTCAAGCCTTTTATTTCCTTTTTCTTATGCTTTTATTTGGATGTTGAAGTTTTCAGTGGTTCATGGCTCATCCTTAATTTTTGATTGATTTAAGTGTCCATATGAATATCCATCATTGATTCGGTTCTCTGACTGAAACTGTGTGTGTGTGTGTTTTTTGATAAGCATCCACTAAGAGACCTTACATTATCTAAAGAAGCATATCATCTCTATCTTTCTCCCACATATATGTGTCTTCCACATGTGCATTGCACACGTGCACACACATTATAGTGGTATCTAATAACGAGCTGGCATCTTGAATGCTTATTCAGGAGCACCTTCTTTGCCATGTTTATACTAATACTGTTGCCTGAATAATCTTTGATGACTGACATATAAAGTTATAGGTAATTGTGAACAAGTCTCGTGCCCAATGGCGTGCGATGGTCTCCAAAATTCCTGTGACAGTTGATGATGTGGAGAAGATACCCCAGATATCAAATGACATCAAGAACATGCTAAAATCCAACGCAAACATTTTCTTGGGAAAGGAGGCTCCTTACTGTTACTTGTCTAGAATAGAAAGTTCATTTGCAGAATTGACTCTTGGGTGCAATCTCAAACAAATGGTAAGCTCGAATCTCCCCCATCGATTCTTTCTACTTTTGATGCAGGACAGAAAATCGACCATTATGCTCGCAAATGAGCTGTGTTCACTTGCTGATTTTCATCTGTACCTGGCTCTGATTCTTTGAAATTTGAACATCATATATCTAGTTTGCTGTTAATTGGAACTGTCTTCTGTGCTTGTCTCTCTAGTTTAAAAGACATGTTGACCAAGGAATAAAGACATTTTTTAATAGCTGTCACTGCTCTGTTGGCTAATAAATGCGACCCTAGTCCTTTATAACCTTCAATGATATCACATAAGGATTCTGGCATCAAATTCAGTTAAGCTTTGTAGGGCAGAATTGTATTTATAACATGTCCAAACATGCAAACTTGAGGGTTCATATTGTTGATGACATTTCCAAAATATTGCCATACAGATATAACCAAGGCAATTGCAGAGAAGCCATTCCCTTTTTTTGTTTGTTTGCAAGGACCAAATGAACTGCTTATTCATCTCTTGATGCTCACCATTGAATAAAAGAAGACTGTAGTCATTGATCTAGTTTTCTTCTCATGAAGCTCTGTTTTGAATCTCAATACTTGGATGCGTTGTCCTCTCAAAGAGTCCATCACATGTCCTTTTCTGTTATGCTAGTATATGTTTATAATCATGTGGTATGGACTAAGGCTTTATTGTTGTTGTCATCACTGTTTTTACTAATAGATGTTGTACTGCTCTGAGTGCAGAGCAAAAATGAATTATACTCCACGGAGCAAGACATTCTTCTGCAGTCAGTCAGGATAATAAAGGAGCATGGTGCTAGATTAGGCATCACTACTACCAGTCAGTGATACAGTGACAATGCTGGTAAACGAGATTCCGCATGGTGAAGCTTGGACCCTTCTCTACACGCACTCAACTTGAATATCATACTGTGCAGAAACCTGTATCATAATGTTGATTCTTGTGTTCGAGTTGTTTTGGTGCATCTGAAAAAAAAAAAAAAAAAAACTGTTGTGGTGTAACGGCTGACAAGATGCAAACTCTAGTAGACTGAAGAACAGGTTTTCATCTTTCTTGACCAACAGTAGTTGAAAGTTTTGAATCCATTTGTTCAGCTGAAAAGGTATCATTTCTTTCTTTCTTTTTTGTAAAGAAAAAACCAGAAAATCAAAACATGGTTCATGAGGATTATTCTTGCTTTGTGTAGCGGTAGACTATGACAGCAGTCTTAAAGAGCGTCGACTTCAAATAACGCATCTTGAACCGAAAGAACGCATGCAGATAGTGTAGCATGCTTACTGAATACAACATAGTGCTTAACAAGGACATTAATTATGCATTTCTATACTGTAGCATGTGCAACACACCCAATAAATTGAATTGGATTTGGATTGGTAACTAATATGGGATATTGTTGGATTAAAAATTGACACTTCCAAGGACTAAATAAAAAGAAAAGAAGTTTTTTTCTACTGATTCGAGGTAGTCCGGGTTTTCAAGAATTTGAAGGAAACTGCAAAACTTCTAAGATGAAATCCTACTAATTACATTGCATTTTTAAATAGATCAATAACTTATTTGAATTTAAACTTAATTGGATTGATTCTTGTTTATCCTCATGAAACTGGAAATTTATGGTGCACGAAGAGTAACCAGTGATTTTTTTTTAGTTATTTATTAGGATTCATTTTAAAGAAAATAAAAAAAGTAGGGGAGACAATAAAATTTAAGATTAGGATTTTTTTTCCCTCGTACTTGTATCCGTCTATTTTTTCCTCGAAGCATATTGTAGAAAGCAACTAACAGATACCACTAACCACTCTTTACCTACCATGAAACCTGTCGTGCGTTAATTGATCTCAGCCATTCTAACCCTATCTCTTCTCTTCAATGTGTTACGAACGTAAAGAAGAGTTTCAAAAGGAAAACAACGAGAAGAACAATTGAAATAGTTAAACTGTTACAGTAGAGGAAGAAGTGTTGTAGCTGGAGTTAGTTAGGAGAATTCTTACACAGCGAGTTGTTGGTAGTTAGCTATCCAGTTAGTAAGAATTCTGTTAGTAGTTAGAACGAGGGAGATTGATTGTATGAAAGGGAGGGCTGTACAGAAACTTGGGAAATCAATCATGAAATAAGCTTCATTGCTTTGTTAAGGGAAACCACAAAGTCCTGAATTTTTTTGGGCGTCGAACGGGACGATTAAATTGTGATTAGGCTTTTTATTTTTCATTCGCAAAAAAAAAAAAAAATGATAGATAATTAAATAAATATAATGAATAACATCAACTTCATGAGATTATGTTTTATTTATTTATTTATATCCATGGCCCAGTGCTCCCATCCAAATTTTATTTGTCACTGACAACTTTTTTTTGCATTTTTTTAATGCATATAGTTTTCTATTAATTTTTATGAACACATTGATAAAGCTTTTGATGTGTAATTCAGATTTTATATTGTCAACTCAAAATTTAACACCGTCCATGTATTCTCTCTCTTTTTTTTCCCTTACAATTGAATCGACTTCTCATCTCACTTCTCTCTATTTCCACAGCCAGGCCCTTCTCCACCAAAGCCGTTGCATTCAAAGGCTGATCAATGCTGAAAGGTAAGAGAATGAGACTGTCCGAATTGCTTAGTTTCACTCACAGAAGCCCATCCAGAGTGAAACAATGGCCCTCCAATGGATGAATGCAGGGGCGTAACTGCGTGTAGTTGGGGTGCATGACGCCCCCAAAGTTTCGGGAATTCTTCGTTTCAGTCCTAAAATGTTTATAGTTTTTAATTATATCCTTTAATTTTACATGTTCGGCACCCCAAAAATCAAGACATTCTTTTTCTCCCAACCAATCTTAAATTTCTAGTTCCGCTCCTGGATGAATGTGCTAAAATTTCAAACTGGGGCAGCTAGAATATCTTGTCATGAAAACCTACTGGCATAGCATGAAGATCATGAACAGCACAACTGGGTTTTCTAAGGGCCCATGAAAATGGCAATTCAAATAGCACTATCCCATGAGCAATCTCAAAGACTTGATCTTTAATCAGCTTGCGCTCCCTACCAAACTCTACAAACATGCAGGGACTGTGGAATTCACGGCGATGCCAGTGGCCCAATGGGGAATGCAATTGACAAGTATCCAATCAGGTGCCTGATCAGCTATTAACTGCCCGAAGGGGTGTTTCAGGAGATCATATGCGACGTCCTTCAAGTACCGAATTTTCTCAAACGGAATGTCTAAGCAGCTTCAGCACTACTGGACAAGAGTTCATTTTCTAAAGATGGCATTGGAAACTCCACTAAGCTGATCAAAATCTCCAGACTTGGAGGATATTTAGGGTGTCTTCGGATGTTTCTTGGAGTTGACATAAAGGAGAGCTTTGGCTAAGTCTACAGGGAGCTGAAAAAATGGCATCATGTGGCCAAGGCTATATAGTAAGCTGAAAAAAATGGCATCATTTGGCCATTTCAAAACACTATAATGTCTACACATTAAAAAAGCCACGTGTTTAGTATTTTCGGTAATGGGTAAAGGTGTTCTTTTTCCCCTGAGGTAAGTTTTTAGTGTAAAAAAAGAAAGAAAAGAGTGACGGGGATCTTCATTATGCATGAAAATTGCTTTGTGTCGGTGCATGAAATCCAGTACAGATGTAAAGCCAACGGTAAATCCAGATGAGATAAATGGGGATTGGTGTATAGGGCAGAGATTTTTGTGATCATTTTTTTTTTTTAAAAAAAAACCTTTAAATAATACACAGGTAAATCACAATGATGGGAGAGAAGGGAACGGTATTAGTGACGACAATAATACAATGACGTGAGCACAAAATCCCCCTTTTAATAGATTTTTCCAAACAAGTCCCAAAAGAACAGACAGATGGAGAAGGGAGGAGTGCGATTGAAACAAGAAACTGAATATAGTAGTTATCAATAAAAACAAGGGAAAATTATGCCTAGCAATTAATAAGTCAAAATTGCAAGTTAAGTTTTGAAAACTTATATAAAAAATTTAAAATTTAATAAAATAATCAAATTACTCTCTTGTATATTATATATCAATCAAACAACATGCATGTACTTTTCTTTCTCTTCCACACCTCATTTTCTCTCCTTCAAAATCCAAGTTATGAATCCGAAAACCTAATTTTCTTAATTTGTACATGTCAAATCCATTAGATTATTCATTAATTATGCATATTAGTACTAAACACTAGATCTAGATTACTCGGTTAATATATATATAACTAAATGAGAGTTTTTTAGATATTATTTTTTAAAAATCTCATTTAATCTTGACTTTGTTCTATAAGCATTTTTTTTTAATTTTGTTTGGTCACTTTGCTGTAATTGTTTATTTTTATTGTCACATGATTAAATAAAAAAGTTTTTTTAAAATAAACTTATTAAATTTAGTTGACGAGTCAACCTAAATCGATCCAATATGTCACCAACTTAATATTTTTTTTTTAAAAAAATAGCATGTGTCCAAAAAATAGGCAAACCATGTTTTATTCTAATTTTTCATTTTACTTTTGATTTGTCAATTAAATCACATTAGATCAAGCTCCTAACACTGTTTAATTTAAAATCCAAGTTAAGTAAGAATTCGGGTAAATAGATTTGAAAAATTATCAATAGAGCCGGATTTAATAGTACTCACAGAAAGTTTTTAGTGATGATGTGTAAGAATTGTATTATTTTTATGTTTTTTTAGTTTATTTACATTAAAATTATTAGAATTTTAAATTTTAAATAATGATTATAATTTTTTTATGTCAGAAAATACTTTTAGATATTTTTTATATTAAAAAACAAAAAACATACACAGCATATCACGGCCTTTATGGTATGTACCAGGATTGTTTAGCGTGTGTTTAACAGTGTGGTTGCGGGTACTTTTCAAATAACTTTTCGTGCCAAAATACATGCCAATGATGTTTTTTCATTTTTTAAAAATCATTTTTGACATCAGCACATCAAAACATACAAACCATATTAAATTTTAGCAAAAAAAAATTTTAAATGTTTTAAGAACGCCGCCGCCGCCGCAGCCGCGTTCCCAAACGGTACCTTAATTAAACCAATACCAGAAGCTTGTGATATTTAATTTGTTTTGTCGCTATTGCATATCATTACTCATCATCAAGGGTCTAGATTTCCAACGCCTGGCGATTGTATTCCAAATTCCCAGTTGACCATCGAGTATTCATAATTTACTTTGTCTTGTTCATTTGGAAAGGTAACATTTTTAAATTGTTGATGAACTGTTGTTGATGGACCAGACAATGACAAATAATTGAACACCATGTTATTAAATACTCAATTTTAGTCACTCCATTGGAATGTTATTTTGTCTCTGATGTTGATGGACCAGACACGGAAAGGCAACTACTAATTGGTTTTTATATTCTATGAATGTCTTATATTTCAAGCTTCAACCAGTGAAACGGACCGGCAGTCCGCGGAAAGATGACTGCGTGAAGATCTTTAGCCATTTCAGCTTGGGTAGAATTGAAGGGCATAGCAGAGACCTAATTACAAATATATGGATTTATGGAACTCCGAAATACCAAGAAGATATATTACTAGGGATATTGGAATCGGATTTTTCGTTGAGGGCTACAATCCCATTCCAGGCTGAACCGCTCACGGTCTAATCTAGCTCAGCTAGAAATGAAGTCTTTTATTTCACGTCTTTTCTCTCTGTTTCTCATCGGACACCATGGTTTGCAAATTAATACAGTGCGCAGGTGCCCATGAATTCATTATAAAGGCAGCTAAATGCTGCATGATGTCCATTCAAATAGCTATTTTGAAGAGGTTTCTTGACAAAAAAAAAAACTGTTTTTATTCCATATTTGAATACTCGAGAACACGAAAGCACCTAAATAAAATCTCAAGCATGGGCGATGATCAAATCTGCCTTGCGAGTTGTGACCATGTCCTTCAAACATTTCATTTCTTCTTTTTGAGAAAATCAACAAACTTACCAATATAGTAATCCCGATGCAACTTTTGGTTTCCGAAAATCGCAGCAGCTTCACTTGCTTTCTCCCTCAAGCCTTTTCCTTCCGCGGATACCATAGCGAGATTCAGAGCCTTGGCTACACCATCCCGGTTAAATGACCCATCTTCCCCTCTCTGTACTTCAACACCTAAACCCTTCTCAACCAAATACCTTGCATTCAAAGGTTGGTCGATGATGAATGGTAGGAGAATAAGGGGGTGACCAAACTGCAAACTTTCAATAATAGAACCCCACCCAGAGTGAAATAATGACCCCCCAATTGATGGATGACCCAAGATTTCCATCTGTGGCGCCCATCCCATGCAAACAATCCCTCTATCAGATGTCCTTTCACCGAATCCTGAAGGCAGAGCATCAAGATCATCGTTGGCCCAACCGGGTTTTCGTAATGCCCACAGAAATGGCAATCCAGATAACTCTAGCCCATGAGCAATCTCATATACTTGATCTCTGGTTAGCTTATACTCGCTACCAAAGCCTGCAAACACAACGGACTTCGGCTTTTGGTCATCAAGCCATTTAAAGATTTCACCCCACCTACCATCAGTGAATTCCTTTCTTTCTGGCTTCTCCTGTGGCAACAAACCTACTGGGATCACGGGTTTTCCTATCAGCCTTTCAAATAGATTCAAGTAGTCTCCTTCAAACTCGGCACAGCTGCGTACCGCCAAAGCTTGGCATCCATGGAGTATCTTGGAGACCCTTTCACCATCCGTGATCCCAGAAGCATTTCCTTTATAAATCCATTCAAAAACACCAACAGCCTCATGGTTTCGATAAGCTACCGAGGAGGGAAAGTCAACCCACTCTGGTTTCGATGTCATACTCGTCCATGACGGCCTAAGTCTTTTTCGACCATCGCCAACTAAGCACTCTGGGTACCCAAGAAACACATATGCAACAGCAGAGAAAACAGAGAAATGAATAAGAGGAACTTTTTTTTCTCTAGCAATCTCTACCATCCAATAAGGAATCATGTCAATGATTATCCAGTCTGGAAGTTGATCGGCGATGAACTGCTTCAAGGGGTGCTGCAGGAGATCATATGCAATCTTCAGGTACTCGATTTTCTCGGCAGGAATGTCAACCGTGGCCTCCCCATCTTCTGGCAAGATATCATTGTCTAAGCTTGGTAGTGGAAACTCAACAAATTTCACCAAGTCTGCTAGACTTGGAGGAATTTTAGGGAGTCTTTTGATGTTTCTTGGGGTTGAAACAAAGGAGACTTTGATTCCAGCTTTGGCTAAATCGATGGAAAGTTGAAAGAAAGGTATCATATGGCCAAAGGCAATCCATGGAAGCATCACTATGTGAAGTTTCTCTGCCATTAATTCAAGGTATGGAGAAAAGGAAGATTTCCCAGGCTAGGAATTTGGGCAAACCTGTATAAATTTTAGAGTATTTAGAAAGGAGGTTTAAGATCAGTATATATGGACTGAATCACTGAATACAAGAGCCAATTACGAATTACATAAATTTTTTATCTAACAACAACCACCTTAAAAATAAAAAACACAACTTGTTATTTATAGAAAAATCTGAAAAATCCTATAAATTACCGTAATTTTGAAAAAAAAATTTTAATTAAAAAAACATGGCTTTATAATTTTGATATGCCTATATAAAAAATAAAAGAAATTAATTTGAGAAAACTATATAAAAATTTATTATAAAAATAACAAAATTGATATTTTACTCTAGTTAAATATTAAAAAAACCATTTATGTACATAAGGCTCATATAGAATATTCATAAAATAAATATTAATATTGCAATAAAAGGCTACAAACTTATTTGAAAATTATAGCATAAATGGATAATTATTTAAATATCATTTTCATAATTTTATTTTAGAAGAATTTCATTATAAAATATATGAAAAATAAAACAACTAGATGAAAAAAATATATGAAAAGCTAAAAGAATCAAGCTCGAACCCGCAAGCATGACTTTTTAGAAAAAGCCAGGCACTCTTTTAGTCTAAAAGGTCACGCCAACATGTCTAATCTAGCTCAGCTAGAAATGAAAGTATAGTTTTTTTTTTAAATAAATTATATTAAATATTCATAAGAATTTACAATTATTTAAATTAAAGAGAAAAAAGTCTCTCCTTGATCAAAACTCTTTTTTTTATTATTTTCATGAAAACATTTTTTTATTGGATATATTGTTTTTTTTAAAAAAACATGTCATGGTCTGAAAAGCAAGTTTCAATGAAAAATAAATCATGACTCGATAAATTTTGAGAAATTGTATGTACATATAAAAAAATAATTAATTCAATAAAATTATATAAAAAATAATAAAATAAATATTTTATTCTCATAAAATATTGATGAGAATTATTTTTTAAAAAATACATGTTAGGTTCATATATAATTAATAATAATTAATTTGATAAAATTCTATGAAAATTTTATAGATAAAAAATAAAAGATTAGATATTTTATTCTTATTAAATATTCATGAAAAATATTTTTAAAAAAAAATCACATGTTAAGTTCATATATAATTAATCATACTATCATTGTAAAGAAATCCAATATTATTTGAAAAGTCTGGCATCTCAAATGATTTTTAAAATTATTGTAATTTTCTTATTTTTTAATAAATTAAAATATAAAAAATACAACAATTAAACGAAAGAAAAAAAAAAACACACAAAGAGAATCAAACCTTGGGTTTAGAAATCCACATGCATGTCCTTTAAAAAAAGTCCAAGATGCGTCTTGACTTTGAAGAGCAAGCTAGCGCACCTGCCTTTAAAAAACAATAGCAGGGGGGACATCTTCTCTCCTGAAATAATTTTCTACTATGATGACCGCATAGACATCTAACTAGATACATTTGCGACACTGTAGGTAAATAATTTTTGTATAAAAAATATCAAAAAAAAATTAAAATTTAAAAGTTTTGGGTTTTTTTTTTGCAAAACTATACTCAAGAGTCTTGGGTGTGACTGCAATGCCTGACCCAAGAGTAATATTTATAATATTAATAATAACATTAAACTTGCATGACCCAAATTTAAGTGGGTCTAACTGCAATACCAGACTCAATAATCTTGGATGTGGGTCTGACTGCAAGGTCGTGTCATAAAAGTATGTTAATTAAATAAATTAATTAAAAAGAAAAAAAACCAAAAGGAAGAAAAAAATTAATGAAGAAAAAGAAAAAAATCTGAATTAACTGGATTAACCCTTTAAACCAGGTTAACCCGTCAAACCTTGGATTCATGTCGTGAAAGTTTGATAACTAAATAGAAAAAAAAAATTGATGGGTTACCACAAAATTAACTGGGCTAACCCGTCAAATCAGGTTAACCCGCCAAACCCGGGATCCGTGCCATGAAAGTTTGATAACTAAATTAAATGAAAAAAATTAATTAAAAGGAAAAAAACAGACAAAAAGACATCAGCCTTTTCACTGTGGACTCAGTATGCAGTCTACAGTTAAAGACATAAAAACAACAAAAAAACAAAAAGAAAAAAAAAACTAAAAGCGTCATTCGATAACGAAATAGAAAAAAATTTAATATTGATGAACTAAATTAAATAAAAAGAAAAAATAAAAGAAAAAAAAACTTATAAGAAGAAAAAATTAATGAAGAAAAAGAAAAAATCTAAATTAACTGGGTTAACCCGTCAAACCTGAGATCCGTGTCATGAAAGTTTGATAATTAAATAGAAAAAAATTTAATATCAACAAACTAAATAAAAAAATTAATTAAAAAAAAAAGAAGGCATCAGCTTTTTCACTGTGAAAGACATAAAAAACAAAAACTAAAGGCTTCGGCCTTTTCACTGTGAACTGCATATAATATTAAAAGATGAAATCAGAAGAATAAAACTAATGAGAAAAAAAAAATCTAAATCAACCGGGTTAACCCGCCAAATTAGGTTAACCTGTCAAACCTGGAATTCGTATCATGAAAGTGTGATAACTAAATAGAAAAAAGATTTATTATTAATGAAATAAATTAAAAAAAGATTAATTAAAAACGAAAAAGCAAAGAGAAAAAAAAACCTACAGGAAGAAAAAAAACTAATCAAGAAAAAGAAAAAAAATCTGAATAAACTGGGTTAACCCGTCAAACCTGGGATCCGTGTCATGAAAGTCTGATAATTAAATATAAAAAATTTAATATTAAGAAACTAAATTAAAAAAAGACAAAAAAAAACTAAAGGCATCAGCTTTTTCACTTTGAACTGTACTGTGCAATCCACAATAAAAAGCTTAAAAAGAAAAAGAGAAAAAAAAAAAAACAAAGGCACGCGCCACGGGTTAAATTTTTTTCTTGCATAAAAATATCTAAAAATGCTAAGATTTAAAAGTGTTAGGTCTTTCTGCAAAGATATGCCCAAAAGCCTTTAGTTTAGTTGCAACGCTTTACCCAAGAGTAATATATATAATATTAATAATAATATTAAACTTACATGACTCAAGTTTAAGTGAGTCTGGCTGCAACACCGGACCCAAGAACCTTGAATGTGAGTCTGGCTGTAAGGTCGTGTCATAAAAGTGTGATAATTAAATAGATTAGTTAAAAAAAACAAAGAAAAAAAACCAACAGGAAGAGAAAAACTAATGAAGAAAAAAAAAAAGAATCTGAATTAACTGGGTTAACCCTTCAAATCAGGTTAACTCGTCAAATCTGGGATTCGCGTCATGAAAGTTTGATAACTAAATATAAAAACAAATTGACGGGTTAACCCGTGAAGCCCGGGATACGTGTCATGAAAGTCTGATAATTAAATAGAAAGAAATTTAACATTAAAAAACTAAACTAAATGAAAAAAAATTAATTAAAAAGAAAAAAAAACAAAAAACAAATTCCGAGTTAACTCGTTAAACTTTAAAAAAAGCAAAAAATAAAATTACAGGTTAACTCATCAAACCAGGTTAACCAGTCAAACCAAGGATCCGTGTCATGAAAATTTGATAACTAAAAAAAAAATTAACATTAACAAACTAAATTAAACAAAAAAAATTCATAAAAAAAAACATAAAAAAAAAGCAAAAAAAAAACCCATAAAGGCATAAAAAGCAAAAAACTAAAAAACTAAAAAAAAACTTAGCGTTTCACGTGGACTGCACAGTGAAACATTGAATAATTTTAATATATGTTATTAATTAAAAAGAAAAAAAAGCAAAAAAAATAAATTCAAGTTAACTCGTCAAACCAGGTTAACCCGTGAAACACGAGATCCGTGTCATGAAAATATGATAACTAAATAAAAAAATTAACATTAACAAACTAAATTAAACAAAAAAAAGTTCATTAAAAGAAAAAAACACAAAGAAAAAAGCAAAAAAAACAAACCATAAAGGCATAGAAAAAGAAAAAAAAGAAAACAAAAAAAACAAGAAAAAAATAGAAAAAAACGAAAAGATAAAAAGAAAAAAATGAATAAAAAGAAGAAGAAAAAGACTGCTCAGCGTTTCACTGTGGACTTGCACAGTAAAATACTGAGCAGTTGTAGTTTATTCTTAACTAGATGTTGTACCCGCGCGATGTTACGAGTTTGTTGTATACTTGTACGTTGTTATGGGTTTGTGGAAAAATATTATATGGAGAAAAACTGTTGCAATTCACAATATTTTTAAGAAAAAAATACAAAGTTAAATTCTCAACTATCTTAATATTAAAAAAATAAAATCGACAAAGATAATATTGAAAAAATTATTAAAAAAAATAAAAGGGAAAAAAACACTATAGTAATCTATAGTGCTTCATGAGGAAATCTAAAGTTGTAATTCTCAACCAGCTCAATATTAAAAATAATAAAATCAATAAAGATAATATTGAAAAAAATCATAAAAGAAAAAATATGTGGGGGAACATTGTAGCAATCCACAGTGTTTTTTTAAAAAACTACGAAGCTAAATTCTCAATCACCTCAATATGAAAAAAAATAAAATCGAAAAAGATAATTCTAGAAAAAAATTCATAACAAAAGAAAAAAAACCATGTGGCGAAACACTGTAGCAATTCATAGTGTTTTAAAGAAAAAAAAACTACAGCTAAATTCTCAACCAGTTTAATATTAAAAAATAAAATTGACAAAAATAATTTTTAAAAAATAACACAAAAAATGAAAAAAAAAGAAGAAAATTTTGGGAAAAAAAGCAAAATAAAAAAACAGAAAAAAAAACATGTAGAGAAAGTTAAAGCTAAATTCTCAATCAGCTCAATATTAAAATCATTTAGGAAAATACTGTAGTAATCTATAGTGTTTTGTGATGAAATATACAATTATAATTCTCAACCAACTCAATATTAAAAAAAAAATTAACAAAGATAATTTTGAAAAATATCACAAAAAAAACGAAAGGAAAAAACAAACCATGCAGGGAAACAATGTAGCAATCTATAGTGTTTCATGAGGAAATCTATAGTTGTAATTTTCAACCAGCTCAATATTAGATAATTTTGAAAAACATCATAACAAAAAAAATCACGTGAGGAAATATTATAGCAATCAACGGTGTTTTAAAGAAAAAAAACTACAAAGCTAAATTTTCAACCAGTTCAGTATGAAAAAAATAAATTTGATAAGGACAATCTTGAAAAAAAAATCGATGAAAAAGACATATGAAGAAACACTGTAGCAAGGCAAAAATCATGCGGGGAAACACTATAGCAATTCACAATGTTTTAAAGAACTATAAATTTAAATTCTTAATCAGTTCAATATAAAAAAATCGATAAAGATCATTATGAAAAAAACAAAAAAAAATCATTTAAAAAAAACCATGCAAGGAAATACTATAGTAATCCATAATAGTTTTTTAAAAAAACTACGAAGCTAAATTCTCAATCAGTTCAATATGAAAAATATAAAATCGACAAAAACAATTCTGAAAAAAAAAAGAAAATTTTGGGGAAAAAATGGAAAAAAAAAATGTATGGAAAGGTAAAGCTAAATTCTCAACCAGCTCAATATTGAAAAAATAAATTCGACAAAGATAATTTAAAAAAAAACATGTGAGCAAATACTGCAGCAAAACAAAAATTATATGGGAAAAACACTGTAGCAATTTACAATGTTTTTTTTTAAAAAAACTACGGAACTAAATTCTCAATCTGTTTAATATTTTAAAAATTCGCAAAGATAATTTAAAAAAAAATATACAAACAAAAAAAAAGAAAAAAGAATTTTATAAAAAAAAAGAAAAAAAAATGTAAGACAAAAAAACTGGGGAAAATAAGGGGAAAAAAACGTGGGGAAAGCTAATCTTTAACAAGCATATCACCATGACCTGGTACAGAACCAATCTTCACTTTTCAACCTCCGTAATAGATATAATATAATAATAACTATGTGGAAAAAACAAAAAGGTTACGTGGGGAACGGAGAAAAAAAACCAAAAGGTTGCATCAGGAGAGCTACAGTGCTTTCTCCACGTGCTTTCTCCACGTGTTTTAGAGTTTTTTATTAGTTACATGACCCACATGATTCCGCAGGTCATTTTTTTATAAAAAAAATTAAGATTTAAAAGTTTTGAGTTTTTCTGTAAAGTTACACCCAAAATTTTTGAATTTGGCTACAATACCTGACCTAAAAGTAATATTTATAATATTAACAATAACATTAAACTTACATGATCCAAGTTTAAGTGAGTCTGGCTGCAACATCGGACCTAAGAATATTAGATGTGGGTCTGGCTATAAGGTCGTGTCATAAAAGTGTGATAATTAAATAGATTAATTAAAAAGAAAAAAACAAATAAAAAAAACAAACATGAAGAAAAAAACAAATAAAAAAAGAAAAAAAATCTGAATTAATTGGGTTACCATTCAAATCAAGTTAACACGTAAAATTTGAAATTCGCATCATGAAAGTTTGATAACTAAATAGAAAATCAAATTGACAAGTTTACCCAGATTTAACTGGGTTAACTCATCAAACCAGGTTAACCCGTCAAGCTCAGGACACGTGTCATGAAAGTTTGATAATTAAATAGAAAGAAATTTAACATCAACAAACTAAACTAAACGAAAAAAATTAATTAAAAAGAAAAACAAATCCGGGTTAACCCATCAAACCAGGTTAACCCATCAAACCTGGGATCCGTATCATGAAAATCTGATAACTAAATAAAAAAAATTTAACATTAACAAACTAAATCAAACAAAAAAAATTCATTAAAAAAACAAAACAAAATTTAAAAACGAAAAAAAATAAAGACAGTTTTATAATATAATATAATAATAATTATAATAATATAATATATTAATAAGTGAAAGGATAGTAATAATAATTATAATATAATATAATAATTATAATAATATAATTTATTAATAAGTGAAAGGCAATATATTAATAAGTGAAAGGCGTTGGGAAGCTACAATTGCTTTCCCCAAGCCTTTAGAGTTTCTTATAACTAGTGGGGTTGCCGTGTTACGTTGTGAATGAATTTTTTTGGCATAAAAAATTATAAGAAAATGTTAATTTCTAAAATTGTTAGATTTATCTGCAAATTATAATATTATTTATAATACAAATTATAATATTTATAATACAAATAATAATATTAAACTTGTCCGACTTAAGTTCTTATAGTTTTTTATCCCTTGAAATCAAATTTATAATTTTTCTTTAATAGTAATAATATTTTTTTAAAAAAAATATTAACGATAATGATAATGGTAACAATAATACTAATAATAAGAATAATACTAATGAATATAAACTTGGGTCCGGTCCCCAAGCCAAACCCAAGTTTCTAGGGTTTGATTCCTCTAATAATAATAATAATAATAATAATAAATTTGTCCGATCCAAGTTCTTATAGTTTTAAATCCATTCAAATTAAATTTGTGGTTTTTTTTAATAGTAATAATATTTCTTTTCAAATTTAATAATAATAATAATAATAATAATATTCATTATTAAAAAAAATAATATTTATAATACAAATAATAATATTTTTAATAATAATAATAATATCAAACTTGCATGACTCAAGTTTAAATGAGTCTGGGAGCAAGAGCCTTGGTTTTGGTTGCAACACCAAATCCAAGAACTTTGGAGGTGGGTTTGGTTATAAAATCATGTCATTAAAGCGTGATAACTAAATAGAAAAAATTTAATATTAAAGAATCAAATTAAAAAAAAAGATTAATTGAAAGGAAAAAACAAATAAGAATAACAAAGCAAAGCACTATTTCAATGAATAGTGCATTGCGAGGAGGAGTATAGTAAAATCCCCTTATGAGATCACGATAATCTATTGAAAAATAAATAAAACAAATCATAAAGTTAAATTTTCAATCAAATCGATATTAAAAGTTGAAATTGAAAAAAAAAACTAATTAAGAAAAAAAACATTCTGAATCAACTTGGGTTAACCCGTCAAACCAGATTAACTCATCAAACCTAGGATATGTGTTAGGAGAGTATGATAACTAAATAGAAAAAAAATTTAATATTAACGAACTAAATCAAACAAAAAAAAAGATTAATTGAAAAAAAAACAAAAAAAAAACTATAACTAATAATATGTTTTTCAAATTTATTAATTATTATATTAGCAATATTCATTATAATAAAAATAATAATATTTAAATACAAATAATAATATTAAACTTGCATGACCCAAGTTTAAGTGGATCTAACTGCAACACTAGATCTAAGAGCCTTGGGTATGATTGTAACGCCAAACCCAAGAGCCTTGTATGTGGGTTTGACTGCAAGGTTGTGTCATGAAAATGTGATAACTAAATAGGAAAAAAAATTAATATTAAAAAAATAAAATCAAACAAAAAAAAAGATTAATTAAAAAGGGAAGAACAAAGGGAAAAAAAATTAAAAAAAGAAAAAAAAATCTGAATCAATTAAGTTAACCCGTCAAACCAGGTTAACTCGTTAAACTTGTGATCCGTATCATAAAAATATAATAATTAAATAAAAAATAATATTAATAAGCTAAATTAAACAAAAGAATTTTAATTAAAAAAAAAACAGGTAGCATAGAGCGTCCTCACAACCATGCAGGATTCACACTCCACGACTGAATAGAGTTTACTAGAGCACTCCTCGTAAAGCTGAAGTTGCCCATGGCACAGCCCAAGGAAGAACCTACACCAACTAAAGATGGAACCTTCGTAGAGATTCTGCTCGGCAAACTTGAGAATTATGCTGTTTGTTCTCTGCCTTACACCTTCTGATGTCGTAAAAAAACTGAGATATCAGTTCATAGAGCTCTACAGAAAATTGTAAGCAAATCCAATATTATACACAACATGTTTCTTATCTCTTCTTCTCTCAGAGAACCTGATGGATTTTGCGTAATAATGTTGTACATCATAATCATGGGATACCTTCCCAACTGCACACCACAAGTTGATCAGATAATTCTCACGAATCTGGATTGAAGTTTACAGATTCCCTCCAGATGAGTTCCTTGATGTATGTTTTCTTCAGTAAAAGATGGTTGCTCAAAATCAAAGCTGAAAGGCTTTGGGCAAACAGGCTCCTCATTGATGCCATGAAGAGGTTCCAAGTATGGATGGCACGGTGCCTCATCGACTGCAAACAGCAAAAACCAGCATTTTCTCCAACAAATCGCCTAGAAATTAAGTCTTTTATTTCACATCTTTTCTCACTGTTTCTCATTGGACACCATGGTTTGCAAATTAATACAGTGTGCAGGTGCCCATGAATTCATTATAAAAGCAGCTAAATGCTGCATGATGTCCATTCACATAGCTGTTTTGAAGAGGTTTCTTGACAAAAAAAAAATGTTTTTATTCTATATTTGAATACTTGAGAACATGAAAGCACCTAAATAAAATCTCAAGCATGCGCGATGATCAAATCTGCCTTGCGAGGTGTGACCATGTCCTTCAAACATTCCATCTCTTCTTTTTGAGAAAATCAACAAACTTACCAATATAGTAATCCTGATGCAACTTCTGGTTTCTGAAAATCATAGTAACTTCACTTGCTTTTTCCTTCCTCGGATACCACAGCGAGATTCAGAGCCTTGGCTACACCATCCCAGTTAAATGACCCATCTTCCCCTCTTCACTTCAACACCTAAACTCTTCTCAACCAAATACCTTGCATTTCAAAGGTTGGTCGATGATGAATGGTAAGAAAATAAGGGTATGACCAAACTAAATTTAATTGACTCGGTTAAATTCAAATTAAATTTAATTAAATGGATAAACTCTATAAAAAAAACTATTATCATTTAATAAAAATAAATAATCGAGTGACTTAATAATCCAAACTATCAGACTTAATAATCCAATTGTGATGACTATAAATAAATAATGCATCAATTTCGCCAACATGGTCCGGGGATGTGTAGTATGAAAGCATGTTTTGAGCTTCGAAATTCAATACCGTCGGGAATTATTGTAGTTCAAAGTATTTTTTACTCGGAAATATATTAAAATAATATTATTTTATTTAAAAAAATTATTTTTGATACCAACACATTAAAACGATCTAAAAATATTAAAAATTTTAATTTAAAAAAAATCAAACTTTTTTGATACTTCAGTTTAATTAGTTAAATGGAACTAGTCTCTTACAAATAGAGGTTTGAGGCACCCTCTTCTGCCAGAGAGATTATTTGATAGTAAAAATTAAAGAGACTTTTCATAAGTTTGATGATGTGTATTAAAAAAAATAATCAAAGTGAATATTTTTTTTATTTTCTAATCAATAAAAAAAATCAAAAGTTTAACTGTTGGCTCCAATGTAAATCATTGTAGTTAAGGAGATGAACTTTCAGTTCTCGAAAAGGGTCATAAGACTGAAATCTATTGGACAAGATTAAAATAGTGGGGGTAAATTAAATTTCATTAGAAACCATTGCATCTCTTCCAGTCTGTTAAATGTGTATTATTTGAAAGTCGTATGATATTGATGGCAAATCACTCAAGCAGCCAACAAACTTCTTCGAACCAAAATCACTTAATGCCAACGCAGGAGTCCTGATGCAGCTTGTGATCTCCAAAAATTGCATCGGCTTCTTTGGCTCGAACTCTCGGTTTCTCTTCTTCCTTCGACACCAAGGCCTGTCTTGGTCTGTCCCTGCTAAATGATCCATCTTCACTTCTCTCTATTTCCACAGCCAGGCCCTAGCTTCCCCCACCAAAGCCGTTGCATTCAAAGGATGATCAGCGAGGAAAGGTAAGAGAATGAGACTGTGTCCGAATTGCTAAGTTTCAATCACATAAGCCCATGCAGAGTGAAACGATGGCCCTCCAGTGGATGAATGCAGGGGCGGAGCTGCGTATATTTGGGGTGAATGACGCCCCCAAAGTTTCGGGAATTTTACATTTCATTCCTAAAATATTTATAGTTTTTAATTATACCCTTTAATTTTACATGTTCGGGGGCACCCCAAAAATCAAGTACATTCTTTTTCGCCCCACCAATCTTAAATTTCTAGATACGCTCCTGGATGAATGTGATAAAATTTCGAACTGGGGCACCCATCCCTTGCGCACAACACAAGCCCCTGCTTAGATGTCCTGTCATGGAAATCTACTGGCATAGCATCAAGATCATGAACAGCACAACTGGGTTTTCTAAGGGCCCATAAAAATGTGGATTCGAAGAGAATAGAGATAAGTTAGATTGGGTTCTTCCGTGAAAAACCAAAAGAAGCCCCCAAGACAACCTAGCCTTTAGACAGTTTAAGGGGAAAATTGTAATCATACTATAAAACCCAGTTGTTTTGTCGCTATTGCATATCATTACTCATCATCAAGGGTCTAGATTTCCAACGCCTGGCGATTGTATTCCAAATTCCCAGTTGATCATCGAATATTAATAATTTACTTTGTCTTGTTCATTTGGAAAGATAACATTTTTAAATCTTTGATGAACTGTTGTTGATGGATCAGACACGGCAACTAATAATTGGTTTTTGGTGAGTTTTTAATTGAATAATTTCGGAGACATGCACGCGCAATTCTTAGCCAAGCTTTATTGTGTGTTTTTTTTAATTATTATTAATATGAATATCTAATTAATTTAAATATATATTGATTAATTCTATGAATTCTGAAGTTAATAATTATATATGCTTCCAGTGATCTTAAAAAAACTCAAACTCATGATTATCAAGGAGCAAACTTAAATTTTGACCAGTTGAACTACCTTTCAGAGTTGCTTTTATATCATTTCTTGTTTGTTGATATCCCAATGGGTTATTTTTTTTAAAAAAACTATTTATAAATCTATTAAATAATATTTTTTTTAAATTAACTTGTTGAAATGATTTAAAAACATAAAAAATTAATTTAATGCAAATAAAATAAAATAAAAATCAATATTTTTTCAAAAACACTTTTAAAATAAACAAACAAAAAAAAATCTTAATATATCTCAAAGTCTATGCTCATTAAGATTCATATAAATAAATAATGATTACTTTATAGTTTAAGGGCAAGATGGTTTTTTTTTGTTTGTTTATTTCATGGGTACACTTTACAATCCCATTCCAGGCTGAACCGCTGAAGGTCTAATCTAGCTCAGCTAGAAATGAAGTTTGTTATTTCACGTCTTTTCTCTCTGTTTCTCATAGTACACCATGGTTTGCAAAGTAATACAGTGCGCAGGTACCCATGATTTCATTGTAAAGGCAGCTAAATGCTGCATGATGTCCATTCAAATAGCTATTTTGAAGAGGTTTCATGAAAAAAAAAAAAAAACTGTTTTTATTCCATATTTGAATACTCGAGAACACGAAAGCACCTAAATAAAATCTCCAGCATGGGCGATGATCAAATCTGCCTTGCGAGTTGTGACCATGTCCTACAAACATTTCATTTCTTCTTTTTGAGAAAATCGACAAACTTACCAATATAGTAATCCCGATGCAACTTCTGGTTTCCGAAAATCGCAGCAGCTTCACTTGCTTTCTCCCTCAAGCCTTTTCCTTCCGCGGATACCATAGCGAGATTCAGAGCCTTGGCTACACCATCCCGGGTAAATGACCCATCTTCCCCTCTCTGTACTTCAACACCTAAACCCTTCTCAACCAAATACCTTGCATTCAAAGGTTGGTCGATGATGAATGGTAGGAGAATAAGGGTGTGACCAAACTGCAAACTTTCAATAATAGAACCCCACCCAGAGTGAAATAATGACCCCCCAATTGATGGATGACCGAAGATTTCCATCTGTGGCGCCCATCCCATGCAAACAATCCCTCTATCAGATGTCCTTTCACCGAATCCTGAAGGCAGAGCATCAAGATCATCGTTGGCCCAACCGGGTTTTCGTAATGCCCACAGAAATGGCAATCCAGATAACTCTAGCCCATGAGCAATCTCATATACTTGATCTCTGGTTAGCTTATACTCGCTACCAAAGCCTACAAACACAACGGACTTCGGCTTTTGGTCATCAAGCCATTTAAAGATTTCACCCCACCTACCATCAGTGAATTCCTTTCTTTCTGGCTTCTCCTGTGGCAACAAACCTACTGGGATCACGGGTTTTCCTATCAGCCTTTCAAATAGATTCAAGTAGTCTCCTTCAAACTCGGCACAGCTGCGTACCGCCAAAGCTTGGCATCCATGGAGTATCTTGGAGACCCTTTCACCATCCGTGATCCCAGAAGCATTTCCTTTATACATCCATTCAAAAACACCAACAGCCTCATGGTTTCGATAAGCTACCGAGGAGGGAAAGTCAACCCACTCTGGTTTCGATGTCATACTCGTCCATGACGGCCTAAGTCTTTTTCGACCATCGCCAACTAATAAGCACTCTGGGTGCTCAAGAAACACACATGCAACAGCAGAGGAAACAGAGAATTGAATAAGAGGAACTTCTTTTTCTCTAGCAATCTCTATCATCCAATAAGGAATCACGTCAATGATTATCCAGTCTGGAAGTTGATCGGCGATGAACTGCTTCAAGGGGTGCTGCAGGAGATCATATGCAATCTTCAGGTACTCGATTTTCTCGGCAGGAATGTCAACCGTGGCCTCTCCATCTTCTGGCAGGATATCATTGTCTAAGCTTGGTAGTGGAAACTCTACAAATTTCACCAAGTCTGCTAGACTTGGAGGAATTTTAGGGAGTCTTTTGATGTTTCTTGGGGTTGAAACAAACGAGACTTTGATTCCAGCTTTGGCTAAAGCTATAGAAAGTTGAAAGAAAGGTATCATATGGCCAAAGGCAATCCATGGAAGCATCACTATGTGAAGTTTCTCTGCCATTAATTCAAGGTGTGGAGAAAAAGAAGATTTCCCAGGCTAGGAATTAGGGCAAACCTGTATAAATTTTAGAGTGTTGAGAAAGGAGGTTTAAGATCAGTATATAGGGACTGAATACAAGAGCCAATTAGGACGGACAGTAAGCAGATTTCAATGAGAAAAGCAAAACCTTATCAGCTTGTCTGGAGATTAACGAGTGAATCTTTCAGGGAATTCAATGATTTTTAAGTTTCACATGGAAAACACTTCTGATATTTAACGAACCAGGGGGCCAATCAAGTCTCGAATGTGAACTTCATGTCTGATCATTCAACCAGGGGGGGGCAACAAATAAAATATTTATATTTACATCATTCAATTATAAATAATTAAAATAATTTTTGCCGAAAGCCATGAAAGAAAGAACATTGGGTTACAGCACTGAAAAACTATTTAGTTACTATAGTGTTGTTTTTCCCATGTGATATTTTTTCAGTCAAGCAGGGAGTGATAGGGATCTTGATTATGCATGCATCACAGGCGGCATTAGGGGGGCTGGCAGGGAAAGCGGCCAATGCAAGGAATTTTTTCTTCCACTCACCTCCTTTAATAAATTAGAATTTTAGTTTTAAAAATATAAAATTTATAATTCTAACCACTCCTAAAAATTTTCCCTGGCTTGGTCCTCCGAAACTAAAATTCCTAGATCCATCCTTGCATAAATAATGCCTTGTGTTAGCATTATTAGGTTTTTTTTTTAATATCATACACGCAGGGAAAACAAAAAATAATTTTGGAGTTTCTAGGATCCCGTTAGACAGATTTAGAGTTGTTTATAAATTTATTATCTGAAGATCTAATCTTTTTCAACTTTGAATAATTCTTTAAAAGCTGGGTTGTCGCAAATCATATATTATCTAATTGTTCAGGCTTTAACGGTAATTCACATGAATCACTACTAAAAAAGCTCTGAAATTCTATTTAGAAGAGAGATTGTTATGCCTGTAGTCCCAACTCTCTATTATGTGACTTGCGTAGTTTTTGTCTAATAGACAACCACTTTAAAATAAAAGGCATTACTTACTATTTATAGAGAAATCTGAAAAACCTATAAATTATCATGATACTGAAAAAAGAATTTTAATAAAAAAAAGAACAAAAAAGTGGCCTTGTAATTTTGATGTGCCTATATAAAAAAATTAATTTGAGAAAACTATATAAAAATTTATAATAAAAATAATAAAATTGATATTTTACTCTAGTTAAATATTAAAAAATCTATAAAAAATAATTATGTATATTAGGCTCATATAGAATATTATTCGTAAAATAAATATTAATATTGCAATAAAAGATACAAAAGTATTTGAAAATTATAGCATAACTGGATAGTTCTTTAAATATCATTTTAATAATATTATTTTAGAAGAATTTCATTATAAAATATATGAAAAATAAAACAATTGAATAGAGAAAAAAAATGTGAAAAACTAAAAGAATCAAGCTTGAACCCGCGAGCCTGGCCTTTTAAAAAAGGTCAGGTGCTGTTGAGTCTAAAAGGTTAGGCTAACATGTTTGGCCTATTAAAATAAACTGCCATACACCTAGTTTTTTTATAAAAACTTAAATAGAGTTGTCCGCTTGAGAATTTCTTTTATATATATATATATATATATATATATATATAAAAGAAAGATGGATGACATACTATATATTTAGGCGAACAAAACTAGTCAATCAAAACGAAACTAGTCTATGAAAAGTTTACAGATAAAAAATAATAAAATAGATATTTTATTCTTGTTGAATATTAATGAAAAATATTTTAAGGAAATTTACTTTTTATCATTAAAAAAATCATACTATTATCATAAAAAAAAATCCAATATTATTTGAAAAGTATGGCATCTCAAATGATTTTTAAAATTATTGCAATTTTTTTTATTTTAAAATATAAAAAATACAACAATTAAAAAAAAAAACACAAAACAAAATCAACTCTAAGTGTCACTGGCTAGACATGCTTGGGTAAATTCCAAGATGCGTCTTGACTTTGAAGAGCAAGCCAGTGCACATGCCTTTTTTAAAAAAAAAATAGTGAAGACCCCGAGGAATATAACTTAACTGATCATGATTTAGATTTGCTTTTTAAAAGTTACAAGTTTAAGTTCTACAAACCTCAGGATCATTAGAGATTTATATAGTCGTTAACTTCAGGGCTCGTGAAATTAGTTGAGGTGCGCGCAAACTAACCCAAACACCCATATTAATAACATTAAAAAAGTAGCGGGAGCACATGTTTCTCATGTAATAATTTCGATCTATCTGCCATTACCGCAAAATCTAGATTTGATTTTTTTACCTCAAAATAAAAATCTCAATTTGTTTTGTTTAAAAACATCATAAAAATCTTCATAATTTCATAACATATTTTAATTAGTCAATAAACTCAAAATCAAATTAGACCAAAACAAACTTGTTGAATTTCTTTTTTCTTTAAGGCTCAAACCATCAACATTGAAATCCTCTCTTCAAAATGAATATATTGATGCTAAAATCAATGGTTTTTTTTTTTTTTATGACTGGCTAAAAATTCCCTCTCCTCTTTCTTTTCTGCTGTATCAATTATTGGAGACTAAAATATGAGAGAAATAAAGTTTTATAACCAAGATTTAAACTTTTAAAACTATAAGGATTAAAGTGTAAAAAGATGTCCCTTATAAACAGTGCTAATGAATAATGAATGAATATTGTTTTGTGCATGCATGAAAAGCGTGACTTTAGTTTTTTTATATTTATTTTACTTTTTAATTTAATTTGGCCAATCTGTTTGATCCACCAATTGTGGTTGTATATTATATTATATTCTAGGATTGTTGTTAATGATACGAACAGAAGAAAGAGATTCTTCCTTCAATACCACGTGAAAAAAAATTCATGCTAATATCTTATCACCTTTTTAAAAATACATATTTTAAAATTTATTTATGATATAGCATATCAAAACAATTCAAATATATAAAAAAATAAATTAAAATAAATAAAATTTATTTTATTTTAAAAACATTTTAAAAATACAAAAATATATAGGCTTTTAGTATACAATTTACAAATTTTGCTCCTTACATAACCAGGCTTCCTCGAGTATTTAAATATACAAAAGTCTATACATGTTTTGTAAGGATATAAAAATCATATAAAAATATAAAATAATTTTTTTTATTAACATGGATGCTTTCGGGCTAGCTTGGGCGCACCTCGACTAATCCCACGGGGCCTGAAATTAATGACCATGTAAGCCTCTAGTAGCCATCATATGAGTAATTACAAGGTTCGAATCTGAGATCAAAGAAAACAAATCAAAATATAAAATAATTTAATTTTTAGAAAAGGAGATGACTTGACACAAAAAGATGAGAGATAAAGAGAGAAAAAACATTGAGACAATTAAATACATCAGAGCTCTATTGATAATATTTTTAATATTATAAAAATAATTAATAAAATAAATGCATAAACATCATGGAAAACCATTTTAAAGCTATAGATGATACGCCAACAAATAATAATGCCACCATTTTTGAATGGCATATGTGGCTCGTCACCAGCTCATTAATTATCATTAATTAATAAATGAATGGAGTAAATCTTTTATTATCTTTTTCACATTTAAAAGAAAATTGCCCCTACAACAGCGGACATATAAACTATTATAACCTAATTTCATTTCAAATTAATTGTTTTTTAGTTTAACTACAATATAAAATACTTAATATTACAAACATAAGATCAAAATATAACACCATAAACATGAGATCAAAATAAAATCTTGAAACATAATAATCACGTCCGAATGGTGTTTTTCATTAATCGTGGGATTGCAGTAATACTCCTGTGCAAGGTAGTATCATCGTAGCTCCGGTCACGTCACCAAATACCGACGGTATAGGTCCAGGTTTGTATTTCCCTGACTTATGATCAGCTTGTTATTGTGTTAACCATGTTAAAATTTGAATATTTTACATCCGATGGGTCCATGAGCCTAATAATTTGCCGGAACAACTTCCAATTAATTTTGTGGAACGACGTTGCAGATTCATGCACAAACACTAAAATTGAAGATTTTTACACGGTTTCTGGAGATGAGTATGGGATTGCATTTGGAATGTCCACAAAGCTATTAGTCTCCAGACAGCTCAAATGCATTCCTCCATACAGTGCCACAACTGCACCAGGTGGGATAGAAGATGTTAGAGCAGAGGACATCACAGCTATCCATACAGAATCTGGGGTCAGGATCAAACTGCTGCGGGGAGAGGAGGGCATGCGAAAAATATATACGTGAAGAGAATGACTCTGCAGGCCATGAAACGAGCCTTCCAGACTGGGAATTATGGGTAACATGCTGATAAAAACTATGACCCAAATGCACTGCCACTGATTCAATGTATAAATTATAGGAATATGGTGGCAGACAAAGTGACAGTGGCTGCTAGATTGGAGGTCATTGCAGGTGATCCATTCAAGGAGATTTTCATTTCTAACGTCCTAAGATCTTAAGTAAATCCAAATTACCATACAACATAATCATTTCACAACAACTCGCACAACAGTACCAGAAGTACTATTTACAGATTTCATCTCTCCCAGGTCGAAGATGAGAAACATGATATAACCTAGCAAGTCATAGCAATTCTTCACATTTAAAATCAACTTTCAGAAACTAAGAAAAAACAGGGACCATTGAGCGTCCTCACAACCATGCAGGATTCACACTCCACGACTGATAGAGTTTACCAGAGCACTCCTCACATGGCACCTACACCAACTAAAGATGGAACCTTCATAGAGATTCTGCTCGGAAAACTTGAGAATTATGCTGCATGTCCTCTGTCTTACACTTTCTGATGTTGTAACAAATCTGAGATATTAGCTCATTGAGCTCTACAGAAAATTGTAAGCAAATGCAATATACACAATATGTTTCTTATCTCTTCTTCTCTCAGAGATCTTGATGGATTTTATGTAATAATGTTGTACATCATAATCATGGGATACCTTCCCAAATGCACACGACAAGTTGATCAGATAATTCTCACGAATCTGGATTGAAGTTTACAGATTCCCTCCAGATGAGTTCCTTGATGTTTTCTTCAGTAAAAGATGGTTGCTCAAAATCAAAGCTGAAAGGCTTTGGGCAAACAGGCTCCTCATTGATGCCATGAAGAGGTTCCAAGTATGGATGGCACAGTGCCTCGTCAACTGCAAACAGCAAAAATGTCAAATGTAATCATCGGTCAAATAAAAGCTTTTTTGATGAGAAAATATACTCAATTTTGAACATTCTGATATAATTTCAGAATGTTGAGACATACTGTGTTTCACTCTACTAATTAATATATGTAATTTCGATTCATTAAGTAATACCAATTATCTCAAATATTATTCAATGAATGCACTTAATTCTAGATCAAATGTGTAGCCAAGATTGTAGGCAATGTCAAAGAATCATCTCAACCTGTTAGATGAGATCCCAAGATATGATTTATATTATTCTCTAACACACCCATTCAAGTGAAAGCCCATTAGGCTTGAAACTTGCACAAGCCCACACTACTTTGTGCTTAATTTTTATCAAATAGATAGGGGTGATGAGATTCGAACCCGTGACCACTTGGTCATCAACGCTCTAATACCATGTCAAAGAACCATCTCAACCCAATAGGTTAAGCTGTTAGATGAGGTCCCAAGATATGATTTATATTATTCTCTAACAGGCAATGTCTCATAAAGATTAAAAAAAAAAACATATGAAGCTATTTCCGTAATTAATCCTTGTTTTGTCGCATGATCAATGTCATGTCTGTCCCTGAATGTTCAACTTTACCTTACGTATATAGTCATTGATTTTAAAAAATTATTGCCGCAATGTCACAAACTAGTCCTTGACATCACTATCATGCCTCATTTTTACCTGTAATACGCCTATTTGGATCAAAGACCAGCATTTTCTCCAACAATTCGACAGCACCAGCAGACATGTTAGGAAATCTAGCAGCAAAATTTTGCCTGGGATATTGCGGAAGCTGCCTAACATATCTTCGAGCATTCTCGCTTCGTAGGAAACCAAGACTGAAGTCATCAGGTGAACCTATGAGCTTTTCAAAGATAAATGCACAAGGTATCATGCTCAGTAGTTTCATAACAAAAAACTGAGCAGTTTCATACTATCAACAAGCCTGATATATACTTCAACCTCTATGCATGCTAACAAAAGCTATAGAGTTGCACCCCACACAACAGACAAAAGAACAAACCAAAACATAACTGACAACAGAACAGAAGTTACACTGACTGAAGCACAAAATACAACACTTTCACATAATTGACCATGAAAAGGAGAAGGGAGGATAATTCTGTTCCTAATCACTTCTCTTTGTCTCACTATTGTCAGTGAGATATCATCACTGCCAGAAAATTTTCAGAATTCTCCCTAATTTTGCAAAAAAAAAAAAACCTAAATGGCCCCCTCAATAAAAATTTTACAAACTTGCCCCGAAATGTCACATCCTAGATCCATCCCTGGTCGTTACATTCAGTTACCAGATTAAGAATCACCATTAATGCAATTCCTGCCATTTGAATAAAAAAGGAGGGAGGGAAGCGAGAGATGAGTCTCTGACTCATCAATTTAGGAAAAAAAGCCAAAGGGCATCATAATTGTCAATGCACATGACTTTAAAAAGTTACAATCACGCACGAGTTAATGAAAAGAGTTGAGACTTTTGAAATGAAATTATTTAGGGCCTCCCGTCCACAAATGATGAACCAGATACTTTGAAACAAAAAACACCACATGATGGTAGGGCACAATTGCTGGACAATTTCAAAATCACATACCTCTGTAATAAGCCTCAGCTGATGAACATAGTCTTTTCCAGGAAATAAAGGTTGCTGAGTCATGATTTCACCAAGTATGCAACCCATTGACCATATATCAATTGCTGCAGTATACTCAGAGCAGTTAAGGAGTAATTCTGGTGCCCGGTACCATCGAGTGACCACATACTCGGTCATGAAATCCGTTTCAGATGTTGTCCTTGCAAGTCCAAAGTCTCCAATCTTAAGGTCACAATTAGCATTCAAGAACAAATTACTGGGTTTTAGATCACGATGCAAGACATTTGCCGAATGTACATATTTAAGCCCTCTTAGCAATTGATAAAGGAAGTACTGCAAAGAAACAATTTAGATATCAGTGAAAATCAAGCACATAACAAAGTATTTGTTAATTTAACAATGCTTGCTCATAAAACAATGATAATTTCCAATTACAGCATATGTTATAGAAAGCATTTTATTCAGTAGCAGTCTCTGGGCAGCAGCATGTAGCCATTTCTTGCCTCTCTTTGGTAACTTTAGTTTTTTTCCCTGGGAACAAAAGGAGAGAGGAGATGGAAAGGGGTGATAGATGTGATGGGTTGGCCTGTAGGAATTAGGGAAACAAGAGAGAGATAGAAGAATAGTGAAGCCACAAATGATAGCTGTGATTTATTAGAGACATTATCCCGCTAAATTCGAAAAAAATAAGATAGCCAACTAATAAACCTATTAGCTCAACAAAGGCAAACAAAAAATGAAAGTCATCATGTTATGATTGTGATTTAGTTGAAAATATGGCATTTATTCATAGCTAATTTTAAAGTGTTTTTTTATTTAAAAATATATAAAAATAATATATTTTTTAATATTAACAAATCAAAATAATCTAAAAAATACAAAAAAAATTATAATTTGAAGTTAAAAAAATAAAAAAAATTAAAAACATGGTCTAGCCGCACAAACAAACACCACCTAAATGAGGAAGTATAGCTTATGCTGCTTATCATAACTAGTTGAACCATTTTGTCAAAATTTAACCTGTAAAGCTTAAAATTCAAGCTTGAAATATGCAGCAAGCTAAAAAGTCCAGCCAAAAGTTAACAATATCCTAGAGAAAGATAAAAATACATAAAAATTAAATAAGTAACCACAAGAACAATAATATCTAAAATAATTCCGCTAGCTATGAGTATAAATTACTTATAGCAAACATGAAAACCAAGAAAACTTAATGGAGCTAACCCGACAATGATCATCTGTCAATAGTTGGTTGGAGCGTATTATTTGATGTAGATCCGTGTCCATTAATTCATAAACAATGTATACATCATTGAAGTTCTCCTTCTGGGGAGGCCGGATGATGTCTTTGATAGCAATAACCTGAGGAGCTGTAAATGATTAGCACGACCATAGATATAAAAAAAACACCATAGAAACAATAAATTAGACAGGTTCTGCAGTACAACGTCAGCAAGCACCCATGCTGTGTATGCTTCTATGCACGTAATTACAGAGTGTTGACAAACTAGTCTCAAATGAGGATAAAAAGAAGTCGTCGAACAAATAAGTTAAGGAACTTAGCAGTCATGATAATCTAGTCAATCCTGAGATACCAGAGCACATGTCTAAAGGACAACGTGGAATACAGAAGAAAGTTGTGAATCAAATGAATCCAAGGTAACTCTAGTCGACCCAGGCCTCTGAATCACCAAGATCATCATGCTTTGTGAAAGCAAAACTTAAAAGTTCATTTTATCAAGGAATCACCCACTCGATGATAATAATAAATTAAACACGGAACAATTTAACTAAAATCCCACCCTCTATAAGAGAATCTCAATTGCAACAGAACTCAGGTTCTTAGTAGCATTTTCACAGGGTAGGATTTTTCTTGTTAAAATTTTCCAGTCCCAGTGTGGCAGCTCAGCCCCCTGCCAGACTCTATTAATTTACTCGTGTTTACCTAGCAACCAAGTGTTTTCCTCTCCGAGAGATTTCTCTACACTCTTCCCTGTCAGAAAGGATGCAATGCAATATGAGTTCTGTGAGCAGACAAAACCCATTGTGCATATCACATACATTAACGGACTTGTATATATCTTTTTAGTTAATGAGGATTGTTAGCATTATAACAGAGTTTAGCTACGAAATCATGAGCAACAACTTCAGCTGAGCTACAAAATCATGAGATATTAACTTCAGTTGAGCTAAGAATCGTGAGAATAACAAAGGAAAACAAACTTACATTTTCATGATCCATGTGGCGAAGAAGCTTAATCTCTCGTAAAGTCCTTTTTGGCATCTATTCTGTTGTCAAATGCATTACCAATCTTCTTAATGGCAACCTCTTCACGTGTCTCAGAATTCACAGCAGCACTGAAGGAAACAACAAAATCACATCTTCCTTCACGTTGTAGATTTCACACAAAAAATTAAGTCAAACGAGACCATAACATTCGCGATTCACCAGTAACAGCAGTTTTCCTAACTAATAAAACAGATTCCGTGCATTTTCCTTTCTGTAAAGTATTCCAAACACGCTCGAAACTCAATTAACAACTTTTTTTAGCACTAGCTTCACGGTTTACCAAGTAGCCTAGAGCACTTAGTTTTAAGAGGATTTATGGGATTACGGGTGTTCTAGTTATTGTTTGGTTTAAAAATATATTAAAATAGTATTTTTTTATTTTTTAAAATTATTTTTAACATAGTCATAGAACAATAAAAAAATTAATTTTTAAAAAATAAAATTGAAGTAAAACGGCCTCTTAATGTTGTATTCTTGAGACTTCCACCATCATTTCTCCGATTCCAAAAGGATAGCTAAAAATTCTGATAAAAAATCATAACTCGAAAGGATATTTTAAGAAGAACACAGTTTTTAACCTCAAAGAATCGAAATCGGAAACTATAAGTAACCAAAATCTACAGTTGAAACTTAAACACGAACATACAAGGGAAAAAGAGAGAGTAAGAATCAGACTTACCAAACAATACCATTAGCGCCACGGCCAATAGGACGAATAGGAGGGACATACTTTCTAGAAACTTCAAAGAGGTTACCGTACACATTATACTGTACATAGCGTCCACCATGAGCAGGTATGCCTTTGATGTTAGGATCACCACCTGAGCTTGACTCTAAGCTTGTCATTTTTTTCAGTAGCAACCAGAAAGGATCCAATTAAGCTAGAGCGAAAAGGGGATAGAAAGGAGAGGGCTAATTAAGCAGTCCAGTGGTGGTTGTTGAAGAGGAGGAAGAGGGGCTAAAAAAGAGGGCGGACGTGTTAGTAGGCGTAGAACTTTCTCGTTTTCACATTTCTTCTGGTTGGCGTGTGGGTTGTTTTACTACTATTAGAGTCTACACTTTACAGGGACGAGTGAGAAAGATGGGGAGAGAAGATAAAAGGTAGAGGTGGACTGGACCGTGTGGTGCCCGACTTTTGAACAGGGAAAGCTTAGCCTGCCTCGTGACTCGACAATTTGCTTGCTGACTTTTATTTAATTTTTCTCAGGTAGTTTTCCTAGAGAGAACAGGAAAGAAAATATACACTGTTTTTGTTGGTGATTGTGATTTAACTCTAATTTATCAAACTTTGAATTCTGACTTTTCTAGGTATCTCGTATTTTTATGATCAGTAGTGCGATTGATTGAAAAATAAAGAAAAGAAATTATGGGTGGATGGCATTTGATTTCGACTGGATCTAGCTCAAAATCACTGGTGTTTAGGCCTGCCTAAACTTAGCCAGAGCAAGCGGACAGGGTCATGTCTATTATCCCATTCTTTTCGATTTGGGTGAACTGGAAGAGAAAGATGCAGGAAACGGACCCATCAAGCATTCCTTTCTTCAAGGAACATGAACAACTCAGCAGATCATGATGATGATGATCATCATCATCAGTATGGTTCTCTACTCCCTCCATTTTTGTTCAAACTAACCTAACTGTAAGAAAACATTACACTGATAATTTCAAGTATCTTTGCATTGCATTTCGAGTCACAGTCATGGTTCGTTCAACATATGTTTGCTTGGCGTGTTTGATACTCCGATCAAAATAATTATTTTTAATTAAAATTATTTTTATGTGTTGATTTTAAAAAATAAAAAAATATATTAAAAAAAAAACTTTAAAATATAACTTCAAAAACCACGCTTTCAAATTACCACGAAGAAAAGGTTCCCGTGTTTCAAACCAGCCTTCAACTTGCTGAAAAATCAAAAGGAAGCAAAAAGACTCCCTCCTCCAAGAGAAGATAACAAGTCAAGGCTCAAAGTCAAGGCCTACCTTCCTTATTTTCCACCGACCGGAAAATCCGCCATTCTCCATCCCCCCTGGAAAGGTCTACTCAAACACGAACCTTCATCGACATTAGCATCTCCGGATTTTGTCTCCCCAAACGTGAGTTTTGTTCCAAAACTGTCACCGTATATTTTATTTGGCCATGGCATTACTGAATTCCTGATTGTGGTATTTTTATGGAATCCAGGGAAAATTTGTTCAGGATACTCTAGAATTCGAAAAATTAATGCATTACTTTAATGAAATAATACCATGTTGATTGTAGATCATTTTGCCCTTCGTTATGTTCCAATTTTAAATTGGTTTTAGCTCCGAAATTCTTCTTTCTTTTCTCAAAGCTAAAGGTTTTACTCTGTCCAACTAACCATTTTTTGGTCTCGATTTTCCTCTAATTAAATTACTTGTAAAAAAAAAAACGAAGAAGAAGAAAATTAATCGGAAACACAAAAAAAGAAAAAGGAATTCAGCCCAAACAACTTCAAAAGCCCAGAAGTAAGTGGTCTAACTGAAACAAGCCCAAGAGAAGCGAAGCCGAGCCAAATCTTCGAACTTTTTTTTTTCTCTCATCACAAGCAAGCAGCCTCACTGTAATTTTCGCAGAGCAAACGCTCTGTTTGAAGCTAGTTTTTAGTAGGGGAAATGATCTTCAGTGAAAGTAGAATACAGCATCAGGATGATGCATTACCCTACTTAATACGGGCTTAAGCAGCTGCTTCCTTCGGTTGAGGTGAGGTGGATACTTGATTGTGGAGTTTCCGAATTCAAGACTGGCAATTATTTGCAGCTCAAAACAGGCATGCTCTTCACCAAGCATTCTTCGGTGGATTTTGCTTTATCATGCTGATGAGTTGGCTATGTCGTTGACCAATTTCAGTCGAGCCAGAAGTCTTTAGTAGATATTTGACTACCACCGAGGGGTGTAAGTGGGATGAGTGTTCTTGTTAGGAATTCTAAGGATTCTTGTGGTTACTGAGGATTCAGCTAAAGGAAACTCGGGAACGGGGAGCTTTCCATAGTTCAATCCCTACCATCATGGGATTACCAGCCATTTGAATCCCCAGTGTATCATGCTCGGGCCTGCCGACTGATTTGAAATACCAAGGAAGGTTTGCAGGGTTGAGTTTCTCAGAGACCCACGTTTGACTGAGGACTAATGTGTTCTGACACGGCCAGCCCGGAGAATGGAGAATTAATTGTGATAGTCCAAGAGTCCCCACGAAAATCCTACTTCCTGCTAAAGAACAAAAAAATATGAAAAAAAAACAAGGAGACATTTTACCAAGAGTTTTGATTTGGATAATAGTCTTTGAATCCGAAACAACAGGTTGCTTTATCTTGTTGTCTCAACGGATCTTCTATGCGATGCATTCAAAATAAAATCGGTGGGTAGTTCTTCGTTTGGAGGCCTTCGCCACAACGTTTCTAGTTATTTACTCAGCACTCTTATCATCAAATGAGATGGAGTGATTTCTTATCCCAGATCAGTTCATTTATCTATGTACGTTGATTTAATGAAGTGTTCAGACCTCTTAGTGTAGATGTTTGAGAAAATTGTGAGGTATGTTTCTTATATACTCGCAAAAGCTGCATAAAATGCTTCTTATATACTTGCTCGTGATTGCGGGTTAGCGAATTATTATGTTGTTTCATTTTATTTTTTATTGTTATTTATTTATTTTTGTTTTTTATTATTATTTTTTTTAATTTTACCCTTCATCACTTATTAATTTTTATATCAAATTTAATTTTTATTTTTTTAATTATTTTTTTAATTATTTTTCTAATTGAATTTTGTTTTCAATCTCATCCATCAACATTTGATTTCAATTATTTTTATATTAAATTTAATCTTTAATCTTTTTATAGCAATTTCTTTAGTTTTAGATCTATTTTTTATTGCATTTTTTTTCAATTTTTCTCTTAGCATTTTATTAATTTAGAATTTTATTTCATTATATTTTAGATTTTGATTTTTAAAAAGTTAGTTTCAAACTCATAATTAGATTCATAGGTTTGAAGTTTGAAGGTTAACACAAATTTACTTTAGTTTTTTTTTTAAATCAATTTAACATTTGTTATATTAAAATTAGTCTTCATCTTTTTTTTTACCTTTGAAATTATTCAAATCTTTTGAAATTATTCAAATCTTATGACATTGGTCGAGGTTAATAAATTAACTTGAGTTTAATTGAATTTTTTTTTTATTATTTTTTTTAATTTTTTTTTTAGTCTCATCTTTTAGATTATTTGATAATTAAACTTTATAATTTTATATAATTTGCTTTTAATCATGCTATCCAGGTATCACAAACTTGTTACAAATTTTGCTTGCCAACTTACACAGGCTAGGAGCAATTTTTATTTTGTTTTTTTTATATTATTATTTTTTATCAGTTTATTTATTATCATTATATTTTTTATTCATATTATTTAAATTACCCTAACTTATTCCATTCAATTGATCTTGGTCTCGATCTTAGTCTTGATTTTTTATTTTTATTTTTATTTTTTTTGCTTTGCCTTAGTATTTTTTTTCTAGGTTGAAAAAATAAAAATTAGGTTGGCACAGCATAGAGCTAAGCCTTTTATCTAGTGTGCTCTAAGCATCAAATGGCTTCAGGGGTTCTACGAAAAGGTTGAAGATGAATACCCATCAACATATCACTGGAATCAAAAGAAGCTTCTTTGCTTTGCGAAGCATTCCCAGATTATGCAGTTGCTTCTTGCAGAAACCCCCTATGAATCATCTGATTCCAGTCCAAGTGCTGATTCATTCAACTGCTGAAGGCATGTAAGAAAAAGTACTTCTCAATAGTATTCTCAAATATTGAGGATGTAGTGCAATGATCATAACTGTAAAATGACAATATTCTGATGCATCCCATCCCAATTACAGGTAACTTGAAGGATCAATAGATCTGATTCCTTCCAAAAGTTTCTAATTCACGAATTTGCACCCCTTGGAAATGATGCAAAAGCTAACACATCAAGTCATTTTACTTGGATCTTGTATACCAACTCTCTAGGTCAAGTCCACACCCAAACACATTCAGGAAGTTAAAGTCACATACAAATGATGCCGTTGATGCTTACCATGTGAAAACATCAACTTGGAATAACTTCATCCCTGAACAAGACAGAGTCAAGACATCTATAGTTAAGGAACAAAAAGCATTTCCTACAATGAGTCATATAGACGTGTACTTTGAAAAGAAATAACAGACACCCAACTGAATTTCACAAACAATCATCGTGGTTACCATACAGTAACCTCAGACTTCTTCAACTTTCATGCACAACACAGGAAAAGCCCTGAAGAACAAGGATGCATTTATGGATAGCCACAAGAGGAAACCCCACACCTAGCATCCTCCTTGAGGACAGCACCAGTATCCTATGGCAAACGACTCAAAAAATATGTATTAATAAATACAAGCATTTTGCATTAAAAAAATCAGATAAAAAAAACTACCCGTATATCATCAAAGAATGCGGGCATGCTATCTATGTCTTCCCTACTCCTGGCCATAACGAGAAAAGGGAAGAAGGGGAGTTAAGGTAAAACATAACAAGTAGTGAAACAGTACAAGACATTTCATGTATTGTTGACAATATTTCGGACATGTACAAACTAGTAAGAAAATATTACAAAATACCTCACACCACACAAGACAGGACAGGCCCACACAAGACAATACACTACTGAGGGAACAAGCGGTATCAGACATGAGAACAAGCGGCTTCACCATAAACATCTATCCTATAACCTGTTCCCCATTATTCCCTCGGAATGGGTCGGCAACAGTATCAGACACTCTCAGGTTACAAAGCAAAGCATCACGCCCACTTAAAACTATTTTGAAAAAACTATCTACTTCCTGAGCAAGAAAATCTAGCACCTGAGAAAGTTTTTCTGCTTTCCTCCCCAAATCTGAAAAGGAACTGCTGAACGCTTCCACTTCAGTAGGTCCCATGCCATCTTGGATCATGGGATATAAATTATTCACAACTGTCTCAACTTCATCTAATTCTTTCAAGAAAGTAAATTTCCCACGAGAAAATAGTTCTCTAATTTCTCCATTTACCGTAGTTTGCCCATGAGAAAATACTTCTCTAATTTCTCCATTTACTGTAGTTTGCAAATCAGAGTAAGCTTGTGCCCACAATATTGTGTTGGGGACATCCAAATCTATCAGATTCTTTGAATTAACTGAAAATGCAGCAGCAAAAACACTACATACAAATACTGTCTGTACCTTAACTCCATACATGGCACGCATCAACACCTTTCCTTTGGCCGAGTTCTTAACCTTAGGCAGAGTCAAGGAATCCACAAGACTCTCTAAGATGGATTTACAGTTTTCCAGTCTTGGGTTCTTGGAGCCAATGTGCTGTCTCCAGCTATCTAGGGAAGAACATGCCCGCACTAACTTCTCTGAAGTGTTGGACTCCAATTTATGCAGGGCGCATTGAAGAAAGAGATGACCTTGGTTCAGCCGCGAGAGCTCAGAGCTAAAAGCAATGCAAATATCAAGCAACTTCACAGTGATGTCCAAGTACACATCTATCCACTTCTCATCCCATTCAGTCACAGGGAGCTCAAGTTCTGTGATAAGTGTTTTTATGACAGTATGAGTCTCACAGAGTGACTCCATTGCCAATTTCATCCATGTCAAGCTAAGAACATCACCCTTGTCTTTAGGATTAAGTTTCCGCAACCTCGCTGCCAATGCCTCCTCAAATGTATTTAATAAAGAAAGAAGCCTTGGAGACAACTGAGAACCCTTTGGAGATAACATCCTGAAAGGATTTCCAAATGGAAAGAAAGGGCGGTGCGGCTCTTGTGGTTGACTCATTTCAACAATTTACTGCAACAAGTTTGGAAAAACAAAATCATTAATCTTGTTGCACACAACATCAAAAGAGCACACACAAAATCAACAAAAAACCACACCAAACAAAAGATCTACAATCAATATATAGCGATTAGGACCCACCCAAACTTAAGCAAGATAAATTGCAAAACTTATCATCACAATGAAACAATTCATCAAGAAAACAGGAGAAAGAACCATATCTCCAACAAAGGTATTTCTTTAAGCCTCCATGCCTTCCTGAGAGAGTCGAGAAATACTCTTACCAAATACTCAGAAAAACAAATTCCAACCCCATCAACCAAATAAAAAACCTACACAACATATAGACCTTAAAAAGGAACTCAAAACAAAAGCTAGACAAAAGAAGATCTATAAAGAACACAGTTATGCATATCCAGTTATTGGCCGCTCTACATCTTTTCAAAATCAATAACCACAGCAAGAAAAAAGAGGGACAAAATCAATGCATATTTTCTCTTTATCTCATTCACACAAGAATTTCAAGTTCAAACCAATCAAAATAAAAATCAGTTAAATTAAATGAAAAAAAAATCAAATCTTTTCCTACCAAATCGAATCTAAAGTTTCGATCTATGAATCTCTCATTTCAATTCATGCCTTCTGTTCTTAAAATTAAAACACAATCAAACAAGCATATAATTCATACACAAAACAGTTCAAACTTAATAACTCACCTAAATACCAGATCCTTAGATCAGAATAGCAATCAAGTCAAGACGAAACATAAGAATCACTAAGAAAATATTGAAACCCTAACCCTAATCATTTTTACTAGAAAAAACAATACTCTAATCTAAGATCTAGGAAAAAAAAAAAAACAAACAAACAAAGAGAGAGACCTTTTTTTAGCTATAGTTGTAAGAAAGAGAGTACCTGAAGGAGTACTTGCAAGAGATGAGAAATTTCCAGAGAGAAGTGTCCAGACGCGGAGCTTTGTTGAAAGTTTCCGGTTAATCTAGAGAGGTTAGGTGAGGTCTCTATTTTGTAGCTGAAGTTGTGGGCAAAGCAATTTTGTAGGTTAGGTTAGGTTAGGTGAAGTAACTGGCTGTTATAAAGCAATTGGTGACAGATGTGTACGTGGAAGGATGTGAGTGGCGGGCTGTGGTAACGGATAGATATTCATTTGGAGATTACTTACTGGCATTTTTGTGAGCAGAAATGGTGGGTCAGAGACAGGGAAGTAAATTCAAGCTTGATTTTACTTTATATTTAATGCATGTGACATGTGATCCAACGGACAAGATCCTTGCTTCTAACTACACGAAATTGCCCTGGTTGCCGTTGCTATCTGGACCTCGTTTGCCGACCATAATATTATATACTTGGATACTTTCTTTCCCTGTGAGGGAATGGATCCAAGAAGATTTTTTTGAGGTAGTCGCCATAGGAAAAGGCTCGGCCCAGGTACAGATGGCTAATGCTAAAATTGCAAAGGGCTCCCGAATGGACTCGGCCGCCAAAGAACTCGAACCGCACAGGAGCCCGCTAGAAATTAAAGGGTGCTGCTACGCTCCTCTCTTTACACTACAGACCAGGCTCATTCACTTTGATTCTTGAGAGAATCCATACAAGCACGGGGTTCATACATATATCAGAACATTCTGACTGGTTACTGCAATGAATTCTAATATGATTACAGGCTGCTGTGATGGATAATGAATACCCAACGGCGCTGGAAATTGAGCTCAAAACATGAGTCTAGTCCACACAAGTCGAATAAACTCCATTGAACCGCCTGGTATGCTATGAAGATGTTTCGTCCTTCAAGATGGAGACTGGTGATGGCCCTGTGGGAAATGGCACATCCTGTAAGCTCGTATATACACGAAGGATGTATTTAACGAAGGTTTTCCTCTTTTTAATAAAAAAAAAAAGTGAGCTTGCACAGCATAAAGTCAATACAGATATTGATAGCGCAGCGGTGCTGCCACATGATATGTTTTCAAGTAATCGAAGCTAGGGTTTAAGGAGCAACATAAGTAGGTGCCAGTAGTCCTCTCCACCTTTGGATTTGAATAATAATGCTGAGGATTAATCAGCCTTGAACCCCTCGCAATGCCTAACAACATACCTGACAGTACACAGGCATTCTATTCTAGACTTGCCCCTTCAAAAGCTTGTGAACAAGAATACTATGGTCAATGGGCTGGAAGAGTGAAAATTGAGCAAGGTATCGTGTATCTTCACACCATACATTGCCCATCTTGCACACAAAAGGCCAGAAAAAGATTTCGCACCTCTAAAAAGGTCTACTGATCATAAATCCAAATTCTGGATTCATGAAATACTTTATGGCCAAAAGTAGTCCTACAAACTCTGCTCGTCCGCCAGTAAAGTGATCATGAACGCAGGCTTCTCAGCCCCACAAGATATAAACAAATGTTAATTGTATCAGGTCGCCTCCTACAAGTGATATGAAACCATTTCTAGTACTGGCATGAGAGAGACAAATGAAGCTCCTGCCACGTGAAGGATTCCGAATTGACATGGAGACCAGTAGCTCCTACGCCAAGCTAAAAACATGCCCAAAAAAAGTGTGGAATCCCCAAGCTTGGCATATTTTTTTATTTTTTTTTCTCCAGACTGGTCCTGCGTTAGATCATCACAGGACGAATAAATGCCTTCGCCAAGTATGATCTTGCGCCAGTACAGATTGCTTCGTTAGAATGTTTCATAAAGACCAAGTCACGAACCCGAAAGCAAAGTGCAGCAAAGTGACAAATGAACTCATCAAATACATCCAAAACTATTTACTTTAACAGGTATTATGCCAAGCTTCATTGTTAGGCTCCAATGCAAAAGCATGTACTCTGGCAACGACGGCTAAATAAATCACACGGCATGACCCCATTTCCAGACTAGATGTTGGCTGCTTCCTGGCTAGCTGGTCCAACCCAAAACAAGGAAAGCACATGAATAAAAGAGTTGCAAGTACGTTTGCTACAGAAGAAATAGCTGGTTACCGGGTCCATTTCCCATAAACATCTGGTTTTTTTGGCTGGCAATGATGGTGACGAGTCACAAACATCTGGTTACATAAATAATGCATACATTGAAAGAAGAACTAGAATGGGACAATCAAACTACATCCATGAAATCCTCATAACTAATCCATATCTATGTAATAGTAAAGCAATAGCATTCCGATTTAAATCAATTTACCGATCAATTGAAATTATGGGGTGACAACTGGACTGCTGACATGGATGTGTCTTGTAGTGCTTAATGAGCGTGATAGATCCAATCGGTATATTTTAACCAGGAAGCATCCTTTCATTGATGGCCGCAGAATTCCAAAGCAGATAGGAGCCGTGCGTCGCTTTGCTTACATATTTTCCATCTGGAAACACTAATGTAGAATTTCAATATCATTTTGTTGAGTGAATCCGCATTCAAACAAACTCAGTAGTTACAGAGAGTAGAACATGCTTGTAAAGTTTCAATCAATCTGATTTAATGATCGGATTAAAAATTATATTAAAGTTTCGAGGTGTTGTATTGGTGTGCCTTGAGATGGTTAGACTGTCCCTTGCAATCCTCTGGTTGGTGATACTAGAACAATGAATAATGGATTTAATGATGCTGTAAGGCCATACAATGGGGAAAATCTAGCTGCATAAGTGGAAGGTAAGTAATATTCCTATTTGCATAATCTACGTCTTTGACAATTCTTTCACGTTTACGATCATAACGAGTTCATTTCACCTGCTGCAAAATGATCACACGGGGAGTTCACCTCATGTATTTAATTTTGGTTCTGCGAGTTCTGAATACACCAGTAAATAATAATCAGCTGAACAACCTGGACAGCAACAAATGGACCACCCACATGAGAACTGGGCGATCGGCTAGTTTTGAAGTATAATAGATACAATGAGAAAGTCCAAAACTAATTTTGGATGACCATGGAGCATACAAACATGTAACTTTGTTTTATAATTGAAACAACAAAATATATCATTTTTCTATAAGAATAATGAATCAATTACACAACTGCATCCCCCACAGAGTAAGATATCCGAAATGGTATGAAAGCTAAGCTTAAAACAAATGCAGATTATCGTTTACTTATATAGAAGATACAACAAACACAATAGAATACCTACAGGGAAAAAAATAAATAAAAGATTCAATAACTTGGAGAGATGTAAAATTGTTAGTCACCTAATCCTCCAATGATGTTATCTCCATCTTGTTGGCTGATGATGTTTCCTACCACTTTCACCTTCACTTGTGTCTGAAGTCCCTTCTCCCGATTGCTTATCAATGAATTTCATAGCAGCATGATTCTCTTGTTCATAATCATGCTGTGAATGGGAAGGTTCTCTCCCAACTCGACGTTCCTGCAAAATTTGTGCAAGAATGGATCAATGAGCAGGAAACTGAACCATTAAAAGAGAGACATTCTTTCTCTAGACACCACAGATTATAATTCTTTGTTTGAAAGAAATGATGCATACATACATCACGAAATAGCAAGTCGTCAGCCTCAAGCATGTGGATCACGTGTCCCATTTTGGGCCTCTTTGTAGCATCAGGATCGACACATTTAAGAGCTACCAGGAGAGCGCGTTTTAATGCTTTTGAAGCAGGCATCTCGGGTAACTTGGGATCAACCACTTCTTCAGATTTTCGGTTCCCAACCATAGTTTTTAACCATTCTACTAGATTCACCTGCAATTATTTGGTTGTTTCCAAAAGTTATAGTTACAGCAATAGATAATAAAAGACAGGAGAAATTTTCAGAATTATATGTAAAAACTAACCTCTCCTTGTGGCCGACTATAATCAACAGGGCTTCTCCCAGAAATTATCTCCATGATAAGTATACCGAAACTATAAACATCACTCTTCTCATTCAGCATTCCAGTGCAAGCATATTCTGGAGCAACATAACTAGAAAACCCAACAAAATAAGATTTAGCTTTCCTACTTAGGAGAATTACAAGTCAACCAACCATTGTCTCAATGAACTTTCATATATAATGTTTGCATTGCAAATGATTTTTTTTACAACAGAGAAATAAAACCGGAACTCAAATCAAAGGAAACAAACTGACCCAAATGTTCCCATCACACGTGTTGTGACATAACTTCTCTCAGAATGTAAGAGCTTGGCAAGCCCAAAATCAGAAACCTTAGAGTTCCATTGGCGATCCAGTAATATGTTACTAGATTTTACATCTCGATGAACAACCTTTGGTTCAAGACCATCATGAAGGTAGGCCAATCTGCAACAACAATAGCAGCAAACAAAATACCTTGAGTGAAAAATAAGAACAAATAATTTGAGCAACAATGCATGCATCCATATGGATGATGAGTTTACTTACAATGGAATTCAGAATACTTACCCTTTTGCTGTTCCCAAAATAATGTTCCTACGAATATCCCACGTTAGAGGGCTGACTTCTCCAACATCACCATGTAGCCATTGGTCCAGATTACCATTGTCAACATACTCGTATACAAGCATTCTACATAGCAAAAACATGACCAATTACATTGAGACTGTTGACAACATGAGGCACAAACTCAATTTTAAATTGGAAGATAATTATAGGCATACCTGTAAGCACCCTCAACACAGTATCCAAGCAATCTGACAAGATTCTTGTGCCGTACTCGTCCAATTACTTCCACTTCTACTTTGAATTCCCTCTCAGCTTGACCCCTGAGAATTTTCAGTATCATGAGCTACTAACCTATGCATGCATAATTTTAGTAGAAAGGCAGTCAAGACGTAGATCGAAAATTGCAGTCTGCTGTAGCAACTTCTATTCATATTCCAAAATTATCAATTCAGGTTCAATTATGATCAAAGGCATTTGACAAGGAAAAGTAAGGAATCCCACAAAAGCATGTCACTTTACAGCACATATCCAACCACACGCAAGACAAGAACCAAAAAAAGAAGACACCAATAATAACCACTCAAGCACAGCACAGTAATTAAAACTTAGCAATTTTCTTCTACCATGGAGACTTAAAACATAAAGTAAAATAAGCAAATAAATTTCAAGTTTCCATAGTAATTCTAAACGTAAAACATCTCAAGCAATCCCAAGTTCAATCCATAACAAATAAGATCCAAACTTTTACCACTTCTCTTCCCCATATCTTCCCCTAGCAAGTAGCAACAAATCAAAGACAAACATGCAATTCATTCCATTTTTTTTTCTCATTATCTAAAAAAAAACACATGAAAATAATAATAAACCAACAAAGAAAACAATTAAAAGAACAAATCTTTACCTGTTATTCAACAAATTTTTAACAGCAACTTTAGTCCCGTCACTCAAAACCCCACGATACACAATCCCATACCCACCTTCACCAATAACATTCTCTTCACACAACCCACCAGTAGCAGCCTCCAACTCTCTCAAAGTATACCACCTACCCCACCCAAGATGCGACACTTCAGGCCCCACACTTCCACTCCCAAACGACGCCGTCTCACCACCACTAGCAGTCCCTCTACTCTCCCCACTCGAAAACATCACTCTATGCTCCACCTTCCCGATCCCAACCTGGATCTCCGGCACCTGAATCGCATGGTGATTGTGATCTTGCACGGGCAAGTGCACGATTTCTTGAATCTCTTTAGAGATTGGAGGGGTAGTGTCTGTCTTTGTTAGCTTAAATTGTCGGTTCTTGCGACGAGAAGTAACGCAAAGAGAGAGGAGAAAGAGGGCAAGAACTATTAATGAGCCCAATAAGATTCCTATAACTACCCATAAACGGAGACCAAAGATTGATGTAGGTTTTGATAGCTCCGTGTTAACAAATGCACCATCGTATACAGACATTATTGTTGTAGAAAACAAGAAAAGAAGAAACGGGCTGTTGTTAGATTTACTGGGAATGGTTATGGAATTGAGTTTCTTGGCTCGGTTGCATTTGGTTTCACCGGAAAAAAAAGAGGTTCCCGGCGATTATGATAGATGAGGGAGCGAATCAAAGATAGGCGGGGCGAGAGAGAGGAATCAAGTGGATAGTAAAGGGTGGATGGGATGGGAGGAAGGAAAGAGAGAGGGTTAGCGTGTGAAGATGAGCTGTCACTTTGTTTGTGTAAGCTAAGTTGAAGTGAGACTGGACTGGCTTAAGGTTAAATGACGTGTTTGTCCTTCGGATTTGTATGTGGTGATGGTTTTTTTTTTCCTGTCTAAATTTGGATGAAGTTAATATGGTAAAACCATCATTGACCGCTCTCCACTCACTTTTCAGCAAGAACAACAAATTTGTTATCAAATCCAAGTGGTGAAATGTGATGGCAATAAGAAAGCATAACCCTTTAATGATTGTGAATAAAATATTTACCCTTTAAAAATTTGTTCTTTATGCTTTAAAACACTCACTTGCATGCTATGTCCACCCACATCCAAGACCATTATCTTATTAAAAGAATGGATATGATTTTTCTTTCGGAGTTTAATTGTATAATCATGACAGCTTTTAGGATTCTAAACTAAGTTTTTTAAAAAAAAAAATTGAGCAGAAGGGTATAGTTGTAAGTAAAGTTACTCTTTTAAAATTAAGATCCTAAATATAAGGAGTAGTAAAAATTAAACTTAATTTTAATATCATGTTGGCCACAGTGATCAAGATAGGAAGCATGATTTTTCAATAATGAAGAGGGTGTTTGACATGGTTTCTCTTTATGCCTTTAGATATTTTTAAAGGTAATTTTTTTAAAAAAAAAGTATTAAATAAATATTTTTTAAAATATTTTATAATGATTTTGATGTACCATCTTTAATATATTTTCAAGTAATTTATCTATTAAAATCTTAATTAATTGGAAAACCAATCTCGTTTCATATCTTAACTCTCTTGACTTATATATTTCTTTTAAAATAAAGTTTTTCTTTTTGCTAATTTTCGTAGGTTTCCATTCATAAATCTACATATGAAAACTTGAGGAGTTGTTATTCTGTAGCAGGAGTTTGCTTTTCACGCACGAATTTTACAAAAAAATAATAAAAAGATTTGATTCCATATCATTTTTTCCTCTTGATTGTCTCTTTCTCTCTCCGGCCGGCTGTAAATAGCGGTATTTTCTGCAGCTGCGCCATAATACTTCTCGCAGGCGTGATGATGAATCTGGCAAGTTTTGATAAGGGGATCTACGTGTACATAGCTACCGAGAATTAATTGAAAGAAAGAGAGGGAAGGTGACCGTTAAAGGTGATTATGATGTTAGGACAGAGGGATCTCTGTTCTATGTTTTCCTTCGTGCTAGTTCTTACATACGTGTAGCAAAGACTAAGGACTGAGCTTGTGTATAATTTCCACATGGCAGTTGTGCCATATTCGTCAACGGGTCCCATGCTCCCATCAATCGCTACATGATGCATTCATGTTAAGCCAGGTGTGGGCCCGAGTCGGGCCCACAGGGGAGACTTTCGTAAATCACAGGAGTTTGGTGGACCGAAATCATGGTTTAGATAATACTTCGGTGGTAGTTAAGGGAAAATACATATATTAATTGTCTAGTTCATTCTGCAAGTGCATTTTGAAAGCTGTACGTAATCTTTTTGGATTCTTTTTTTATTATAATCTATTTATGTCAGGACACAACAGGAAAAGCATCTTGATTGATTATAGAACACCAAGTGGTGGAAATTCCTGTAAGAATCGAGTGGACACCAACATAACAATAATGGGCTGTGCGGAAAGATTTCTTGGTTGGTTTCGTGCCCAATGGCAGTAGTGCTTTTCTTGAAATCTTTCGATACGCATCACATCACATCTCATGTTTCTTTATTGTTCTTTTCTAGCTCATAATTTATCTCCTTCTCATCTGATTGGAGCTGGCGCTGTCTGTGGATTTGTCGAGAGGGGTGGATTATGGATTGCTGCCCTCGAAACCAAACCCAGCATTGAGTTTCTACTTGTACCGAATTCCAATACAATTTTGTATTCGAAATGCAACATAGCGACTGTCAATCCATGTACAGAGGAGGTGTATAAAGAACAGAAAAGGGATCTTTTTTATAGCTCTAAGAATGAAATAAGGACGGAATGGCAATCCATCCGGTGGTTAAGCACAGGCACCTCTTCAACCTTTTCAGTAGCCAGAGATGAAGATAGCTTTTAAGTCTATCTGCAATCGCATGACGAGATACGCATAACGATCAAAACAGAGAGCGTGACTTGAGTTAACGAGTCATTCCCATTCAAAACCAACTGGACTGCTCCTAATCTTGCGCCATGCGAGGAAATAGTAAATTTACCTGAAATAAGTCGAGCTTTGTAGCTCTTTTGGTGGATACAAAGGTTCATTCCAAAAAAAAAAAACACACCCCCCAAAAATTAGCAAGCATATCACATCAGACTCAAAACACATGATCAACAGGTCCTGTGATCATTAGCTCATACAAACAAAATATATGACTAAAATTCCAAAGTTTCCTGTTGATTTTCACCTGTTCCTTTCCTTGTATCCCCCTCTTCTCTGACCTGGGAATTGAGTTCTGACATGATAAGTTGTTCGTGAACAAAATGAGTGTTAAGCTTCAACAAAACTCATGTAGGGTAATATTACAACTGCTGACTAGACTGTTCCAGTATCCTGTCAGTTGCAATGAAAAAAATTTAATACTGGGGTAGCCATCCACAGATTGCCCTTGTTAGTCCGCCTTCTTATCTGTGTCATCAATTGCTGCCAGTCTTTCAACAAGGGAAGGACGGGATATGGCTACAGATTGCCCTTGTTAATCAGCCTTCTTATCCGATTCATCAATTGCTGCCAGTCTTTCAACAAGGGGAGGATGAGAGTAGTGATATGCTGAGTACCAAGGATCCGTATTCATAGATGACAAATTTTCTTCCTGAAAAAAATTGGCACACTGTTCAGTCATGTGCATTTCCTGAAAATGGATTAGAAAAGAATACTTTGCCAATGTAGAACTTAGATCCCACAAAAATCTGAATGCAAGAAATATACAGGACTCCATCTCCACTACTGATGGTCTGTTAGAGGGAAAAAGTTAAAAGTTCAATAGATCACCTGTAGTTTCACAAGACCACCCCGAAGAGCAGAGCCATAACCAAGCTTTTTAGCAAAAGCATCCGCCTAATCAAACAATTACAGTAAGTGATATCAAGGACTTGAGACACACAGAAACAAGGAGAGAGGGTGTGAGAGGTTACCTGAAATTCAAAAGATCGGCTCACCAGATTAAGGCCAAAGCTTACAAGGTGTTGGAGAGGTATTACAGTATGCTGCAAATAAGCAACCTAGTCAGATAAACCCAACCACAAACAACTTTTGTGTCATATAACCCCCCCCCCCAAACAACACACACTAAAAATCCCATAAGCATTTCTTTTCCTTCACACAGCAATTCTTTTCATATCAGCAATACCTGAAATATGATCAGACCGATGAGCACTGGCTGTGTATCAAATCCAAAACTTCGGAAGAGATCAGTTGAGTTCCTCACAAGAGTGTATCCTCCAAATTGTAAAAATGTTAGAATCTGCAGAACATAGCATTAAAAAAAAACAATGAATCATACACCTGTTATAAGCTCACAAATAAAGTCAAAGGACACCTATAGGAGGATGGTTGGTAAATTCTTAAACAAAACACTGAACTCTCCTACCAAAACACAAATTGAGATTCAAAAATATGTTTTAGGCTTTTAGCATGTATTAAAATTTTCTTGTGCTTCAATCCAAGATGTTTTGGCACTATTTTCTCATCAGGCTCATGAACAAATCCTCTGAGGTTTGAATCTCAAACCAAGGACTTACAGTCTCAAAGAATAAGAACATTCGTGTCAAAGTTTTCTCCGAGCATTTTCTTGATGATAGCTCTCAGAAGATGCCTTTCAGATGGTATATATGGTATTTCAATAGCATTTTAGTGCACATATAGGAGCAAAGTAAAAATCAATTTGCAAGAAAACAATTACTGCATACCTGCACGGCAATGAACGAGTACATTGTATGATTGAGTTTCCAATGTCCCAGTTCATGGGCAATAACAGCTACAATTTCCTCATCATCTTTGCACTGCAAAGAATCACGTAGATGTAAAGACACTTTCACAATTTATGAAAAAGCATAGCCATATTTCAACCATAAAGTCTAAATGAGGGCACAGCCTAAATGGTTCACACACAAAGTTGCCCAGGCTGTCAGGAAGAGTAGGAAATTAAGAAACTGGTAATAGAAAATGCTTCTATGGATGGATTGTAAGTTACATCAAACTGGTCCTCCCCAGTTGGATAGCTACTGCGTATTTGTTAAAAAATGCAAAACTATATTTCTTCAAGACTACATGGATATCAGTATCAAAAAAATTTAAGCAGGCAAAGAGCCTCGGAGACAGCCCCTTGGAACTTCTAAAAAGAGAAATCCAAGGCAAACACTGCAATTCTACCCATTTGAATTAGCCAGGGAGAATGTCTTCCAACATAAGAACTGACAAGGATCTAAATGGAGGCAGTACAACCAAAAATGGCCAGAGTCAGTAACCCACACCCATCAGGTTTATAATTTGGCCACTTACTCGCAATAGCAGCCAGTATTTCACTTCCCATAAATAGCAAAATCCAACCTTTAATTCTTAGGTTCTAGGTTAATAATGTTGGAGGATAAGTATCAGATCGGAGTTAGAAAATCTGGTGCAAGATTTGATCAAATCCAGCACCTCAAGATCAGGAATGGAGGACTTCCAAGGACTGGTTTCAGTGGAGAAGGCTCGTTAAAAGATTAGATGAAACTAAGATCATGAAAGAAACCTAACAAGTGAGGAAGATGGGAAAACCTAACACCAGACTACAGTTCAGAAGAAATCACTCACTATAAACCCTTAGGAACACACCTAAAAAAGAACGCATGAGACATGCAATTTAGCATGACATCCCAACACATGCAAGGAAAAAAGAAGGCTGAAAATTTTTATTTCCTTCCCCCCAAAATAAAATTTTACAGGGCAATACATAGCTCATTTGGGAAGATATTTCCTAGAAAAATTATTCATAATTAAGCAACTAAGGGGGGTTCCTTGAGGAGACATACACGAGGAAGTTATCTAAAGAGGTTGCTTCCTAGTTGCTGAGCACCTAAGGCGCACAGGAGGGGAGTCCTTTTAAGGACAAGCCGTCTACTCACTAAAGAGGCTACAGATTCAGCAGCTTGACCAGAAGCCACTAACTGGCATCATACTGTTCATACTTCTAGTATGTTGGGCAAGATTACAACAGAACCATTATCCCTAAATACAACACTGTTTCCTCAAGCTGTTGAGTGAACCCAGCAACTATGTTGAATGAATATCCAAACATTTTCATCATTCTGTATGCGTTTTAGCTTCCAAGAAGGCAACCAACATCATGATTGAAGTTAACAACTGTACTCGATGCATGACACAACTAGGACAACATTAGTATTTTTAATATAATGCTATTTCGACAATAAAAACACTAGTGGTGCCTATATTTCACACATCTTGCTTTAAACAAAATAAGGTTATCAATAAAAAATGGACAGAAAAAATTTGTAGTTTTCATGAGAATACACTTCAGTTTGATAAGGTTAATATAGAAAAAAATCCAGAAAGAAAGGCTTCCTCACCTGCTGAATCAATGTGTCATAAAGTACAATTCGCTTGTTCTTAAAGAATCCATACATATAGGCCTGCACATTGTTGATAGAATATGAATTTGATCTACAACAGACTAGTAAAGCACAATTTTATTGTGAAAGTACAGATGACTTGACGATAGAGAAAGCGACTGCAACCATGTATGATAACACTACGAGAAATGAGAGCTGGCCACATGTAATGCACCTATCTAATGCATTTTTTTTCTTCACTCTACAAAACAAATAACTCGTCAAGGTGGCCTGCAAACACATCTTAAACCCAACCCCAACCCCAACCACCCAAAAAAATAAAGAAAAAAGAAAAAAGAAAAAACACAGATAGCCTGAGCTTTTGGTACAAGTTCCCCTGCAATTTTTCTGTGAGTAATACCATTAGTTTACCACAGTTTGGCCAAGAAAAATAGATATTTCTTTTCATTACAAAGCAAGGAACGTGGTAGACATAAATAGGGAGGAGAAGCATTGGTTAACTTCATGTTGCAGAAACAGAAGGGATGCAAACAAAACAAAACACTGTATAATCGAAGAAAAGGTTGCAGGTAATGCTGAGAAACCTTGATAAACATATTAAAATAAGAATACTCACATTGCTATGGCTTGACCTTGTGGACCCATCTACAACGAACAACTTCTTTAAAGGAAACTTGAGGGAGGAAGCAAGTTTCTCAATTTTCTCTCTGAGCTCTCCTTCTGGAAGCTATTTGTCACATCAAAAGTAGGGGGGAAAAGATTACTAATTGAGCATGACATAGGTCTGAATGAATTTCACATTTTCAATACTCACAGGGGTGAACTTGTTGAAGAGTGGGGCAATTAAAACTGGGTAGAGTGTCATCATGACAAGAGAAAGAACAAACATGAATGCCCATAGATAAATGGCCAGGTAAGGACCTCCTTTCTGCAACCATGCAAATGAAAATTCAACAGTGTGGGAAGACTTGTTCATTCACAAAAGCAGGTAACAGAGCTGTAACTTGTAAGAGCATTTTTAGAATAAAAGCTGCCACTTCTTCCAAATCAGTATCATTAATTCAGGAATAAAAGTGACCAACTACTGTCAACAGACAGTGATTAAATGCTGCAAATAACTGGCCACTTCATCAACACTGGCAGATAAAAGTACCTGTACTATTAAAATAATTGCTGAAACAATTGGGGGGCCAAGTAGAATGGCAAGGCAAATTCCTTTGAATAAGTCCCTAAAGAACAGCCATATTGTTTGCTGTACAGATGGAAAATAAATTAGAATCACACGAGAGATAAGATATAAAACAGATTGGAAATCAAACAACTATAAATTTTATACCAGTGCACGTACAAGTAAAAGGAATGTAGATCCACCAACAAAGAATTAGTATTCTAACAAGTAACAAGATGTGTGAAAATCACAAGATATGAGTGAATGCAAACCTTGTTGAAGCCATGGCGGGCCTCAATCACAAAAGTTGAATAGAGAGAGAATGGCAAATCTGTAATCTGCATAAACATATTTCAAAACAATCAATCAAATAGTATCGATGAAGAAACTTTAAAAATTGTACTTATTTGCATGCATGTGCTTACAAGGGTGCCACAATCCAAACAGGATTCCAAAAAAATGCAAAAGACTGATAATCACCAGCGAAAATGGAATAAAATTGATTTCTTTGCTTAAAAAAATGAATAACAGAATTACTGTGTTATTAATTATATAAGCAAACCCAATTATAATATCCACACAATCAAAAAGCAAGGCAATATGCATGATGAAAGGATACTGGTTTAGACCTTATAGAACACCCTTCTGAAGAGGTAAAAACTCAAATATTATAAACCAGATGTTATTTATAAAAAAAAAAAAGTCTTGTCTGTGACATATACTATTACATCAGAATTATTAGCTCGGTCTACAAACAGTGTCATCAACCAGGGAGTCTCTACTACAGAGACTGACAACACTCCGCCAGCTCACCTCTTTCAAGATGTAGATTCGGAATTGGAAATTGTTGATGTCAATGTGCATGCTCTGAATCTACACACCACAACTATTACACAAAATAACCCAGCCTCACCTGTGTATATTCTTGCTTAATAATCTTAAAAATAGCTGTGAACATTGAGTGCTCAATTCAAATGTGAAAAATACCACCTAACTAATTGTGCGAGAAAAAAGAAAAGTAAAAATAACTGAAATCACAGACCATAAATCTTAAACTGTTGTATAAAAGGCAGGCAGCATAAATATGGTGGTTATTATCAGCTACAGTAATTAGAAATCATGTGCAAACCTGTGACCATATCATAACACCAGCCAAAAAAGCAAGGGTGTGGAGTATTTCATTCTCCTCGTTAAAACCAGCCAAAACCACAAAGCTTCCTGATTTCTGCAGATACAAAAAGAATTGGATGGTGACAATACAACCACAGAGTAGCTCCACTAACATTGCAGCAAAGTACTTACCTTCCAAAACCAAGGCAATATCCCATAGAACAAAATAGCAGAGTCCAGAAGTATAGTAACAAATTCATGAACAAAATTGAAGTGGCTGAAAGTTAAGAGATTCTTAGTGAGAATCAAAGAAAACATGCACTAAGAATCAGATTAGGAAAAGCTAAAAGAATCAATGCTAGCTAGTTGCAATAAAGAACAAACCTTTTATCAAGACTATAAGCTCGAGATTTTTCAAACTTCTCCTGGCTGATTACTCCTACCAGAGTTTTTGGGAGAGTTGGCAGTTTCAAAGCAGCACGTTGTCGCAAATCCAAATAGGTCTCAAAGAAATACACGAGAATCATAAAACCTGGAAAATCAGGACAAACCAAAGCAGTTGTTATAATCCCCATAACATAAAGCATCCAACCACTGATCCAAATGTCAAAAAGATTCAAATAAAGTGTAACAAAGAAGCATCAAATTGCAACTAACACAACTGATGTGTATCTTAATAGCCTCTAACTGTCGCATTGTCAGCTGATAAATATCAAAGATACTAACAACAAAAGCGGATGCAAATGTTCATTAGCAGCTCCTGCTATTGGAGCAGGTGTGTTACCACAGTTGCACCTATGGTGCATCCTCAATCATCTAGCCCTAAATTTGGTAGCCCTAAGAAACTCAGAAAAATTAAATCTCGAAAGTTGTCTCTAACTTTAGTTTCTTAGAAATGAGAAAGCCTCAAATGAGCATTAAGAAACAGTAAAACAAAATGTTTTTTTTCTTTTGTTGACCCAAGATACTAAAAAAAAAAAAAAAACTTTTACCATTCAACCTAAATTTCTTCATTTTCACTGATTTTTTTCCCTCGGGAACCAAGAAAAGATTTGTCTTCATAAATAAACTCCGGTACTTAAAAAAAAAAACCAATATCCATGTTCAGAACCTCGAATAAGCATCGCCGTAACAGAAATGTATAAAAGGAAAAATAAGATAAAATAAAGAAATGAATAAAAATTTAACGCAAGCTAAACCCTAATCGATGGCAATCGCAAAATAATCGAAAATTTTGTAGAAGAATAAACGAAGCGTTAAGAGAAGGATAATGAGATAAGAATTATTTTTTGAGTTGGGAGATAAAGATTAAAGAGAGAACATATACCAACTACAGCTTCCATGTAAGGAAACGCCATGGTCGATACTCGAGGAATCTGAGAACTGCAGAGAGAAACAAAAAGGAGAGGTTTCTGCCTTAGCTTTCTTCAAGTGACGGTCATGTTTGTGTTTTATGAAATTTTGGGTGTAAAGTATTAAATTAGATATCCGGTCGACCCGAATGTTTTTGTTTGGACTACGATTGACCCATATTTATAACCCGCGTACGTGGGCTTATACGAAAAGAATTTTCTGGAGCTAGCATGAAGAAATCCCGTTTTGCTGGCAGTGGCACGTGCGTTTCACGTCAAAAAAAAAAAAACTAAAGAATTCTTGTTGTTTTAATAATTTTTAAAATTTAAAAATAATTGTAAAAGAAGGTTCAATGGGTTGCAGGCTAGAAGATGAGAAGAAATTATTCTCATCACTAAATTCCATTCATCTTTTTTTCAAGTTAGAATATAAAAATTTTAGATAAAAATCTCAAATCTTAACCGTTAGGTTACAGGGCTGTTTTTTTAATTTATTTATCAACTTATTAACGAAAATAATGCACAAAAAATAGTTTTAAACAAGTATGGTGTGGATTTCCTTGGCATTTCTCTTTATTTTAATAGTTGGATTAAATCTGAAGACACTTTATTTTTATGAACGTGTACTTAAAAAATACTATATTTCACAAAGTTTTGGACGGAATGGTGATATCAGGCAGAATTTTGATCAACGTTAAAAGAGCTTTAAATTCAAAAAATAATGATATTTATTTTTAAATTTTAAATTATTTAATACTATAAAATCTATATAAATTTATATAATTGACACTTTTATACGAAGATACACCAGGATTATATGATTTCTCATAATGGTACGGATTTAGAAGTGCAAGGCAAAGGACATTATTAATTCTTTTCAAATATACTCACCTTGATTCTAAGGTCTAGGTTTTTATTTCCCATAAAAGCTTCCAGAGCACTAATAACATAGCAAGAAGAAAGCCATGGAGGAGGAGCCTCTACTTAGAAAAAAATTTTTAAGAAGTGGAGATATTTATAAAGAATGAGCATGTACTTGAAATATTTCTAGGTGGTTGAGGGGAACCCATAGAAGAAACCATTTGAAGGACTCTTATCTTCGAACTCATTGGAGAACTCCCACTAGAGAAACTCTTTTAAAAGGAACTCTCGTCTTCAAACTCATTAAAGGAATTCTTATCTCTGAATTCATTGGAGGAACTCAACTTCTATTTGAGGAACTCATTCCATTATAGGTTGTACTTAGAAAAATTCTAAATGGCCAGGGGAAACCCAATAAGGACGAGCTTGTACTTCAAAAATTATTTAATAAGATAAAAGGAACCCATGAAGGTGGTGTTATTGCATTAGGGAGACCTCATATCAATCTCTTAGAGAGTGTGTTATTGCACTAGGAAGACCTTCATACCAATCCCCTGGAGAGTGATGTTATTGTACTAGGAGGACCAAGTCAATCATTTCTTTGGTAATTATAAGGTTATTGCCTTAAGAAGACCAAGTTAATCAATTCATTAGTAATTGTATGGCTATTTTTCTGGGGAGACTAAGTTAATCCCCTTCAAGGAGAGTGATGTTATTACAATAAAGAGACCTCATGTCAATCGCTTAGAGAATGGTGTTATTGCACTGGGAAGAACAAGTCAATCCCTTCCTTAGTAATTGTGGGGTTATTGCTTTAGGAAGACCAAGTTAATCTCTTTATTGGTAATTTTACCCTGTTAGTATCAATAAGAGATAAATATCTCTTACACAAGTATTAATAAGGGAAAATATGGTCTTTAGATATTTTTTATACACCTAAATGTATAATTTATAATGTAACTGAGCCCACGGGAGTAGGGCTCTTTCTCTAGATTTGGCGCATAAAAGTTAGGTTATTCCTCTATATTAAAGCCTATGGGTTTTTAGGCTTTCATGAGTTTTTTTAAGTCTGTTAAATTTGGGTTCATCAATTAACTACTTTAATTAACCATATGTTTTTTTCAGAGCTTCATATGCGATGATGTGAATGGATACAACAAATACTGACTTATAAGTGACGCAGAGAGATGGAGAGGCATGAGGAAGGAAAAAGGGGAGGCAGCGGCGGCGGCAGCAGTAGTTATTAACTTTTTCATCCCTAATGATAGATAAATAAATAAATATAATAAAAAAAGAGTCACGGCGGTGAAACATATGCATGCGGGTCATTGAAGTTAATTATCAAATGTCAGTTAATTATTGAATTCCTTATTTCCTTCCTCCTGATTGCAATATGAAGTTTCACTAACCATATTAATTTTGGTTATTACGATGTATTAATCCCAATGCTCTTTTTCTTTCATGGGTAGTACTAGCCTCAATGTCCACCCTTTCTCGTCGGGCTAAAAATTTTATTCATAAAAAACATGTTCAAGTGTTGTAAGTGAGTTTGGAAAAAATAAACATGTGATTTAGATTACATACAATAATTAAAAAAAAAAAGCAATTACAGCATATGAATAAAAAAATAAAAAATGATCACGAAAACTTGAAGAAAAAATATATCTTTTTAAGTTTGATAAATGATAGCTCAATTCACAGCTCATTAAATACATGAAGACGGAATAGGGTAAAAAAACCTAAAAACATCAACCCTTATCAATCTAAATTAGCATGACAACACATGTAAATTTGAAAATTAAGATCGAATCAACCCGAGATATTCTGTCAAACTCACGACCCAAATCATTATATCGAAATACCAGATTGAAAAAAAAACTATAAAATTCTTTTTAAAAAAATTATCAATCAATGTTAATTTTTTAAAATTATAACCAGGGTTATTAGACTCAAAGCACCCTATTTGAAAAAAATCATGAAACTCAATTTCTAATCAATCAAATATTGAAAGTTGAAAAAAGAATTTCAACTGCACAAAAGGATTTGAAACAAAAAAAAAAAAGCAAATTAAAAAAACGAGTATCAAAATTGAAATGTAAAATAAATTTTATATTTGATTAAATGGCGAAATTGAAAAGAAAGATTAATTTAGTATAAAGACAAAAAAAAATCAAAAGGATGAGGATCAAAATTGACATAACAAATAAAAATAATTTTTTTTATTGAATGGTGAAATTGAAAAGAAAAATAACTTTAACAAAAGAAAAAAAATGAGAACCAAATTGGTAAAAATAATATAACATAAATTTAGATTGAATAATGAAATTGCAAACAAATAAAACTTTTACAAAAAAGTAAGAAAAAAATCAAGACAATAGGGACCAAATTAAAAAAAATAATACCATAAATTTGGATTGAAGAATGAAATTGAAAACTAATAAAACTTTTCTAAAAAAGCAAAGGAAAAAAATTAAAAATTTAAATAATAAAAACTGAAATTTAAATATCACCAGCAAAGAAGATCAAACTCTAATTTTTAAAGGAGAAGAGAGAAAAAAAAAATTCCACCAACAAAAAAACCACTCCACCACCATTAACACGAGCCACACGGATGTTGTGGTGCTTTCAACAACACAATGAAAAGATGTTTTTTTACCACAAAGAGGTGTTGCACACGCCTTTCAAAGTGCACAAGTGCTTTCCACACATCGACGAGTGCTCCACATACACCAATAATTTTTTTTATTTTTTATTATATTTCTTTTTTTATTAAAAAACCTAATTGTTCCTCAGTTGATATGATAATAACAAAAAAATCATTGTTAAAAGATGAAAAAACCCCTGAAACCAGTTTTAAATTTTTAGCTTCCAATAATATCTTAGTTATTTCGTTTTGTTCTTTTTTTTATTTTATATATCTAGTTAAATATTAAATTGCCCCTCATGTAACATTATGAATTATGTAAAAAACATTGTAAAAATAAAAAATTGTCTTATGATTCCAGTTTTATTTTTTTTTTTATGTAAATGGTATTTTGATTGTTTTATTATGCAATTAAAATAAATAATTTATTTATCTCTCATTAATTTGATAATTACTAACACATCT